>OY744531.1:35558932-35653932 GCA_963556195.1 Sepiola atlantica
CTTCTTATGTGTTTGAATGTATGTTTAAATGTGGGTATATGTATATATATGTGTGTGTGTGTATGTGTCTGTGTGTCTGTGTGTGGGTGCATGTCTGTGTGTGTGTGTAAGTGAACGTGTATAAGTTTGTGTCATGCCTAGCCGAATAGATGTGTAATATGTTCAGGTGTGCGTAAGTATGTGTAACGTTTTTTTAGTTTTTGTATCTATTTGTGTTTGCTGAATATAAGCTATCCTCCCAGGTGACAGACATGCATCTGTTATTTCAGAGACTCCAACTGGGATATATTTTAAGATTCTAACCGCCCCTTTAAGCTAAAATGTGTGTATCTCACTTGCGCTTGGTTTACTGGGTATATTAGCCAGTTAGTTTTTTATTTTGGATGATAGTGTTCTCATTTTCTGTTATGAGTAATGCGTATGTAAGTGTATTTTACATAATATATTCTAGAAGAAAGCAATTTATTAGTATGCCTTCTACAAATGCACACAACAAACACCTTACTATTTTCTTATAGTAACATCAGAGCTCTCAGGTCAAACTTTCCTGATGTTCAGTCCTTTCTCTGTGACAAATCTCCTCACATCCTTGCTCTTTGTTAGACTAATCTGGATTATTCTATTGATAGCAACGATCTACATGTGGATGGTGATTTGCCTCTTTTCCGCTTAGACTCTTCCACGCATTTGCATAGTCTTGCTGTTGTTCTTCTCAAGGATCTCACAATTGCACATGCCCTTAGCCTTGTATCTGCTGGGTGTCCTTTTATCGGCCTGTGTTTGTCTATGCTGCACTCCACTTCCTATTTGTTCCTTTTCTACCGTTCCTCTTCTGACAATGACTGCTTTGTTGTTGATGTTGTATCCATCAGTATTGATGATTCATTGCAAATTCATCCGTCAAGCTCCATCTTTGGTGTTGGTGACTTCAATGCTCATGATTCCGACTGGCTACCTCACTCTTACCGCACCGATCTAGCTGGTGAAATCTGTCTTAACTTTTCTCTGTGTCATAATTTGCCCCAAATTGTCACCTCCCTATACGTTTTCCTGATAATGATTTTCATCAACAATCCTTACTTGATCTTTCTTTCACTTCTACTTCTGACTCATGTTCTATTTCCTCTTCTCCTCCATTAAGTTTTTCTGATCATGCTGTTGTTGATGTTGAGGTTGATTTTTCGGTGAAGTCTTCTATTGATCGTTCCTTCCATAGGAAGACGTTCAACTACAGGAAGGCTGATTAATATGAGCTTTACAGCTTCCTATGTGACGTTTCATGGGGTCCTATCTTTGGTATGTCTCCGAGTTCTGCTGTGAGGGAGGTTACTGACTGTCTTCTGGTTGGGATTAGCACCCTTATTCCTTATCGTAAGTTTCAAACCAAACCTCATTTTCCTCCATGGTATTCATTTGCTTGAGCTTCGTCCATTGCCTATCGTAACGATTACTTTAATCAGTATTGCCATAATGGTTCTGAGACTTCTAGACAATCCTATAGAAAAGCTAGCAATGCCTGCAAGTGAGGAATCTCTGGGGCTAAGTCTAGCTATCCTCAAAGGATTTGTGACCCTATCTCATCTTAAAGGGTTGGCTCTCGTAATCTTTGGAGAATCTACAATAGGGATATTAATAGTGGCAAGTCTGCTATTCCTCCTCTTTTTAATGGTCTTCATGTTATTTCATCTTCTAAGGATATATCTGATCTCGTTTGCTCGTCTTTTTGATGACAATTCTTCCTTAGATGATTGTGGCGCTGTTCTTCCTGATTGTCCTTTAAAAACTGAACGGATCAGTCGCTAGATTTAGTCATTATCACTCCAAAGATGGTTGCTAGGGTTCTTTATAATATTGACTAGTATGAGGCTTCTGGTTCTGATTCAATTTCTGTTGTTATCAAGCGTTGTGTTCCTGCACTCTCGTTATCTAAATTATTCAATCTCTGTCTGTCTCAGTCCTGTTTCCGTTCTTGTTGGAATGATTACTCTGTTGTCCTTATCTTTAAAAAATGCTGGTGATTGGTTTGAATCAACTAAGTATCGTCCTGTTAGTCTTCTCTCTGTAATTAGCCAAGTTTTTAAAAGGTTGGTCAACGGCAAGCTTGTTCATTCTCTGGAAAGTCTGGGCCTCTTTAGTTATATTCAGTATAGCTTTCGTGGTTTCCGTTCAACTGCTGGTCTTTTGACTGTTATAACCAAGCAGATCTGTCGGTTTATGGATAATTTAGGAGAGGGTAGAGCCATTGCGTTTAATATTTCGAAGGCGTTTGACAACGTCTGGCATTCTGGTTTCCTACATAAACTTCAGGGTTATGCTATTAATGGTGAGGTCTTTTCCTTCTGACCGAAGCTTGCGATTAACTTTGGACAGTGTCTCTTCATTCTCTTTTCTTATCAATGCTGGTGTTTTTCAGAGATCTATTCTAAGCTCAACACTTTTTCGTCTCAATATAAATGATCGTCTACGGAATAGTATACAGTAAATTAACATCTATGCTGATGATACCACTCTTTATTCTGGTGTTGCTTCTCGTCTATCAACCTAGGATCAGTCAAAATATGAAGCTGATCTAGAAGTTGACCTGGGTTCAGTTGTAGATTTGAGTACGAAATGACTTGTTTCGTTTAACCCTGTTAAGACTCAGCTCGTGTCTTTCAATCGTAGGCGTGTCCATTTTCTTCCTAAGATTGTTGTGGATGGCTCTGCTCTTGGAGAGGAATCGACTCTGAATCTTTTTGGTCTTTCTCTCTCATCAAATTTTTTCTCGGATTTCGTACATTTTTCTTTCTGGTTCTCGTAAAGTCGGTTCTCTCTCTCTCGTTCTCTCTCTCGCTCCAAACATTTCTCACACCTGAGGCTATTCACTATCTCTACAAATCTACTATCAGACCATGTATAGAGTATTGTTTTAATATTTGGGCTGATGAATCTCTGTCCCATTTGAAGGTTCTTGATAAGGTGCAGAAACGTATCATTAATTTGATTGGCTACACTCTTTCTTCTTCTCTACAGCCTCTCTCTCACAGACATGATATTGCTAATCTCAGTCTTGTCTATCAAATACTATTATGGCATGTGTTCTTCAAATTATGTGATATATTCCCTGATTCTTTTATTCCAGCTTATTTAACTTGTTGGTCTAGTGGTCTTTATAAATTCTCTGTTTTGGTACCTCATTGTAATACAGCTTCGTATTTCAGTAGCTTCCTTTAAAAAACTGTAGGCTTCAGGTACTCTCTTTATGCTGACTGTTTTCCTCCAACCTATAGACATCTCCTGTCTTTACGATAATCATAGTTTGTTCTTGTTTGCTCTTTACGCCAAGTGGATTCATGCCTTGTCTGTAGCGATTTTCACAAAAAATAGATATATAGATTTGGCGATTCATTATGATCGTGTATGTGTGTATCTATATGTGTGCATATATGTTTACGGATGTTTATGCACGTATGTATGAATGGAGATGTACGTTTGTGTGTATGAAAGTGTACGCGTTATACTCAACTGAATGTAGGTCTATGTGTGTTTAACATAGCATATGAAAGTATAGTAAAGGACTATGGGAAACGATAAGTATACTATACATTATGATTATGTGGTTCCTACAACTAGCTACCTGGAAAATGCAGCAGTCAAACCGGACATAGTCATATTAAATAAGGCAGAAAGAGAGGCAACACTGATTGAGGTGAGTGTTCCAAATGACAGTGGCTTAAACAGAGCAGAAAGGGAGAAGGTGACAAAATACCAAGGCCTAATGTATGATATGAAGAGAAACTGGAACCTACAAAACATCAACATTATCCCAGTTATAATAGGAGCTAAAGGCCTCATGAAGAAAAATTTCAAAAAGTATCTGGAAAGTATTCCCGGAAAACCAAGTGCAAAAGAAATCCAAATAATTGCACTTAAGGGAACAGCCAAAATCCTTAAAAGAGCACTCGGTTGGAGCTTCTAAATAGCATGTGATAGTCTGGCATTTGGAAGAATGCCTCGTCCCTATGCTAACGAACACAGAAATAAGAAAATTAAAAAAAACAAAAAAAACATGTAGATATGCGTGTATGTATACATATGTTTTATGGGCGTATCTATGCATAAATATCTATTTATATGCATGTATTTGTATTATTTTAATGTTTTAACTGTGTACGCCTGTAAGCGTGTAGGTATACACAATATGCATGTATACTATTTAACATTTCCTATGAGAGTATATTAAAATACGCAACTTGAGCGTATATTTATGTATGAATATGTTTATGCATATGTGTGCTGTGTGTGTTAAAGTCTGGGTATGTGTGCATATATTAGTATGCGTAAATAATGGCAGTGATAGTGGGTGTGAGTTCATACTCAACCGATTATAAGGTAAAGAAATTTACTTTATTTCATTAACGAGTGTGCTTTCTATCTAAAAGCTGCATATACGACTCTGTTTTTTGCATCGACTGAGGCCAATTCTTGGTGCGTGCTTTCGGAAAATATGCGCTTCTTTTATTTGCTTTAAATAACTATTACATTTTATTAGTCTCGACAGCTTCTCCAAATATAGTCATTCATACTAGAAGATTGGGCTTCAGCAACTACAGATCGTTTGTAAACAGTCGTTTACATTATTCATACATTTCAATCTTCAGTTTTTTCTGTTTAATTTCCTATTACAGTTTTAAAATTATATAATTTATATAAAAAAAATTTCAGCTACTCATTTTACTTTCTATTTTTCCCTTTCAAGTATCGATTTTCATGAGCTTACACATACGGCGATTTAACATACTATTCTAGGCATATTAGAATAACAGTTCGGCAGAACAACAGACTGAATAGATATTTAGAACGTTGACAATACTGGCGCAATCGCTAATTAATATCCGCTTCACTTATTGTTACATAAACAATCCTATTTTCTTTGTTTTTACTACATTCTATATACTACTTTTCGAAAAATAACATTTTTATTCCCGAACCACACCAGTTACATTTAACGACTCATTTTTCTTTTCAAAAAGTTTTTAAAAACACCATGATTTAAAGTGTGAGTTAAAACCAGACCACATCCTTTACATTCCCAGAATAACGGAATGTATTCCATGATTAAATGATTCAATGTTCTCGCGCCCGCCTAACAATTAGTACGCCAGCCGGTTACGCTTGTGACGAGAATTGCTGCAAATTTTTATTTTGACCTACGCTAATGAAGATTAAGACGTAAACATTACGACTGAGTGTGTGTTATTTTTAATTTTCAAAATAGGCGTGTTCGTGTTCTAACGACAATTCAACAAATTATTACTAAATAATGGCTGAATCCTTATAAGTTAGCTTGGTTGTTTGGTTGTTTTGTTTTACGGCATATCAACCCTTTTCAGGTTATTTAATGTCGAATGCAGTCATTTTGGTGAAAGTTTTTATGCTTCAAGTTGTTTATATCTTCAAATATTTATTCATGGTGTTTAGTTTGGTTGTTTTGTTTTACGGCATATCAACCCTTTTCAGGTTATTTAATGCCGAATGCAGTCATTTTGGTGAAAGTTTTTATGCTTCAAGTTCTTTATATGTTCAAATATTTATTGATGGTGTTTGGTTTGGTTGTTAAAGTATATTTGTTTTCTTCTCTTTTTTGTTTCTTTCCCCTTTTAATATCTGTTTCTATTTAACCCATAGTTGGGATCCTAACAGGTACTACCACTCCGGGTCAGGGTGGACCTGGGAACAATGGTAATTAAGAGGAAGCTCCACATTCCCCAAAGTCCGTAAGCCGGATCTCACCATCGGATGTAGTTAAAGGTCATATCCAGGACCGGGAGTAGGGTAGGAAAAATAAAATAAAAAAGGGGAGGGAGAAAGGGAGAGGGGCTGTTGTTTTTGTTTTTGGTTTTGTAGAACATAATTAAGTTTTACAAAAAAAACAACAAAAAAAACGTCAATGTAGGTGAATTTCGTCTCAGAGAGCTACAGGGCAGCCTGATCTGGTATCACCAGTATAAGTTAGCTCCAGTCTGTAGTGGAATGGGTTCATAAATGGATGGTCACATTTAATGCTACTAAGGCAAAGCTAATTTCGTTTAAGAATTATATGAAACCTTTCAAACCACCGATTCTCGTAACTAACAGTACTCTACCCAAGAGTCACACATTTAAACTCCTCAACTTATGCGGGTAACATGAATTGGAACAAATAAATAAAGATACTGCCATGTTTGTTAAAAAGAAAGTGGGCTCCCTCTACAGGGCTAGAAAACATCTCACACCTACCAGTATCCTATATCTCTACAAAGCCACTATTCGCCTATGCATGGGGTATTGTTTCCACATCTCGGCAGCTACACCAACCAAATAGGGTCCAAAAAAGAAGCTCTAATCTAATAGAGTTTACAATGTCTACCAAGCTTCATGTTGGGATCATTGTCTTTCGAATGCGTGCTCACATCCATGGGGGAATTCTAACGGGGCAAAACTGGCAATTTATGACTATGTATTTCTTAGAATTCATCACGGCTCCTAAGATAACAGGAGACCATTCTTCCATGCATTAGCATGCCATCTCATTTCGTAGGGAGAAATGTTTATAGCGTGTCGCATATAGCGTTCTAATCAGTAAGTGAATACCGACGGGATCGATACGGATATTTTCGGCCGATATAGGATTTTACCTATCCCTTACATTATAAATTGACTTTTCACGCTACCATTACGCCCACTGAGTGCGCACTGTTTGCGCAATATTTTCGTATTCACGCCCGGACTTAGGGCTAATGTTAAGATATAAAGAAACACAGCGCTTTTGTGTTCCTAAGAATTCATTACAGCTGCTAAGTGAATGAGGGGCAATCTTTCTATGCATTACTACCGCATTTCGGAGGATGATATGTTTACTGCCTGTTCCCTGAGGCGCTTTCACCCGTGAGGGAGTGCTCACGAAACCAACTAGGATATTTTCCGGTGTAATTGACTTTTAACGGCCCCTTAAACAATACAATGTGTTTTTTACCGGTTTGGTCACGCCCACTGTGGAGTCTCAAGCAACATGCAATAATTCAATTAATTCCTCTCTCAGACTTACTCTTAAGTTTGAAAAAAATATATATCCATGAATTCAAAACTACTGAACAGATTTTTATAAAATTGGGAACATATATAGTAGACATAGAATAAAGTGTAATGAGCTATGTTTGATTCATTTTAAAGCGAATTGAAATAAACGTAACCATAAAAATTACCTCCTAATCCTTACTGTATTGTTTTCAAGTGGTGTTATTCTTGCTAGTTATATCATATACCTATGTTATCCCATAATATATTGTCTGTGTGAACTTGTTGCATGCGTCTGATGGCATTGTCATGGTTTAATGTGGCAGGCGTGCCGGGTTCGTGTTCTGTAGCAGCTGCTGCATTAGGTTCACTAATACCCTTGGGAAATCCATAAATCCGCATTTTCTCTTTCCAGCTATAGATTAAATAGTAGTGTAGATCAAACTCTCAAGCTTTTCTTGTCCAATTGATCTAGACAGACAATTCCGAAATAACGTCAGTCTTTCTCTGCTTATCCGGGCATTGTTTCCAGTCGTCTTGAACTACTTCCTGCCATCGGACTCAAGCAATGCCGGTTCAGGAGAGACCAAGTTTGGAATTGCGCAACCCTTGCTTCACTATCCATTGTCTCTCGAGAGTTAAAGGTAGCCAACTTCTAGTGAACTCGTGCTGAGTGTAAGATAACATTTTGTAGAATGCAATAAGTATAATTACATAGAACTATATATGGAGTTTGCTGATATAAAATATATGATATATTAATATACTTTATATTATTTATAATATGAAATATATTAAGATAGATAGATAGATAGATAACCAATAGGCTTATATATATAGAGATATAGAGATAAATCTCTCTATATATATATCGAGAGAGAGAGAGAGAGAAAGAGAGAGAGAGAGAGAAATAGATAGATAAATAGGTCTCAATAGATAGATAGATAGATAGATAGATAGATAGATAGATAGATAGATAGATAGATAGATAGATAGATAGATAGATAGATAACCAATAGGTTTATATAGAGATAGATAGATATAGATAACCAATACGTGTATATATATATATATATATATAGAGAGAGAGAGAGAGAGAGAGATATAAAGATATATATATACATATATATATATATAGATATATATATACATAAATATATATATATATAAAGATATATATATACATATATATACAGATATATATATATATACAGATATATATATATATATATATATATTTATATATATATATATATATAGACAGAGATAGATAGATAGATAGATAGATAGATAGATAGATAGATAGATAGATAGATACGAAAATATTCAAATCCATTTGACTCAAAATGACTAGAACCGCCAAAACTCTTATCGCACTGAATAATTCTTAAAACATTCAGTAAATGACAAAAAACGCTAAAGTTTACATTAACAATATTCCGATTTCACTTAATGGTTTTTTGCTTCTTTCAGCGTGTTTCGCAGAGCATGTGGTTCTTCTAGAAAAGAAAATGTCTTCTCTGTTTGTTTCCTGGTGTTTTCTTTCCTCTTTTTCTATTACTCATATTTCAAATTTATATTTTATTTAAAAGCTTCATACACAATAAAGTCATGAAACCAAACACGGTTTTACCCTACCTAACATTTCATTATTCTTGTTGTTCAACTTTAAACATTCATAACTTGTTTAATTAAATACATCAGAAACAGCACATCACGCATATATATCTCAGACATATCTACATATATATATATATTTTTTATGAATAAATATTATTTTAAAGAAAACCCATATACACATGTGTTTCATGCCAAATCCGCAATCGACAGTATGGGAGGAGACAATCTATGCCGGTCACACGATTCGAACTCCGATACGAAAATCATGTTTGACTCAGTAGCCTCGGCGCGTACTAATGCTCCACCATGCATTGTCTAATAATGGAAAGTAAATTTACATCTAAATAGCTAACACAAATATATATATATAATTATTTAATGATAAATATTTTTAATTATACCTACATATGTATGCGTTTCGTCTTACAGAATCATCTGTTAAATATAACTATTCAAATCAGTCGAACGATTAAAACCCCGGAACAAGAGTCGCATTTTACTTCAATTCGGAGCGCTCTAATCAATGAGGCTAACATGAAAGGCTACGGACGAAATAAGAAAAATAACCCTATTCATGTGTCGAGGAGGTGGACAACTATAGTTAGCTTCCATAACAGTGTTCAACAGGAAGGATCTTGCATTTATACCTCAAATTTAACAGCTTCTATTATTACTCTTTATATATATATCTGTATATATATATATATATATATATATATATATATATATATATATATATATATATATATTTGACAGTATCTGTTATTACTCATCATATATATATGTATATTGTGTGTATTTAGGAAGCATTCTTTCATTAAAGCACACATGGTTAAACACAACAGAATTCCATCGCTTGATTAGACATTTTTTATTTTTTCTATTTTCCTAATTATCTTTTTTGTTTCAAAAGTCTAAATTCCTGTAGACTCAGTATGCACCTCGTAAATTGTAGTCCATTAGAAAAAACACAACTTCCCCTTCAGATGTTAGACTAATTTACGTTAATAACACGAAAATATTACATTCTGAAACTATTTTTTTTTAATTAAAGATACTTGAAGCGATCGTTATTAAAACTCAGCAATATGCAATAAATAATATTACATACGGAACTAGTAACAATATTTGCAAATGTTTCACGTAAATACAATTTATCTTGGGGCGTTAATTCTGTCGCACCCGGAACATAAATTGTAAAGCTCTTTCTTTAACTAACACTAGTTTGTTGTTGATGTTTTAACAAACTAGCATACGGCGTTCTTGGTTGTTTTTAAATTTTCTCCTTTTTTTCTCCAGTTTTTTTGTTTATTGTTTTGTCACCTGAAAATTATTCGACGAAGAATTGAAAATACCCGTGATATATACAGAACATTTATTAATCTTTTTGATTTTGAAAATTATTCGACGAAGAATTGAAAATACCCGTGATATATACGGAACATTTATTAATCTTTTTGATTTTGAAAATTATTCGACGAAGAATTGAAAATACCCGTGATATATACGGAACATTTATTAATCTTTTTGATTTTGAAAATTATTCGACGAAGAATTGAAAATACCCGTGATATATACGGAACATTTATTAATCTTTTTGATTTTGAAAATTATTCGACGAAGAATTGAAAATACCCGTGATATATACGGAACATTTATTAATCTTTTTGATTTTGAAAATTATTCGACGAAGAATTGAAAATACCCGTGATATATACGGAACATTTATTAATCTTTTTGATTTTGAAAATTATTCGAAGAATTGAAAATACCCATGATATATACGGAACATTTATTAATCTTTTTGATTTTGAAAATTATTCGACGAAGAATTGAAAATACCCGTGATATATACGGAACATTTATTAAACCTATTTTTTTTTTTTAATTATTCGACGAAGAATTGAAAATACCCGTGATATATACGGAACATTTATTAATCTTTTTGATTTTGAAAATTATTCGACGAAGAATTGAAAATACCCGTGATATATACGGAACATTTATTAATCTTTTTGATTTTGAAAATTATTCGACGAACAATTGAAAATACCCGTGATATATACGGAACATTTATTAATCTTTTTGATTTTGAAAATTATTCGACGAAGAATTGAAAATACCCGTGATATATACGGAACATTTATTAATCTTTTTGATTTTGAAAATTATTCGACGAAGAATTGAAAATACCCGTGATATATACGGAACATTTATTAATCTTTTTGATTTTGAAAATTATTCGACGAAGAATTGAAAATACCCGTGATATATACGGAACATTTATTAATCTTTTTGATTTTGAAAATTATTCGACGAAGAATTGAAAATACCCGTGATATATACGGAACATTTATTAATCTTTTTGATTTTGAAAATTATTCGACGAAGAATTGAAAATACCCGTGATATATACGGAACATTTATTAATCTTTTTGATTTTGAAAATTATTCGACGAAGAATTGAAAATACCCGTGATATATACGGAACATTTATTAATCTTTTTGATTTTGAAAATTATTCGACGAAGAATTGAAAATACCCGTGATATATACGGAACATTTATTAATCTTTTTGATTTTGAAAATTATTCGACGAAGAATTGAAAATACCCGTGATATATACGGAACATTTATTAATCTTTTTGCTTTTGAAAATTATTCGACGAAGAATTGAAAATACCCGTGATATATACGGAACATTTATTAATCTTTTTGATTTTGAAAATTATTCGACGAAGAATTGAAAATACCCGTGATATATACGGAACATTTATTAATCTTTTTTGATTTTGAAAATTAAATATTATTTTAAAAAACGAAAAAATTAAAATAATTATAATCAAGCTGAAGAAATGTGTTGTGTTTAACACTGTTTATTATATATATATATATATATATAATAAACATTGGTAAACACAACACATTTCTTCAGCTTTATTATAATCTTTTTTACTCTTGACTGCGAATCAGTGGCGATTTGTGATCGGAGTTCGCTCCCGCCGACTGTCGGAAATTCACTCTTTACACTGACGATTGCGTAAGCATGAAACATCGATGTATGTAGGTAATAAATAATTAATATTTATTTATAAATATGATATATATGTATATATATGTATGTATATATAACCTGCAAAGTTAGTAAGGTTAAACTTTTTTATTCTGAATTATAAATCCAATATGGCTAACTGACTATGTTCAAATTCTTGTGTTCTCTATGTAAGATGTATGTAAAATCTTGTGTGCATTTTTGTTCGAGGGTTTCTTCCGGGTGCGATCTTTTGTCTTCTGAAGAGATGTACAAATAAAAGATTCTGGTAATTATACGTTTATTCCGGTTATGCGTGCGCGTCAACTTACCCTGAATTGTTTGAAATTTTGCTAAGAAAAACGTGATTAAAGACTTCGCCATTGGAATTTAACATACAATTATTTACTTATATATATATATATATATATATATATATATATATATATATACATATATATATATATATATATATATATATATATATATATATATATATATATATATGTTCGTGTGTGTCTCAGATCAATGTATTCACATATAACTACGTAGATAACAATGTTGTCTTTATATCAAATACAATCAAAGCGACGCAATTGAGCGCTTAATTAATATTTATTTATTTTCTTCCTGTTTTTTTTTTCAATTTCAAGCAGCTTATATTTTGTGACCTCTTTTAATAAATGTAAATTTACGTAAATTAATTTTGATGAATATAGGTTTATGAAGTTACGAATGAATCCTGCTGTAAAAAGAAACAAGAAGAAAAATGAAAATTAATTTTGTGAGAAATTTGCGCTGACACTTAATTAAAGTTTTACTTGTGCAAAGTTCTTCACGTTCAACTAATTAAGACCAAAAACTTTCTCGTGATTGTTTAGCGCCATACGTACAGATTAAATGCGTCAACAAGTTTTGAGAATCATGTCTTTTCTTTGGTTTATCAGTGCACTCTACGCATTATAAAAATGCCCCTCCTCCTCTGATTTCTGCTTAAGATCAGACAGTGTCGATCGCATATGCCCCCCCCCCTAGGATTAAAATGTTTCTCTTCCACTCTCACTTTAGGATTCGATTATCTATACCCTCTACTTTAGATCAAGCATTGTCTCCCAGACCTTAAGTATAGCATTTGTGTATATACTAATGATTCACCGCTTATCAAAACCCAAAGCGCACTTGATAATAAGGGTTAAGGAGATTGTCAGTTGGCGATGAACAACACCATGAGAGGATTGGAAATTATAGATTTAATGGTCAGAATTTGATTAAATGGGCGGTTCGATAAGAATTTATTAACATTGGACTTAAAAACGGCCATATTGTACTCAGTTGGGAAACAGCATTGCGGTATTGTATTGCACAAATGTGAAGTTATTGAAAAGAAACTTTGTTCATAATAGGTCCGTTTAATTTTAGGTACACAGATGGAAAAAGAAAACTGTTTACTCAGTTGCTGACGTTGGCCAAGTTTTTGCAGTGACAGTTTCATAGGAGGGAACCAGAGATCGGAGATCTGTCGAGCATCTACAGGAAAGTAACGTCTCTTCTGTAAGAAAGTGGCTGCAGAGAAGAGACGAGATCCTTCCTCACCAGATATTAGGAACCGATTATGTGCCCTGCCAAGGCAGGAGAGAGTGCCTTGAGCATTATCTCTTCGAATCAGTACCCACTCCTGATGCGGTACTCTACCTGTATAAGAGCCAGATACGGCTCTTATACAGGTAGAGTACCGCATCAGGAGTGGGATACTTTCTGGAACAGTAGAAAGATCCGACCATTTTTACTGCGACCTTAGCAATGGATTTAATGTAACTCTTCTATTTAAGTGTGTGATATTTTTTGCTTTATGTAGCACCAAAATATCGACCTTATGCATAGAAACAGTGTAGTATATAACTGCTCTGGCTAGGAACGAGTGTATGCTCCTTACACCTCAGTGGAATGTCGCGTATCTGATACTCTGCTTATGATGATCATATTGTTTTCCATTACTTGCAAAAGTTCAGAGTTCAGTATCGGTGCAGTCACCCTTGGAATTAAATATTAGTCCAGTGCCTTTTATTAATGATCATTGTAATGATGGTATTCTCATGAGATCACATTCTGGCTTTAAACCTCTGTTAAACGTATCAGTACAGTAGAAACGCACTCTATCTACGCCGGTCAATTGTTTAGTCTGGATTACCCCCCTTTGGGGAATGTCTGATAAACTAAGTCACTTGAATTGGATAATTATAATCATTATTTACTCCTCGAGGTAACCTGAATCACCAGTCAATAAATTCAGTATGTATATTTTAAATTCAAGCTTGCATTATCGCATTTATCGTGGCAGCGTCTCAATTACCCATATACTCCCAGCTTATCAAAACAAATCATAACATTGACGATCTCGGGATCAAAGTGTAGTATCTTTTCTGTTATTGCACTTCATCTTTTCTTTCCTCGGTTAATGAAGGAGATTTTTTTAAATATTTTGTCTTAATCCAGGGTTTCTCTTTTTAGGGAGATGGGTTTACCCACATTAAAAACTAACCGTGTGTCTGACTCTGCCTACGTGGTTAGGCAAGTAAGTAGGAACATTGACGATCTAATGAACAAATAACCAAACCAGTCATTCAAGTTGTGTTCGGACTCCATAAACTCTGCTGGACATTTGGTAATCGTTGTGTTGAGAAGATAGTAAAAAAAAAAATGAGACGCCTAAATCGCCACAACAAACAAAAAAGAAATAAGCTGATCGAAATTAGCTGGAGCGAAAAAATCTGATTAACTTATTAATTAAATGATTAGCATGAAAAAAGGGTTTAATCAACTGGGATTTAGGCGCTGGTCGAAGCGGCCTAAGGTTTCCTTTCAGTGTGGATTATTCTGTGACATCACGACCTGAATCCATAACTTTGTTTCTGAAGTCAACAAAAATAATCATGGCATGCATTAAACAGTTTAAAACTAGAAGACTTAAACGAAAATAATCGATAAGAAACAAATTTAATGTAAAGTTCCGAATACGTTCGTCGAACACTCTCGACTAGTCTTCTATCTGTGCCCGCTTCTAGGTACATATAAATCTTAATTTCCCTTAATTACAAGACAGTTTTCGCTGGCCGAGTGGATATGGCGACTGCTTGCAGATTCTAGCCTGACTATGTGAACCGGGTTCACGCCTCCCGACCGTTTGAAAGTGTTACTTTCCTGCACTGATGAGAGCAATACGTTTGTAGATATTAATAATTTAATATTCATTTATAAATCGATATATATATATATATATATATATATATATATATATATATATATATATATATATATCGATGAGAAGACAGAACTAACCGATGACATGAAGACTAAACTTGCTCTCTCTACTCTGTGGTTTTATAATAATAATAAAAATAATAATAATAATAATAATAATAATAATAATAATAATAATAGGTGGATATTCGTCTGTGTATATTAAAAGTGAAATAAATTATTTGTTCTTTTTTATTATTACAAGATATTATTGAGATTGGCCTTTTGGCTAAGATCAAAGTGTAGTATCTGTTCCGATGGATACTGCACCCCATAGACTGGTATTGTCTTGGCCTTCGGGGCTTGATTTACGCCTATCTATGGGTCTGCCCTGTGCAGTTCTAGGAGGTCCACCCTCCCAGGCTTCGCCTCCCCTCTTTGGGGAGGAGTAAGTTTATTGCTTACTGCCTGAGGCTCCCCTACCGGGCTGCCCAGGCAATTTTTAAACCCCACTTTCCCGACCTTGGGTCACATCTTACTTGTGGGAGTAAGATAAAAACTGGCCTTGTGCCTAACTCCTGGAGAGGAGTAAATCAATACTCTACTGAAAAATCAACATTAGCATACGTGATTATTCTTCATTTTCCTTTTATTATTATTACCAATTATTATTACGATTAAGCCTCTCTTTCGTTGCTCATTAAATTTAAATTTCCATACGTGAGTATTAAGCGAGCCGGACACACGCAGGTTCACTTGTATTATATAGATAATTAATAAAACTTAATAACCGCTACATTCGCGAAACATCCGGGCGCCCACGGTTAGAACGTGATTTGTACGAATCAGCATGTTACGACATTTTGACATGCTTTACTACAAGGAAATCTACACGTTACTTGTAATAATTTACAGTGTTAATAGCAGGAATTCCCAACGCAAGTTGAAATGTTTTACCTCGTTACTAGGAGGAATTACCAACGTTACTTGTAATGATTTACCTCGTTACTAGTAGGAATTCGAAACATTAGTAGTAATAATTTACCTCGTTACTAGGAGGAAGTTTCTACATTACATGTAATGTTTTAATTCGCTAATAACAGAACATCTCAGAGTTAATTGTAATGCTTTACATCGTTACTAAACGAGAATTCCAACGTTACTTATAATGTTTTTCCTCGTAAATAGCAGCAAATCCCAACGTTACTTGTAATGCTTTATCTCGTTTCTAGAAAGAAAAATTATACGTTACTTATAATGTTTTACTTCGTTACTCGCAAGAATATTCATACGTCACTTGTAATGTTTTACCTCGATACTCGCACGATATCCCAACGTTACTTGTAATGTTAACCTCGTTACTAGCTGTAAATTCCAACGTTTCGTGTAATGCTTCACCTCATTACTAGCAATAAATCCTAACGTTTCATTTAACGCTTCACCTTGTTATCAGCAGGGCATCCCAACGTCACGTGTAATTCTTCACTTTGTTACAATCAGAAAATCCTAACGTTACGCGTAATGCTTCTCTCGTAATTAACAGGACATCCCAACGTTACTTGTAATGCTTCACCTCGTTACTATCAGTAAATCCCAACCTTTCGTGTAACGCTTTACAGTGTTATCAGTAAAATATCACATGCTTACGTGTAAGGATTTAACTTGTTACCAGCATGACATCCTAAAGGTACGTGAAGGTCTTCACTTAGTTACTAGCTAGAAATTCCAATGTTACTTGTAATTCTTCACCTCGATTCTAGCATAAAATACTAACGTTACGCGTAATTCTTTACCAGCAGGGTATCCCAATATTACGTGTAATGCTTCACCTCGTTACTAGCAGGAAATACCAACGTTACTTATAATGTTTCATCTTGTTACTAGCGGGCAATTCCGACGTTTTGTGTAATGCTTTACCTTGTTACCAGCAGAACATCGTACGTTACTTGTAATTCTTCACCTCATAACCAACGTTACATGTAATGATTCACGTCGTTACCAGAAGTAAATTCCAACGTAACTTGTAATGCTTTACTTCGTTACTAGTAGGAAATATCACGTTACTTATAATGCTTCATCCTGTAACTAGCAGGAAACCTGCACGTTATGTGTAAGGCTTCACCTCGTTATTAGCAGTCATTCCAACGTTACTTGTAATGATTTACCTCGTTACTAGCAAGAAATCCTACGTTATGTGTAATGCTCTACCTCGTTACTAGCAGGAAATCACAACGTTATGTTTAATGCTTAACCTCGTTACCAGGATGACATCCCAACGTTACTTGTAATGCTTCACCTCGTTACTAACAGGAAATTCCAACATTACTTTTAATGATTCACATCGTTACTAGCAGGAAATCTCAACGTTACGTGTAATGCTTCACCACGTTACAAGCCGTAAATCCCAACGTTTCGTGTAACGCTTTAGCTTGTTACCAGCAGGATATCACAACGTTACTTGTAATGCTTCACCTCGTTACAAGCCGTAAATCCCAACGTTTCGTGTAACGCTTTAGCTTGTTACCAGCAGGATATCACAACGTTACTTGTAATGCTTCACCTCGTTACAAGCCGTAAATCCCAACGTTACGTGTAACGCATTAGCTTGTTACCAGCAGGATACCACAACATTACTTGTAATGCTTCATCTCGCTACAAGCAGGAAATCCCAACGTTACGTGTAATGCTTCACCTTGTTACTAGAAGAACATCTCAACGTTACTTGTAATGATTAGTTTCCTCGTTACTAGTAGGAAATCCCAACCTTACTTGAAATTGAATGTGAAAATCTATGCCCTCCCTGCTTCCATTCCATCACATTAAAGTTACGTCATTATTGTTAGATTTTACATTTTATAAATTCAACATTGATTCGATAGGAAAAGGTGTAGAAAAAAATATTAATTAAAATAAATAAATATACGTTTAGCCCTATAATGTTCATACTACGCTTTTACCTTTAACACACATTGAAAAAAATTAAATTGTTCGATCCACAAATACAGTTAGTTGTGATTAATCTGATGTCGCTAAAATAAACAATTTTCACTTTAACTATTTTAAAATGAATTGTTCCAAAATCAAATTATGTCGTCACGTTGGATAAAATAGTATAATTTTAAATAAATACATTTAAAAGATTATTGATTTGAAAAAATATTTCGCTGACAATTATTTTTACGGTAAAATGAAAGAGAATATTTATTGTTTCAAAAAGAATTAAATCGCTTCAATTTAAGATAAATAAATAAATAAATAAAGAAGAAAAATATTTGTTTTATTTATTTAGTTAACAATCACAATTATGTTTACGGTAAAAAGAAAGAGAATATTTATTGTTTCAAAAATAATTAAATTGCTACAATTTGAAATAAATAAATAAATAAAGAAGAAAAATATTTGTTTTATTTATTTAGTTAACAATCACAATAATGTTTACAAAGAAGAAAAGGTATTGTTTTCCTTATAGTATTGATCCTGACAGATATTTATTATTTCAAAAGGAATATTATTATTAACAGTAAATTATACAGATTGATGTAGAAAGCACTGTAGTATTTACAGTCTAGTTATAATAAATTTGAGTAAATTCATAATATTTGACCACATTGACACACAAGCTCACGGCTCCTTATTAGCATTTCTATTGTTATTTGCAATTATGAATAGAATAGAATCAAGTAAACCACCGTATTTCTATTAAATCGTTTTACGCGTGAACGCAGACCTACAATGTACACCATTTGATTAAAATTGAATATACTAATGCAAGTACCCTGGTTGACGTACTAATGTACTTTAAGAATATATATTGTTATGGGGTGTATCTACAAAATTATATAAGGAGTCTGTGAATAAATAAACAAATAGGAACTACAACTCTTTATACAGATTAAGATTGGTTTTTATAATTCGTTATTTAGGAGTAAGTACTCACAACAGGAACCACTGGAAGGTTTCAACATCTATATGAAAAGTGTGTGCTATGGCATCTTTAAGACTCGAACACGGCATGTCTAGTCATCAATCTGCATCGGTGTCCATTTATTCTGGGTGAATCGGCACTAAATATTGTCCGATGCCACGAGGATCGTATGCGCGAAGTAAACCGGTCACACTACCGAGGCTAAACGTTTGTTCATTACTTATCTGCATCGTTAGAAAAAAAAGGTGTCTTAACTTCGGGACAAGGAATCGCTGAGTTTTTAGCTGGAAGGGAATGGCGTCATAAGAATGAAAGAGATATTTGCTCTTTTATGAAAATATAATTTATTTTCTTAAGTCCAATTCGCCTCAGCTAAAGGCTGACGTATAAGTAACATTACGAGGAAATTCGCAACCCTATACACGTGCTGTCCACCGCTGCGGCAAACTGCAGAACTTTTTCCTTCTAACTAAAATAGAAAGAAGGAAGATCACATCTGTCAGTCAAGAGTTAACTTCTCATCCACCCGGCACCCGCACACCGAGGGTTTAACTCTTCAAATATCGTCGCCAGTTACAGGTTTACACCACTCACCTCCTGCACTTAAGCACAGATCCCTCACTCCAACACATGAACAGGGTAAAAATTGACTAACAGTAACCGTATGTCTATAAGTTTCAAGGTTTAATGGTTTCCGGGGGCAATCTTTGGAATATTTGATATCTAGACAAGAATAGCTGTCATATTATTTTAGTTTTAGTTAAGGGCACGCGGCACAATATAGTCCAGATATGCTATGTGCGACACATGTAAAACCGTATTTCTGGTTACTGACTTACAGAAATGTGTTGATATTTAAACATATTATGTGTGACGAGTCGTTCTTCTTGTCTTGTTTGTTGAAATGTTTGTACAAGGCTCGATCTTCACAAAGGTCGTAACGAAATACTCCTTGTTAGTTGCCAGTGTTGTAGTTTATATGTCCAACCGCACTGGCTGTTTTATCGCTGTGAGAATGTTAGTTGTCTAATTAATTCTCTGCGTCTTGTGTTCCAGTTTACAGTTAAAATCAATTAGTTTTTTATCTTATTTCTGTTTTTACTTTTGTTAACCCCGAAAAGTGCATATTGCCACTGAGATGTAAGGGGCTACTGTTATTAGGGCTAGATTTATAGAGGGTATCCTAAGTAGACAGTTGTGTAGCAAGATATTTGTTCACATAACACTTAAATTCTGTATGTGTGTACAGTCAAGGAAACAGGGAGCAGGGAGGGTTTATCTAGTGTTATGCCTCAATTCGCTGTTCAGGTACCTCGTTACAATATATCTTTATATTCCAGCAGCTTTTTTCTTAGAACTTCAGGTTTGTGGAACTTTTCCCCTCCTGTGTGTTTTTATTCTGCCTATATCCTTGGTCTTTTAAAAGATAAGGTCAATAGGCATTTTCCGTCTTTGCGTTAATCATCTTTTGTTTTTATCTTCTTGCATCAAGCAGATTCATGCCTTATCGGGAGCGACTTCCTTAAACAAAATACGCATGAACCCATTAGGAAGAATGACACCTACAATTAGCTTTTGGTTGTAAATTTAAAAAAAGTCGCCATTCTTATTTTATTTATGTGAGAACGCAGACGCAGTATTCGATTGAACTCTTTAAAAGCTTTATGCATATGTTCGTAGCTGGCGAGCGGACAGCTGTCTGCATATATCTGGCTTTAGTTTAATTCGTCTTTGCGGCGAGTGAAACAGTTTACTCCGCTTCGAATTATATATTTTTTTCTATCTCCTTACATCTCAATTTAAGCATATTGCCTGTGTGACAATCACGCTAAACACATACTTATTCATTTTGATTCGATATTTTTGGCGAATATCAATTGTTTGTATCCGACCTGAAAACCCTACAATTGTAAGAAACCTTTGCAATCACTGCTTGTCATGGCTGATAATATACTTCCCGAGAGCCCGACGTTTAAACTCTTCTACCTTACATTCACAAGCAACGTGAATACATAGAAGATACTGTCAAGTCTGTTCTAAATAATGTGGCCTCCCTCTAATGGGCTAGAAAACTTCTCACATCTGCCAGTATCTTATATCACTATAAGGCTAACATTCACCCATGCATGGAGCATTGTTGCCACATCTGGGCTAGTGCACCAACCACTAGTATTTTCCTTTTGCACGAGGTTCAAAAAAAAAGTATTTTACTTAATAGGTCATGCACTGTTTACCAAGCTCCAGCTCATGTCCCATCGTCACAATGTTGGATCCCTGTGTTTGTTTTACAAGTATTTCCACGGAATATACTCCGGTGGACTTAGTGCAGTTGTACCCTATCAATATAACTATCCCTGATACACACGATGAGCAGCAAAATCCCACCCCTTTACTCTAGAGATCCCCAGATGCCGGAAAACTCTTTACTCTAATAGCTTCTTCCTTCGGACAACCCCCTTGGTCCCTGTTTCCTTGACTGTACACACATACAGAATTTAACTGTTATGTAAACAAATATCTTGCTACACAACTGTCTACTTAGGATACCCTCTATAAATCTAGCCCTAATAACAGTAGCCCCTTACATCTCAGTGGCAATATGCCCTTTTCGGGGTTAACAAAAGTAAAAACAGAAATAAAGATAAAAAAACTAATTGATTTTAACTGTAAAGTATATGTTAAATGGGTCATAAACACAACCCAAAGTTACACGCAGTTTGTACTGCTAAAAATTCTTTAACAAATTACGTTTTAATAATTATTTCGACGTTTTATTTTAGACATAGTTTTAAGTTCTCGCTAATAATTTATGCTAAATTATTGTCTCCCTGTTCACACATTTCTATCGTATTGAGCAGCTTTCAGTGAATTTCGAACAGAACACTTTACTTAATGAGTGAGAGCAGATTAAAAAGGATTAAGTTGAAAATTTTCAGACGACAGAAAAATCGCAAAAATTGGACATTATAATTATCATACTAATTATGATGATGGAACTTCTATTAGCATTACGCGCTACCAAAGGGTGCGTACCGCCATAATTGATCAGTACAGTGAGATTATTATCATTATAAGCAGGAAATACAAGTGGTCAAGTAACTTGGGAAAGGCAGAGGAATAGTGTACACGTAGAAAGGGGAGGTAACTGCAGTAAAAGAGCAACTGATAACTTACCAATAAGCTTCCCTTATTTTGTCTTTTAGTCTTCACATTCCATGAGCGATATTTCTAACAAAGGGGGAAGAATTGATGTTTTCTGGGTCGGAAGCTATCCATCTAAATCTTATCGTTGGCTAGTTTTTTATTTACCTTGAAGTAGAATATTTTAGCTCTTTGCATCACGTGTCTTCATGCCTTGTCTGGAGCGATTTCCATTAAAAAAGCAAACGGGAATATCTATGCGCGTAGATCAAACTGGAGATCGAATGAAAAGTGGATGGACAGAATAGGCAGGAATATGCAGACACATGCGTATTACTCTTGCTCAAACATCTATATACTACAAAGACTCATTCATGCATACTTGTGTTTTTGCTTGTATATGCAGATGCACACTTGAAAACGTCACAAAATTATGACGTCAGTTAAAGAAGAGGAAATATATTAAAACAGAGATGGAGAAGTTAACGTCCACAGTGGACAACTTCGCAGAATAAAGGCGCCATTCATAAATTAAGAGCGAGTGGGAAAAGGAGATCCTTTATCTAGAGTCTAGGAATAGCTGGAAATAGAATGATTGGATTATTGTTGGGATGTCAATACGTATATTTTGTAAACAAACAGTCTACAAACGAGCATTGCTATTGAATCCATACATGAGGTATTGACAGGTATTATCACTGCGGGTCTGAATAGACCAATCAATAGTTGTCACTAAGAAGTGATTTCTAAAGCTCCCAAATTTCGGCCACACCACTGGATGTATTTTTTATCTTACCCAAGACGGAGAGGGGTAGAAAAAAGAGTTTTAGTAGTTGGTAGTGTTAAGAAATAAGTTTGGGAGAACATAAAGGTAAAATGGGCTGCAAGATGAACTTCGGGATTATTGAGTAAAGTAGAAGCGAACACCTTGCTCAAAGGTGTCCTAGGCAGTTTGGTGTTGTGCCCACGACAAATACTATTTAACGCATAGATTTGACCCTTACATGGTGCTACAACAACGTTTCAAAGTGGATGTGTGAGTAATAGTAACTCAGGTATGATAACGAGCAAAGACAAGCGGGTTCTCTAACTGATCCGGAAATCTTCCCTAAACCTAATAGCAGGTGCTTTCCGTCTCCTACACATAACCCTAATACGGCTCATTCTTAACTATGCCATTCAAACACAAATTTATTTCTTCAAAAAGACATCGTACAACTGGAGCGTATTCAATGGTTAGCAACCAAGATGGTGACTGGATTATCCACGCTACAAAGAACAGCTTACAAGACTAAATATGACCTTCTTTTGAGCAGCTAAGAATGCAAGGGGACCTAATTCTTGCATCATCGACGGGAATGTAATCTACTTTTAGAGGAGTGTTTTACTCCAAACCCTCGTCGCAGTCACCCGCAGAAGATGTATCATGGTCGCTTTTGTTTCAACAGGGTTCTCTGGAACACCCTCCCAGAAGAAGTCGTTATGATGCCTACCATATCAAGGTTTAAATTCGATTTGGACTATTATTAAGACAGTATATAGATGCAACATCTTCTGCTTTTTTACATTGCTAGTTTCACCGGATACACATTTAATTCACACATAGGGCATTTTTTTCCTAACGTGTCACCGCTCATCAAGCCCAAAGGCCATTCGAAGACAAGTGTTAATGGTTTGTGTACGGTGGATAGTGAGACAAACACCTTGAAGACTGCAGACAATGGTTGGATCTGGGCTGAATTTGATTACTTAAGAGGACGGCTCAAAAAGTATTGGTTAAAATTATATTTTAAAACAACCATGCTGTAGTTAGCTGGGAAAAAGGCCCGTAGTATTGCGTTTCACAAACGGGAAGTTTCTTTAAGAAACCATGCTTATGGAAGTTCTGTTTAGCTCTAGTTATGTAGAAGAAAGAAAATGTGTTCACAGTGGTTGTAGCGAGGCGAGTTTCTGCTATGAATATTTCAAAGAGGGAGAGCAGAGATTGTAGCTCAGTCGAGCACCTACCATGATAATAAAGATAGAGTAGAGAAAGACTAACATCGCCTGTTCTGTGGAAAAGGGGCTGTAGGGAAGGGATTAAGAAAACAGCTCGAAAATATTAATACGGTAAGAATTGATTTGAAATAAATGAAGAAAAATAAATAAATTAAGAAAACTTAAATGTTAGTTGTCATCATCATACGCCTGGTATTCCTCTTAGCCACATTACCGATTACGTCGGAAAATGCACCTGTTTCGTGTATTTCATATCGAAGCCCAAATAGCTATTTGAAACGATTCATTTAACACAAGCTACATTTTTACATATGCCTCGATCAGAATGTTTATACATGTCTCAATATTATGATACGGGTGTTCACTCGCTGTCAAAAATGACGAAAATAATTGTTTCACCAGTGTTCGCATTCACTATTTTATCTAAGTATATAACTAAACTATTCATATAAAATCATAGAATTACGTCAGTAATTTAATTTTCCATATATGAATTAGTATTATCATCTCTGATGACTTAAAAAAGAAAAACAACACCCACCATAAACAATATATTATAGAGTGTAGAACATATTTTCGAATTCATTTCACGCGACAATGTAAGTCTCAGGTGGTTGCCTGATATGCTATTTGCTTTTTCGCTTCCCCTTATCACTTTAAATTGTTTCTTCCTGGCAGAAAGAAAGGGACACATACTTTCGCGTGACGTTATTGAAGTATGTATATATATTTGCTGTCTAATCGTGTTCTGATACTCTTTTGTTATTGGCGTTATGTGAATTATATTGTTGTCATCTTTAAGTCACGACACGAGGCAAGTGACTTTTTCCTGAAATTGAACACGCTACACCAAGCACTTAAGTTCACTATGGAGGAAGGGCAGAATGGCTCTTTACCCTTTTTGGGAAGTTTTAGTTGAAAAGACAGGGAATAACTTCGCCACTTCTATATAGAGAAAACCGACGTTTACCGGCCTATATATTAGTTTATATTCGTTTGCCCCTATGAGTAGAAAGATCGGTTTGATCAAGACCTTTGTTCACCGCGCTCTTATGACTTGCACTTCGAGTAAATTTGCGGTTGAATTAAAAAAGATCACTGATATTCTTATTAATAACACAATGTAACACATGTTTAGTTTATTCGTATTTTGCTACTGAATTCAAAAATCACATTCGTTTTGGCATAACATCGATAGTTCTTTTTATTTTTTCTTAATTTAATATTTTCCTGTTTCATACACAACCTTTCTCTACAGCAGTATGGTGTAACAATCATTACACAGTATTTAATATATTTTTCATATATTGAATGGTATTTAGTATATACAATTTCAGTTAGAACAAAACAAACCATACAACTTTGCAATGTAAAAGTTTTGATAACTCTTTTCTTAAGATTAGAAGTGCTTCGACGATCGAGATTTTCTAAAGTGCACACTTTCATCTTTTCTGAAAAGAGACCCTATATAATCTTCCATCCTAGCAGTATCCCATCGTTCTTGATATCTTCTTTCCATTGTTCTGATGAAATCTCTCACCATGTTCTTCACTGACATCACCCAAGTTTTTTGGGAAGAAATCTAGATGAAAATGCAAAAATTTAACCTTTAAGGATATACGAGAACCCAGTTTCCTGAAGTTCTTAATAAGCATTTATACCAGTTGTTTGTAATTAGGATCCTTGTAATTTCCTAAGAATCCACGAGCTACATCACGAAATGCGCACCAAGCTTCTTTTTCAACTTTTCTCATCGCTCTTTCCAATTTCTCCGACTTCAACGTTGCATTTAATTAGGGTCCAACAAATATACCACCTTTGATCTTAGCCTCTGATAGCTTTGGAAACATGAGAATAATTTCATGAAAAGCTTCTTCTCTTCTAAGGCCTTCTCTTCTAAGGCCTTCACAAACTGTTTAATCAATCCTAGTTTAATATGAGGGGGGGGTAATAAGACTTTGTTGGAATCTCCTAGCGGCTGTCTGAGAACATTTTTCATTCCTGGCTGCAGTTCCACTCGTGGGAGCAAATGAACTTTCTTCTAATGATAATCATCAGCTCTGCTGTCCCATAAGCAAAGAAAACATGTACTCCCTTGCAAGCCAAGCAAGAAAGCAAGCATCTTGAAATCAATACAAACATCCCACTTGAATTCAGCGTAATTTATTTTGTCAAGAAGTTGTTTAACATTATCATAGTTTTCTTTCTTCTGTACGGAGTGTGCATGAGGCAAAGATATTTTCATTGTGGAGCAATACTGCTTTGAGACTTCGTGTTGAGCTATCTATGAACAGTCGCCATTCTGCAGAGCAGTAAACAAACCAGTAAATCCATCACAATAACACAGATCATCACTAATGTCATAGTAAATTTCAAATTGTTCATGTCGTTTTCGGTACACAGATGTCATGCAGTCTTCCCCGCTAGATTCCATTCCTTCAGCCTTGATGTAAGAAGTTCAGCTCCTGACTTAGTAAGACCTAAATTCCTGATTAAATCATCTATCTCACTCTGATTTGGATATTGATTCCGACAACCTGTGTGTACTTACTTCTAATGTATTGAAAAAGAATTTTGGTTTTACAAAATTTAATTAGCGTTTTTTTTTAATACTGATTCTTTGTACATCGGGGGGCAAGATATAGTAAAGATATGGATAGAAAAATACACTTTTCATATATGTAATAATGAAGACTATTTGACTAAAACTTAAGTTCTGATACAAATCTGATGTATTTTACTTCTTAAATTGTCCATATAACGACCTCTTAAAATGCTTTATAATACTACAAAACAATTGAAATGTAAAGACTATTTATTAATGATGTCCAATAATGTCTAATTTTACAAATGTCGGAGGTATCTGAATTTTTACGAACGGCATCAACCCTCTTTTTACGCATTTTGCCTAAAACTAAATTTAAACAACATATAGCCCACATTGGGACCCTTTCCGCCTAGCAGCTGTGTTCCAAAACGTATAATTATCGGTAAAGTAGTTAAGGGATGAATCCTGTATATACAAATATGTACACATATAAACATACCTTAATTTATAAATATAGGGATAAATATACAAATAAATACACATTGGTTTTTATTATAAATTGGAGGAGTCTAAGTGAACGCAACAGATCTAATTTGCTTGTTACTTGCTTTAACTGATTGCAAAATCCATATTAATATCGATGACGTCATCCGTCAAAATTTGAAAGGTGTGATGAACGTACTATACCCTCCCTCTAGTATAATAATGGTCTGTCTCTGCTTATAATATGTCTGTTCATGCTATCTTCTTCGTATATGCTGAACAAAACCTAGAGATTCCAGCATTACAACAGTTTGTACGAGTTTTACAATTGTTAATTTTTTTACTATTATGATTCTTTATTGTTATTACTACTGTTGCTGATCCTTTTATTGTCTACCATCTTTTGCCCATTTATTTTTAGGAGTAAACAACAAAATAAAAACGCACGAACTTTGCCGTTTTGGTAAGTTTTTATTTCCCGGCCATAGCTGAGCTAAACCTGTAGCCTGTACACATGGAATCCATAATCAATATTGTTGCTGAAAAAAGGGGCAGCTGCCCCAGTCCTTTTGTAAAAATAGACGTAGAGAGGTTCGTCGCTCAAGTGAAGGAACGTTTAAACCTAGTGACGGTGACAGGTTTATCTGTCGATATTCCTACTCTGGTGTACTTTGAAAAACACACTCTACAGATGTTTGTTGTTAAAAAAAAACAAGAAGCTTATTAGGGCAACGAAAAAAATTTTTGACATTTATTGCCACCAAAAACATGTGGGCGCAAACAATTATAAGGGCCAGAGGTTACAAGTTGTCAACTTTGTTTTCAACAGAATAGGATTGTAGAAGGCTGTCGTGAGTAGAAATCATTACCAATGATTATATTCTTAGAATGGAG
The DNA here is from genome assembly GCA_963556195.1 of Sepiola atlantica. Lineage (NCBI taxonomy): Eukaryota > Metazoa > Mollusca > Cephalopoda > Sepiida > Sepiolidae > Sepiola > Sepiola atlantica. The sequence goes on from OY744531.1 coordinate 35,586,845, forward strand.
TACATTGGGAAAGGGATAGCGACAGTTTCTATTTTTGAAGTCCCTTCCACGTACAAGACAAGCGTTTAGACGTTATTTTTTATTGAAATATGGAGATCATGCGTCTATCAAAAACGACCACTAATTAGGAGTATGGAAATTTGTACATACTACTTAACAAGCAAACCTTCAATGAGTCATCTTACTTTTCAGAAGTGTGAAACATCGAACTATCGGTCAGGATGACGGTCATTATGTTGAGTATGTAGCTAGCTGAGCAATTTGATGCCGGAGTTTCAACTGAAAACACCAGCACAACCTCCCAATTAGAGTAAAATAAGGGGAGGGCATTTAGGCCCCAGGGTAATAGATTCAAAAGTAGAGAACCCAATAGATTCACTACCAAAAACATGCGTCGCCTAATACTGTCGATGACTAATTTGCTATTCTCCGTTAAGTGCCGAAGAAAGGAAGAAAGAAATTATGAAGGTTTATTGAAAATGTCAAATGACACAGGGAAAGATAAGATAAATTAAGAAAAGATTGAAAAGCAAAAAGAAAATTTTTTAAATGTTCAGTCCTCATTTGCCACCACCCAAAAAGAGTTTTCAATCCCTCTTAAAATAATCTAGCTCTCAGCTCCCTTAAAAGAAGTCCAGTCTTATTTCACCTCATAAAAATCCTAGCTCTAATCAGCTCCACCCAAATCAAGCTCCACGACGATGTAAAGCCCAAAGTCACATAAAAAAGTCCAACCAAAGTCACTCTTCAAATATGCAAAACCCTAAACTTCAGCCCAAAATGTTACGCCATCTTTGACTACCCATATTCTCAAAATGAAAGTATAAACTGATCCCCGTAAAAGAAACTCAACCACGATCTTCCCCTTTTGTTTCGCCTCAAATGCACCCATTCTCCTCCACTATAGAAAAAAACAAAACCGACACCATTTTCTCCTTTGCTCCATCACATATCACAGACACCTAAAACTTTTCTTCCTCCTCCTCCTAACTTCACCATGAACACAGTTATCCCCTTCCACCTGCCACTCTGGCACCCATTTCAAAAAGTCAAAAGCGTCAAAGGAAACCTACTATTGATAAGACACAAATTCCTCCCCGGAAAGCAGATATGTGTTCTCATCGAAGAGCAAAGTGAAAAAGCCATTAGTCATAAGCTCAGTAATTTGAAAAAGTTATTAGAGTGTAGGGAGGTGGAGGGCAAGTCAATAAATACACCCCTTTAGCTTCCTAAATGCGACAAGACTGTTAATTGTGATAAGAACAAAAAATGAAGATAAGAGAGTCTGAAAAAAGCAAATACTTATTTTGAAAGTGTGCCTCTCATAGAAATTATACATGATCTTAAAGTTTTATGTAAATCATTTTTTTTGGGGGGAAGGGCAGTAAAAATGCATCCCTCGTTTATAGGATAGCTAAACTTACTTTTCCGTTAGATGTCGTATGCGTGTCTTAAGATGGTCTCATCAATAGCCTCGTGATATAGTATGAACTTGGACTGGTAGACGCGAAATTGGTTCAATGCAATTCCCGAGTAACATTGGCCGGTTCCTGATTAGGAGAGTCGACGTAGAAATTATAGAGTGTCCAAGTTTTTATGATATAGTTTACTCCGATCATATTTATCCGGGTTTGCGTGAACTTAGATACACCTAAACCTAGAACAGCTAGTTACTGGAAGCTCAAAACATCGTTGTTTGAATTGAAAAGCTACTATGAACAGCTATTACCAACCTAACAGTTAATCTTGTCTATATTTCAAGAAGTGATAAGTAAATTTTAATACGTAAGCGCATTTTATGTTGACTTAGTATGACTTCCATACGTATGATGGTCAGCAACGTTGAGCCTGATAACTACTTAGATGGGTAACCGTTTGCAATATCAGCTCTCATAAATTTGGGACGGGTATGTTTCTAGCTAAAATATGAATAATACAATAAGTAAAAAAAAATTAAAATATATTAATAGATACACAAAGTTAGAATTTAAAGAGAGGAAGAATGTCGGAAATAAACCAAATAAAGAAAGATAAAACGAGAGAGAGAGAGAGAGAGAGAGAGAAAGAAAAAACGAAAGAGAAAGAAAGAAATGGAGAAAGTAAGAAGAGGATGAAGGAAAAAGATGAAAGAAAAGAATGAAAGGAAAGGAAAAAGAAAAGGAGAGAAAGACATATAAAGAGAAAGAAACAGTTATCTTATGGCAACAAGTAATTTGCAAACTTTGCACTCTGATAAAAAAAATTGAAAAAATCATCCGATTCATTTCTACAAAAAATCCGTCTCGCCATCTATCATTCTTTGTTTTTCCAAACAATATCATCAATTCCAATTATTTCCGATGACATTTTATGGGAAGCGGCGCCAAAAAAGATTACATTTCGATGGAAATCCTACGGATGTTTTATTTCATTTTTATTACGATTTTGAGGGAAACACAATTGATTTACAATTAAGTTGATAAATATGTTTACAATGTCAATTTCATGACATTTGTTGGTATCCCCCCTCATCACCCAATTCAAGTTGGATATGACACAGGGTCAATGTAATGTAGAGGACACAAGGTCTTTCCACCGTTAGAGCTATTGTTATAAATCCCCTTGTTTTTTCGCATTCCCACCAATTTCGAAGATGTCAAAAAAAGCCGGCTCAAATATCGACACAGATACTACACTTTAATAACCAATGTTTACGTTAATTCGTGACTATTTCTAGTTACTGAAATAGTCTGGGACATCAGTCACTTCAAGTTCTTGAAAAAGTTTGATTTCGGTACCATTTTGTAACTTATGGCCAAAGTATAAATTTTAGTCAGAGTCAGCAAAGATTACATGGAGTCATACAACATTCCCGCCATTTTCCAAGATGGCCGCTATGAGCAAATTTTCATTTTAACTTCAAGTTTTTGCAAATGTTTAGATTTTTGTACTAGGTCGAAGTTTAGGGTCTTAGTAAAAATGTTAGTCCGAGTGGACAAAGATCATATGGAGTCTTCGTAAATTTTCCGATAGTTTCCAAGATGGCCGCCATCAAAATATTATAATGATTATATCTGGGAAACTATTATACCTAGAAGCATGAATTTGGTGTCTATACCTAGGTTTTCATGGTCAATGAATCAGATAAAACCATTTCTCACTACATTTCTTCTGAAATAGTAAAATTCAAGATGGCCACCACAAAAATTGTATATCCTGTTCGATCGAAAATGACGTTATACACTTTGAAACAAGCAAGACATAACGTAGATCGTGAAAAGGTCCGATATTTTCGTTCAGAAGAATAAAAAACAATACATTCTGCGTGACGAACAGGCCAACCGACAGACAGACCCCCTTGGAAGGATACTTGGACGTATCTAAAATGCTATGCGTCCATTGAATCTACGCGTTTAGCGATGAAAATGCTGTCACACTGAAGCATGATAGATGAACCTTCAGATCGACTGGCGGACATAATTTATAGATTAATGGTAAAGTTTATAAGAAATAATATGCTAACATTACCCACCGTGTTGCCTAGAATACATCTCTCATAATTCATAATGATAAGTTCATTCGTTTAGGAGTCTACCCCGCAAATACATGTTATTAACATTCACGTGTGATCAATGATCCGGTTAAAATGTAATTACATAATATAGCTCAATTAAATGTAGAGCAATTGTTTTCTCTAATTTTATCTAGCTTTTTTAAAAAATAATCTTTGGGTGAAGTGTGCTCCCCCTAAATGTGTAAGTTTACAAATAAATAATGTGTCCACGTTACTTACCGTGTTTCCTAGAATAATGATCGGTTCATTAGTTTTATAGTGCATCCTATATATCGAAATATATGTATAAACCTATACACATACGTAACTTTAGTTAGAGAGAGATTTAGCTGATAGAATAAGTTCAAGAGTTTAATTATTTGCTGATGATGTTAAATTGCTTGATGGACCATTATTAGAAAATACAGTTATAAACAGTTGTAGCATAAAAGGGGCGAAAAGAAATAAGACAATAAGGTGGCAGAGTTAACAAAAGTATATCTTTACAGAAAGTACAGAAGTAATTATGTACAGGGAGGGCAAAAATAAGGGTCCTATTTTTAAAAATTCATAACTTTTTTATTTATTGATTTTTTTTTGATTTTTTAGAATAAGTAAAGGACCCCTTCCGAAGCAAGCATGAGCCGTATTAGCCCTAAGGAACGTACCCTCATTTAGAAAACATTATTTTTGCTTAAAAAACTCAAAACAGTGTAAAAAACAATACTTTAGTTTTTGTAAGTTTTAAGAAGTGTTTTTCGGCTAAAATTTGTTTTGTTTATTTCAAAAAATCTCGGAAGGGTCAGTCTACACACACATAAAGTTTGGTGAGTTTAACTTTTATTTTGTGGAAGTTATTCAAATTTAAAGATAGGACCCTTATTTTGGCCCACCCTGTACAATCAAATCCGTGATCTTTCATTGGCTTTTGGATCTCCAAGGCCGTCGTCATACGATTTACATTTCTTTCAAGTTCTAGTGTTCGAGAAATGACATGGATTGAATCTTTCTTTCTTTTCAATAACGGAATCTCTTGTTTAAAATCTTATTTTCTGACGGTGGAGACTTTCATTTCGCGTGTTTATGTGTGTTAAAATATCCAGGATGTCGTTTAGTTTCTCATTGTTAATGTAATAATAAAACAAGTTGTCCACGTAAGTTCTCTTAACAAAACTAACGTTGCCAGTGCTGTGGTAAAAGTAATACTGTATCCGACATAAGTCCAAATTCTCGTCGCCATTATTGTCGCCTTAAAATACCGGAAATTAATAAGATAACAAAAAGATAGACTTAACAAGAGTACATATTTTCAGCAAGTATTGAAGTAAAGTGTGAACAAACACTGCTTCTGGATTCGTTATAGCGACTCTCTATTACCACCATTATCACTATTTATAGTGTTGGGAAGAGTCCATGTAATGACACAATAGAGTACATTTCTATAACAACAGTTAATAAAATTAGAAAGATATATTGAATTTGACATTGAATACAGAAAAATGGAAAGTCTTACAAATTGGAACAAAAATATAAAATATGAATAATAAATTAAATTTTAAGGGGAGTCAATTTCAATATTAATTTTTAATCAAACATATTTTCCTTATTATCTTAAAAGCAAATGAAACGGTTGTTTGGATGATTAGACATTTGATTTTAATGGAGGCAAATATTATTGTTAGAATTTTAAACACTTAATAATATTCATGTCTAGAGCTATTAAACACAATAATACCAAGGTCCAGCTACTATGTACAATAATACCCATACACAGTAAATCAGAAAAATAATTGCCATGTTCATCTACCGAGTACAAAGATACCTTTGTCCAGTTACTGAATAAAATATTAAACATATTGATCTAATGGGTACAATAACACACACGTCTAACTACTAAGTACAATCGTCATTAGCACGCTGTATGGCGGATACCAATCAGTATTGGTTTGATGGTCCTCGTTCATCTGTAGGTCATATAACATAACAATAATCGTTGATACTAAAATGGCGAATAACTAGCTAAGAGAATAATGGCTATATGTTATGTACGTAGATTTTTTCGAAGTATTAAGTATTCTAATGTAGCATATTTTACTCAATCCTGGTCACTAGTAACTAACACGGGAATTGGGATTTAATATTAAAATCAGACGGTCTACAAACAAAAGTCACTAACACATGAGATGATTATAGAATATCAATTATAAAATAAGTTTAAATCCTAAGATTTAACTACTTTACTAGAATAAAGAATGTGAGGTGACCTACTTGAGACTTTCAAAATATGATTTCAGTAATTGGATTTCTAAATATAGAACATATTCGTTCAGTATTGGTAATTTATTGGCAAGAAAGATTTCAAAAAAAATAAATTTACCAATTAGATTTTATTTACTACGAGAAAAATATACTTTTAGAACAAATTGCATAATCAGGTCTAAAAAATCATATTAGAATAAACTGGAAAAATTCTGAAATAATGGTAAAAATTAAATTCACAGAAACATGTTGGGGTCTATTTGATGAAATATTTAAGAGACAAAAGTATGAATAAATGAATAAATTTCAAGAGACTCGAGTGTTTCTGTTAAGTGCACGCACTTTATTGTATTTCATTTATTATTTCTGTTTTATGTTAAGCGCGCCAAATTTATTTGATCGATGTTATTATTTCTGTTTTTTGGTGAAGTGCACCCACTTTATTTTATTTCTGTTAGTTTTCTATTAAGTGCACGCATTTTATTTTATTTCTGATATTATTACTGTTTTTTTCTGTTAAATGAACCCACTTTATTCTATTTCTGTTTTTTATTGTTATCAGTGCAGTAACTTTATTTTATTTCTGTAATTATTTATCTTCATGTTATTTTTTCTATTTACTTTATTTTATTGCTGTTACTATTTCTGCTTTGTGTTAAATGTACCCGCTTTGGTTTATTTCTGTTATTATTTTTGTTTATTCCGTTGAATGTAATACTTTGATTTTATTTCTGTTATCATTTGTTTTTTCGTTGTATGTAATACTTTGATTTGATTGCTGTTATTATTTCTGTTTTCTATTAAGTTAAACCACTTTATTTTATTTCTGTTATTATTTCTGTTTTGTTCGTTGAATGTTACACTTTGATATTATTTCTGTTATTATTTCTGTTTTTCTGTTAAGTATCCCCATACTTTTCTTGATTCTGTTCACCCCCAAACAAAGCATATTCCCACTAAGACGTAAGGCGATACTATGATAAGGTGCCAAATTTACACGGGGAGTTGTGTAGCAAGGGTTTTGTCCACATTATATTTAAATTTCTGCATTTTGGTACAACCGGGGAAACAGGGAGCAAGAAAGGAATTTCAAAGGCAAGCTCTCCGAGGAAAGGGGCTCTTAGAGCAGACAGTTTTCCAATATCTAGGGTGGTATTTTCCTGCTAGTGTTTTCGATTGATAATATTTACATTAAGGGGGTATAAGTGTAGTAAGCTTATTAGAGCACATTCTGTAGAAGTACTTGTATATCAAGGCACATGAAATACTGCTCATGGAAATTGTGCTATTGATTCGGTACTGTACTATATTGAGGAAAGACAAGTTTATCTTTCTGAATCTTTTAGATGAGGATCGATAATTTGTATAATTCTGACTACTATTCTAATCTTGAGTGTTAGAATAGTCAAGATAAGAACAGTAGTCCGAATAATACAGATAATGTTTGTTTGAATCTGTTTCGTTTATTATAACCACTGCATATGGATGACAGATTTTAGGAACAAGACTGTAAATGACCTAACTTGAGACATCTACTCTCACCAACAATGGGAAGAAGTATGGAAGGATATGATCGAATCAGGTGTTTATAGAAAGGGTGCTGTTTGGTGGTCTAATGATGTTTTATTTTAATTTTCTTTGGGGTTAGGAAAGTTCTTATTTGTGATACTAGCTTTAAACCTCCTCATGAACCTATCTATGTTTGTGACGCTAGAAAGTTTGCTGTAGAGCCAGGCACAAGCTTCCCAGTAGTTCTCGCCTATGACATGTTTCACTATGAAAGCTTAACACCTCCTGCCCTTCTGGATGTTCAGAAACATCAGACTTGGTTGATATATATTTGATAAAAACACTAAATTTTTGGGAAGTCTTATCTGTCCTTTCGTTTTGAGAAAAATACTGACGTAGATATTGATTAGAAATCGTTTCAACATGGAAAGAAGAAAGTTGAAGTTACACACTGTGATATACCAAGAGGAACGGAAATGTTTTCAAATAGCCTTTCAGACTACTTAAGGCGAAAGAAAACTACATATATGACCTGTGAAGACGAGAAAAAGTACAACAACTTCAGAAAGAAAGTTTCCCGGCAAAAGAAAACTTAAGCTTATGCGTCTAAAACAATAATCAGGGAAGCTGAGTCTCAAGCAAATAAAAGTGAAATAAAAACAAAAGAAGAAAAGAAGGCAACAAGTTTAGCCGAGACTAAAACAAAAGCTGATAATGAGAAAAAGAAAAAAAACAAAGAAAGAAATAGAAAAAGAGACAAAGAAACTAAGAAAGAAACAAAGAAAGAAACAAAGAAAGCAAAACAAAAGAAGAAAAGAAGGCAACAAGTTTAGCCGAGACTAAAACAAAAGCTGATAATGAGAAAAAGAAAAAAAACAAAGAAAGAAATAGAAAAAGAAACAAAGAAACAAAGAAAGAAACAAAGAAAGAAACAAAGAAAGAAAAACAAAAGAAGAAAAGAAGGCAACAAGTTTAGCCGAGACTAAAACAAAAGCTGATAATGAGAAAAAGAAAAAAAACAAAGAAAGAAATAGAAAAAGAGACAAAGAAACTAAGAAAGAAACAAAGAAAGAAACAAAGAAATAAAAACAAAAGAAGAAAAGAAGGCAACAAGTTTAGCCGAGACTAAAATAAAGCTGATAATTAGAAAAAAAGAAAAAAAACAAAGAAAGAAAGAAATAGAAAAAGAAACAAAGAAACAAAGAAAGAAACAAAGAAAGAAACAAAGAAAGAAAAACAAAAGAAGAAAAGAAGGCAACAAGTTTAGCCGAGACTAAAACAAAAGCTGATAATGAGAAAAAGAAAAAAAAACAAAGAAAGAAATAGAAAAAGAAACAAAGAAACAAAGAAAGAAACAAAGAAAGAAACAAACAAATAAAAACAAAAGAAGAAAAGAAGGCAACAAGTTTAGCCGAGACTAAAATAAAGCTGATAATTAGAAAAAAAGAAAAAAAAACAAAGAAAGAAAGAAATAGAAAAAGAAACAAAGAAACAAAGAAAGAAACAAAGAAAGAAACAAAGAAAGAAAAACAAAAGAAGAAAAGAAGGCAACAAGTTTAGCCGAGACTAAAACAAAAGCTGATAATGAGAAAAAGAAAAAAAAACAAAGAAAGAAATAGAAAAAGAATCAAAGAAACAAAGAAAAAAACAAAGAAACAAACAAAGAAAGAAAAACAAAAGAAGAAAAGAAGGCAACAAGTTTAGCCGAGACTAAAACAAAAGCTGATAATGAGAAAAAGAAAAAAAACAAAGAAAGAAAGAAATAGAAAAAGAAACAATAAAAAGAAAGAAAGAAACAAAGAAAGAAACAAAGAAAGAAAAACAAAAGAAGAAAAGAAGGCAACAAGTTTAGCCGAGACTAAAACAAAAGCTGATAATGAGAAAAAGAAAAAAAAACAAAGAAAAGAAAGAAATAGAAAAAGAAACAAAGAAACAAAGAAAGAAACAAAGACAGAAACAAAGAAAGAAAAACAAAAGAAGAAAAGAAGGCAACAAGTTTAGCCGAGACTAAAACAAAAGCTGATAATGAGAAAAAGAAAAAAAACAAAGAAAGAAAGAAATAGAAAAAGAAACAAAGAAACAAAGAAAGAAACAAAGAAAGAAACAAAGAAAGAAAAACAAAAGAAGAAAAGAAGGCAACAAGTTTAGCCGAGACTAAAATAAAAGCTGATAATGAGAAAAAGAAAAAAAAACAAAGAAAGAAAGAAATAGAAAAAGAAACAAAGAAACAAAGAAAGAAACAAAGAAAGAAAAACAAAAGAAGAAAAGAAGGCAACAAGTTTAGCCGAGACTAAAACAAAAGCTGATAATGAGAAAAAGAAAAAAAACAAAGAAACAAAGAAAGAGAAAAAGATACAAAGAAAGAAACAAAGAAAGAAACAAAGAAAGAAAAACAAAAGAAGAAAAGAAGGCAACAAGTTTAGCCGAGACTAAAACAAAAGCTGATAATGAGAAAAAGAAAAAAAACAAAGAAAGAAATAGAAAAAGAAACAAAGAAACAAAGAAAGAAACAAAGAAAGAAACAAAGAAAGAAAAACAAAAGAAGAAAAGAAGGCAACAAGTTTAGCCGAGACTAAAACAAAAGCTGATAATGAGAAAAAGAAAAAAAACAAAGAAAGAAATAGAAAAAGAAACAAAGAAACAAAGAAAGAAACAAAGAAAGAAACAAAGAAAGAAAAACAAAAGAAGAAAAGAAGGCAACAAGTTTAGCCGAGACTAAAACAAAAGCTGATAATGAGAAAAAGAAAAAAAACAAAGAAACAAAGAAAGAGAAAAAGATACAAAGAAACAAAGAAAGAAACAAAGAAAGAAACAAAGAAAGAAAAACAAAAGAAGAAAAGAAGGCAACAAGTTTAGCCGAGACTAAAATAAAGCTGATAATGAGAAAAAAAGAAAAAAAAACAAAGAAAGAAAGAAATAGAAAAAGAAACAAAGAAACAAAGAAAGAAACAAAGAAAGAAACAAAGAAAGAAAAACAAAAGAAGAAAAGAAGGCAACAAGTTTAGCCGAGACTAAAACAAAAGCTGATAATGAGAAAAAGAAAAAAAACAAAGAAACAAAGAAAGAGAAAAAGATACAAAGAAAGAAACAAAGAAAGAAACAAAGAAATAAAAACAAAAGAAGAAAAAAAGGGAACAAGTTTAGCCGAGACTAAAACAAAAGCTGATAATGAGAAAAAGAAAAAAAACAAAGAAAGAAACAGAAAAAGAGACAAAGAAACTAAGAAAGAAACAAAGAAAGAAACAAAGAAAGAAAAACAAAAGAAGAAAAGAAGGCAACAAGTTTAGCCGAGACTAAAATAAAGCTGATAATGAGAAAAAAAGAAAAAAAAACAAAGAAAGAAAGAAATAGAAAAAGAAACAAAGAAACAAAGAAAGAAACAAAGAAAGAAACAAAGAAAGAAAAACAAAAGAAGAAAAGAAGGCAACAAGTTTAGCCGAGACTAAAACAAAAGCTGATAATGAGAAAAAGAAAAAAAACAAAGAAACAAAGAAAGAGAAAAAGATACAAAGAAAGAAACAAAGAAAGAAACAAAGAAATAAAAACAAAAGAAGAAAAGAAGGCAACAAGTTTAGCCGAGACTAAAACAAAAGCTGATAATGAGAAAAAGAAAAAAAAACAAAGAAAGAAATAGAAAAAGAATCAAAGAAACAAAGAAAAAAACAAAGAAACAAACAAAGAAAGAAAAACAAAAGAAGAAAAGAAGGCAACAAGTTTAGCCGAGACTAAAATAAAAGCTGATAATGAGAAAAAGAAAAAAAACAAAGAAAGAAAGAAATAGAAAAAGAAACAAAGATACAAAGAAAGAAACAAAGACAGAAACAAAGAAAGAAAAACAAAAGAAGAAAAGAAGGCAACAAGTTTAGCCGAGACTAAAACAAAAGCTGATAATGAGAAAAAGAAAAAAAAACAAAGAAAGAAAGAAATAGAAAAAGAAACAAAGAAACAAAGAAAGAAACAAAGAAAGAAACAAAGAAAGAAAAACAAAAGAAGAAAAGAAGGCAACAAGTTTAGCCGAGACTAAAACAAAAGCTGATAATGAGAAAAAGAAAAAAAAACAAAGAAAGAAAGAAATAGAAAAAGAAACAAAGAAACAAAGAAAGAAACAAAGAAAGAAAAACAAAAGAAGAAAAGAAGGCAACAAGTTTAGCCGAGACTAAAACAAAAGCTGATAATGAGGAAAAGAAAAAAAAACAAAGAAACAAAGAAATAGAAAAAGAAACAAAGAAACAAAGAAAGAAACAAAGAAAGAAACAAAGAAAGAAAAACAATAAGCTGATAGTAAAGTAACATAAGATGAAGCAAGTAAACGAAAAAGATAAAGAAAAATAAAAAATGCCATCTAAAGAACGAACATAATTCTACCTACCCAATATAATGCTAGAAAATGCTCAGTAAGTTTTGATAGGAACAAAAAATACCAGAGTTTAAAGACACTAAGGCCAACATTGGACCAATGAAATTCATATGTAAATTTTGCGGTACGAGAAAATGTGAGATTGAAACGCCATCTATGTGTTACAATTCAGGGAAAGTTAGTTTTGATCTTTTTCCAGGCACTTCATTAATATTGAAAGAACTATTGACCAATGAAATCAATGAGATAAAGCGTTTTAGAAAGTACACAAACGCATGTAACACTTAAATCATACTTAAAGCCATTCAAGTACGAGTCAAATAATTTGAAAGCCGGTTAACACCATGCATAATTATTTGGGGTAAAGTCTATCAGCAAATTGGTCCACTGTTCCCAGATGTTGGAGATGAGTCAAAATTTGAACAGCTGTATGTCCATGGCTGAGCAACTGAACCCACAAGAAGGATGAAAAAATATCGTCTTGCCTAAAACTATGACCAGTTTAGAAGTTGAACCTATCACAAATATTATGCTTAAACTTCAAAAAATGCTGAAGGAAATTAATCCATGCGTCAAAGATTTTTTCACATATGTGAAATACCAGATCAAGAATTATCAGAAGGAATAACTTATCTTTAGTTAGGACAGACCACAACGGTCCCATGAAAGCGAGTATAATGTAAAGTATAGTCTATGTGAGGGGTAGTTCTTACTAACTCTTTACTAGGAGACAAGGAGTTCCATAAACGAGGAAGAGGTATTTAAACGGTCTACGAGATTCATCCTTCAGCACAACCTCTTCATTTCGTTTTGCTACAAACATAAACCACATGTAAATTAAAAAGAGTTTCTCCCCGACAATTATTTTCTCATCATATTCAGCTCAGACTTCCTCCTTGGGAGGCTGTTTCAAGAGTATCTGTGTCTGGCTTTTACAACAATGGAAAGACAACGATTAAGGTTTCAAAGGTACGACCAAAGTTCATTAAGATCAGATTCATACAAAAATGTAGGGAAAGCAGTATCTGACAGACTTTGAATACAGATAAAGTCACTTCTGATGATCATAACTTGAAGGTTGGAAAAATAATTATACTCTTAAACACTTGGAAACACTTTGGAATTTTGAGATCGGATGGCAATATGTAGGAAATTTTTGAAACTACATTTTTTCATCACATTCACATACAACACAAAATGGGTAGAAATTACAGAAGAACTTAGAGACCAAGAGATAGTTCAAGATAGGTCAGACTTGACTTGAAGAGTTTTAAAACTGAATAAAATACAGTAGATTTAAGATATAAAATCAGGCAATGTTTCTGGAAAAGTTCCAGCCTTCCCCTGGGTTATGGAGTTTCAGAAGCGGCGTCTCCTTTATGCTTATATTTTGTATCATTCCGAACGAGGAGGATAAATTAAAGAACATCTTAGATATAGGCAATGTTATATGTGCACAGCTTCCCTCCTAATTCCAGTCTGTTTGCTAAGGTATATATTTTTTCACAGTTTCCCAATGGATATTTAAACTTTTATACTTACTAATAAAAATCCATGCACCCTTAACATTTTTAGCGAATGCCCCTTCATATAAAAAATAATCATTATCAAAACCTTATTAAATCTAGACAACTATTTTCCAACATCAACTCAACAATATCAAACAAACTCTGATAAATAATGACTTCCCTAACTATATTATTGACCAACAAATTAGACAGTTTAAAAATAATCCCCACGACAATATTGATAAACCCAATCCTCCACCTAACACATTTATAAAATTATTTTTTCCGTAACCATTTTTATCATAATTATAAAATTGATGAACAGGTATTACAAAATATTATTAATAAAAACGTCCATCCTACCGACCCAAATAAAAAATAGAACTTATCATTAACTACAGTAAATTAAAAACCGCTAACCTTATTATTACGAATAATTCTTCCCCCTTGACCAGAATTTTAAATAGGACGAGCCTTGTATATGAGTTTAAATGCCCATTCAGAGTCTATGTTTCCGACAGTGAAAAAACATATACGTTGGCTTTGTCGAGGAGATTAACAATGCATTTATCCGCTACCAGCACCATAGCTCAGCATCTTACTAATCAGCATTACTGCCCCCGTCTCCAATTTCGAAAACTCTTAGTAGAAAACACAACAATATAAGAACATACCAATAATAAACAAAAATATCCATATATTAAAAGGGTTTTACATAAAAACCAGAAAACCAGCCATTAACATAATTAACTTTAACACTATTGATAAAATTCTAAAATGTCTATAGTTCTAACCTTAGTTTTGTGTTAATAATATGATTCCCGCCAATACTACCTATTAATATTGACATTAACACCATATTTACCTGATTCCCTTGAAGATGGAATCAGATGGGCACGAAAGTACTTGGGACACCTACAGTTATGGCAGATTCATCGGTCAATTCCCCACCGATACAAAGACCCTGATTCGGCAAATGAGTAAAGAATCCACAAAAGGCATATGTTGTCTGTCATATTCAACAACACTAGAACTTCGACAGAATAATCGTTTCATTTAGTATCTGCGAACTGAGTTTACAGCGTTTCTGTGAAACCAAAGATATTGATGAAATATTAAACTAATGTATAGTGTTTTCTGACATAAAAAAACTCGGCTATATCAACATTCCAGATTTTCTAATAATCATTTATTATCAAAATCAAAAATATATGTTTCATATGTACCACTAACACTTTCGATTCTTCGTCACAATTATCTTCAGCACACACACACACACACACACACACACACACACACACACACACACACACACACACACACACACACACACACTATATATATATATATATATATATATATATATATATAAGTAATCATAGTACGCATGCGTTTCACAGCACCACCGATCTTCAGCGTGGCTTACTTTGGCAAGATTATATATATATATATATATATATATATATATATATATATATTACAGATAAGAGTTATATCATACTGTTATTTATGTCAGTTTAGGAGCAAAAAGAATCTTACACGTGTTTTTCAATAAGAAGTTGTACTATAGTTAAGCAACATCCACATTCCTTAGAGATAGTTTCCAGATTAAAATCATACGGCATCCAATAAAAATTCAGATAAGTATTAGAAAATTCAATGGCGATATAAAGGTGAGACAAGTAAGAACTTCAAACTAACAAAAATAAAATATTTAATGCCCAAAATTTTAAAAAATCAGATGCATATCAAAAAGCCTCCTCGGAAATCAAGTCAGCTACAAATAGAAAAAGATTCCTTGCAAAAATCGCAGCAAAATAATTCAGAAATTAACGAAAGGAACTTTTACATGGGATCTATAAAGCCGACCGTTCCTTTCATACGGGAAGATTTTTTCAAATTAAACATCGGATCTGTCATTTTATTTCTTTATAACTCTATTGCAATTTTAAACATAACTCTTTAAAGGTTTAAATATTTAATATTGAACTTCATTTTTCTTTGGAAATTGATTCCGATGAGAATCGATCTGAACTGTACAAAATAATTGTTTTTATATTATCACACATATATATATTTATATATATAAATATATATCTATATATTTTTACGTGTTCATATATATGCATGTGTTTATGCACATACATATATACATACAAATCTCCGGCATCTATATTTATATACACAGACACCTACAACAGAAAATATATAATAATATACATTGCGCTTACTGCGTGCCTTTGTATATACGTGTATGTGTGTGTGTAAATATACATATATATATATATAATATATATATATATATATATATGCGTGTGTGTGTGTTCCCCTGGATGTGTGTATGTATGCAGTATCTATGTGTGCTATGCTCTAGTCTATCCAAATTGATCTAGAAGAAGTGTTTTTATATTATCATATATATATATATATATATATATATATATATATATATATGTGTGTGTGTGTGTGCACGTGTGCATATATATGCGTGTGTTTATTTACGTACATATATACATACATATCTACGGCATAAACACAGATACCAAAACGCAGAAAATATATAATAATATACATTGCGTTTTCTACGTGTTTTTGTATATATATATATATATATATATATATATATATATATATATATATATATATATATATATGTATATATATATATGTGTGGGTGTGTGTGTGTGTGTTTGTGTATAAGCATATATATATGTATATATATATATATATGTGTGTGTATGCGTGGATCTATGTGTGTTTGTTCTCTCGTCTAACCAAATTGATCCATCCAAATCTTATTCTCAGATTGTCCAAAGTACAGCTAACCTGACCCATAAGGCGTGGGTAAAAAGGATTTGATTCCCTTTCTTTTTTATTTATAAAATGCCTCGATACAAGAATGTTCGTATCCATAGCAAAAGAAATAAATATATTTATGAAAAAAAGAACATAAAGACTCTGAAGTCAATCGAAGAGAAATGAATAAAAAAAAACGAGGTAAGAATTCGGGAATCTATAAATGGACGCCTGAAAAGGGGAGGTAATCTATTTGACAGTTGACTGAACTCTAAGTCGGCCATTAACGTTGTCGAGTGCTGATTTATTTGTGTTTTTCTGAGGAACGAGTCGAATGAGAAAGTCGCCAGCATATAGCATCCAATTCCTATTCATTATGATTGCTTTCACAAGAAATGTTGAAGAGGCGTCCATTTAATCTGCGCGTTTTGCAATAAAAATTATATTTCCAACTCAGGTGTGACAGACTGATAGACGATGCGTGGAACCAATAAACAATGTTATTTCAAATTTAACTGTGAGAAAAGACTAAATATTTCAAAATAAAGCATGACAGACCAACGAAAATGTAGTTTCACATTTAAGATGTTTTGACGTATCTAAATTGAGAAGTGTCCATCTAATTTGTCCATTTAGTGGTGAAAATTCAATTGTGACGGACCAAAGAAAATGTTATTTCAAATTAAATCGTTATAAACAAAAGAAAATGATATTTCATGCTTTGATGTGACAGACCAAAGAAAATGCTATTTAAGTCTGAAGCGCGATAGAATAAAAAAATATATAGTTTTAGATTAAGCATGACAGACCCCAAAAAATCCTATTTCAAACTAAAGAGTGATAGACGAAAGAAAATGCTATTTTAAACTGAAGACTGATAGACGAAAGAAAATGCTATTTTAAACTGAAGACTGATAGACAAAAAAAATGCTATTTTAAACTGAAGACTGATAAACGAAAGAAAATACTATTTTAAACTGAAGACTGATAGACAAAAGAAAATGCTATTTTAAACTAAAGACTGATAGACAAAAGAAAATGCTATTTTAAACTGAAGACTGATAGACGAAATAAAATGCTATTTTAAACTGAAGACTGATAGACGAAAGAAAATGCTATTTTAAACTGAAGTCTGATAGACAAAAGAAAATGCTATTTTAAACTAAAGACTGATAGACAAAAGAAAATGCTATTTTAAACTGAAGCGTGATTGACAAAAAAATATATTTAAAGCTTAAGTGTGACAGATTGACGAAATGCTATTTAAAACTGAAGCGTGACAGACAGGGTGTTTGATGAACCGACGGAGGCAGCTAATTTGTGGACGCAGCTAAAATCGCAGAATCACTTTTATTTCCGTTCCTTGCTTCCCACAATAAATTCTATTGGAGATTTCGATTTTGCTCCTCCGTGGCATCGGAACAGCCGACATTTTTTCATAGATATTCAATGAAAGGGTTTAATAATGAAATAAAAAGTGCATTAACATTTTGAGATAGCTATCGACAAGTTGATGAGATTTGATCGATTTGAATACAAAAAGTAAGATCAATGGAGAAGCTATAAATTTACTAGCTAAATTATTTGACTTCGTCGGGTAAATAGTAAATAGTAAATAGTAAATCGTTGGGAACATACTGACACTTTATTTGGTTATTGGTTAAGTAAAAAGTGTTATATACTTCAATTTAGAATATGAGTTATTACACTTGCTGATTTTGATGTTTAGAAAGTGCCATGTTGCTTTTGCCCAGAAAGAGAATTGCGTGTCTTTGCCCGGAGAAGGAACACTTTGCACACCGACGGTCCATTGATTTAGCGAGTAAAGGTAGGAACCTCAAACTTGGTCTAGAAGTAGAGGTATTAACCCACTAACCAACGAAATACTTTTTGTTATCGCAACTGCAAGTTTCACGAAAATATATATTTTTATGTTTTTAAATAAAAAGTATTTGTTCGAGTTGTCGATATCTTGTCTGTGTCTGTGTTTTTTTAAATTTACTTCTTATCTCTTATTTGACGACCAATTATCTGGGTGACCTCAGATCGGACCCCATGATCAATTAACACAACGTGGAAAAGGAACGGCCAGGTAAACGGAGACGATTCAATATCATCAGTTATCATAAGGCGGGAAGAAACTTCGTCAACGCTGGTGTCACGGTGCCGCCGCATACACCAACACCAGAGGTATTAGCCCCGAGCACGAGTTGGAGCAAACAAGCGTAAAGGCTGCATTAGAGGTTGCTGTGAGGTGGTGGTAGGTTACATCTGGTTGACGTGTACCAGTATAGACTCTTATTGATTGTAACAGATAAGTAGGAGACTTTACATTTGGTGCCTGGATACGATAATAGATTCTTGGTGATTGCCACATTTAAGTTGAGGAGAAGGTTTCAAATCATCAAACTTAAGGTCCAGGGGAAGCGCCACAATGGGTTGTCACAAAAACCAAAGACGCTTTAATTACCCAGTTGGCTACAGAAAGAAAGAATTTGCACCAGAGAGCCTCATCACACTAACTTATATCAGTCAATTGACTATCGGTCGAAAAAGTGGTCAAGAAGAGATCCAGAGGGGTCAGGAATCTGCTAGAAGAGTCAAGATCCATACATATAAGGCGGAAGCTGAAGGACTCCAGAGTGGCTGTGCGCCATTCAGAAGAAAAGGATAATTTTCGCACTGGAGGACATTGTTCTCCAAGTTTATAGGGGTCTTGTATAGGGAGAACCCGGAGCTGATTTGGATTAAACTCCGAAAACAGATCGGGAGGTTGTTCACCAGTGAGCGAACGGCGATGGAAGCTATCCGGAGACCAACGAGACTAAGGTTCAAGGACAGGGGCAGCTCAGAAAAACTCCGAGAAAGGATATATGGGGTTGCAGTGTTGGCTCTCCCTGATGGAGAAACCCGCATGCAGACACTCGCTCTCTCTTTCTTAAAATAAATACAAAATATCTTACAACGCAGAATAGTTTTAATTAAAAATAAGTTTTTCCTATATCCGTCTGTTTACAAGTTCAATGTCAAAGTTACAAATACAGTACCGTCCAAAATTAAAGAAAAAAAATAAAATCTTCCTGATCTCAAATAAATTATATTTTAATATTTGTGAAAATTTCACTACATATGTAAATTATGTAGTTGGCTTTTGCCGAGATTTTCAGATGAATTAAAATAATATTATTAAAGTTATCAGCCCTTTTACATATTTCAAGTGTCCAAAATTAAGGAATATTAATGAAAAATAATTGTTTAAAGTTTAAAACAGTAGGGTTTTTTTATATAAAAGGGAGAAAATAAATATTCTAAATTTTAATTATCCTCACTGCTGCAAGTCACGCAATATCAATCATGTCAAAAAGAAATTACACTGATTTAAGCGACAAAGCAAAAATCGTCAAATTAAGAAAGGAAAAGTTGACAATAGAAGAAATCGGAAAACGTGTGAAACATTCAAAAAGTGTTGTAAGCCGAGTTCTCAAACTCTATAAAGAAACTGGAAGGTTAAGTAACACAAAGACACCTGGTAGACCAAGAAAGACAACGGCAAAAGAGGACAGAGTTATACAACGCCTAGTGTTAAAAGGCCGTTTCTTTACAGCTGGCAACATTTCTAAACAAATGGAAGGTGTCACGAATGTTTCACGACAAACTGTGTCCAGAAGGTTGCACGAAATAGGTTTTTTTGCTAGATCTCCTCGACAAAAGCCGCTAGTAAGTAAAAAAAAAAAAACAAAGCAGCTAGATTTACGTTCGCAAGAAAGCATTTTATATGGTCAGAGGAAAATTGGTAAAACGTTTATTTCAGTGACAAATCGAAATTTAATGTAGTTGGCAGTGATGGAAAACAATGTGTAAGAAGAAAAGGCGAAAGTTTGGATCCTAGCTCCATCAAAAAACTGTTAAATTCAGTGGAGGTAGCGTGATGGTTTTCGAGATGATATCATGGCAGGGTATATCACCACTTGTACGCTTAAATACTAGAGTAAATGCCACTGTATACAAGAATGTTTTAGAACAGTATGTTTTGCCAGTGTTGCACAATTCTGGTATCGAAAAGCCTCTATTTATGCAGGATAATGCTCCCTGTCATAAGTCAAAGCTGTGCATGAATTATCTGGCTGATCAAGAAGTAGAGATAATGGACTGGCTATCTCAGAGTCCTGATATGAACCCTATAGAAAACGTATCGAAGACTCTAGGACAGAAAGTTAGGGCAAAGAATCCGGAAAACATCGAAGACTTGTGGCTGAAACTGAAAGATGAATGGGCCAAGATATATGTGGCCCAATGTCAAGATTTAGTGAAATCCTGCAGTCGTAGCTGCGCAGCATTTATTGAGAACAAAGGTGGAAGTACCAAATATTAAATCTTTTTTGCCTTTTTAATGTGATTTAGTTAAAAATGATATTTTGCTACTTAATTTTGACACTTGAAATCTGTAAAATGGTGGATAACTTTTAAAATATTATTTTAATTCATCTGAAAATCTCGGTAAAAGTCCAACTACATAATGTGTATATTCAGTGAAATTTTAACAAAAATTAATATATTTTTTGGTTTAGATTCAGAAGATTTAATTTTTGTTCCTTAATTTTGGACGGTACTGTACATACTTTTTTACAAACACCTAAAAGTTATGTACATAAAACTGTTTGTAAATAAAACCCGTTTTCAAATAATAATTTTTTTCTTGAATAAAAAATCTGTGATGGGAAAATTATGAAAGTGCGTCTTGTTCTGTATATTATTAAACAGGAAGTAAAGGTTTAGAAATCTGGTGTTACTTGAAAAAGTATTATTTTGGTCGATTCTCATTTTAGGGTGCTTGAAATCTATAAATATGTTAATATTGTCCAATGTGACCTATTTGCGTTATGTCGGATGTAGAAAATGTTTAATTAATTCTTTTATTTTTTATACCGGGTAACGACGGGCGCTGGGCGCCGGGTTCAGATAGTTCTATATTTTGATCACACAATATTCATGTTAAAATATTCTTTAATTTTGGGAATGAGTTAAGTTTTAAAGAAATCAACGTTAATTGTTCTAATTAGCCGTAATTGCAATTAACCCACCAAGTAACTCATCTCTTAATAAGTTACTGTCTATTACTCTGACCCTCTACCCGCTCTTTATTTTATTCAATCGCTATCATTCTTGTGTCCGTCCGTCTCTCTCTCTCTCTCTCTCTCTCTCTCTCTCTCTCTCTCTCTCTCTCTCTCTCTCTCTCTCTTGCTTTGTGTTTATTAACAGCGAAATGTAATACAACTTACTATAAAACAGAAGATCGGATTAATCCATTATAAGCAATAGGGAATATCACCACAGTGTTAATACTATTTAATACATAGCTGCATAAAAAATAGAAAGAGAGAAAGACAAGGAGATTGGGATATAGTGAACAGAAATACTCATTTTCGATTTCATCTTTTTTTTTTTTTTTAAATAAACTGCCTTTGTGTTATGGTGTCGTACCTATAACGTACATTTTGGACTCGTCTATTCTAAATCGGTGCGGGAAGCATGGGCTTCTCACCGTTTGAGTTCAACCCCAGTCTACACTGGCAGTCAGTACTGATGTACTACATCTCTTATTCCTCTGTTGTATATACTTCTCTTCAATATATTTGTTTTACCTAAACCCGTGTCCGTGTTCTCATTCCGGCTCCTAAACAAGGCCATAACAAATTGGCGACGAGATATTCGAGCTTACAGAAGACCGCACCACCAGCACCACAACAACAACAACAACAAAAACTGTCGACCAGATATTCGAATCTACACAGGACCCTACAACGATTCGTAAACCCTTACAAAGGACCTCACAAAAAATAGCTACGAAATATTCAAATTTACACGGAAAACAAAAATATTAAGATTTTTTTTTTAAAAAGACACCACAACGTGGGATTTCAAATTTAAAACATACACCATTAAAATAGACTGATAGCGTGGTTACAGTAAAACATTCTGGAGAACTTTTTAAAATGGACGCCACAACGTGCGACTTACTTAATTATGGAAAACCTTGAAGAGAAAAAAAATGGAGAAATTGACAACGTCATGATTCAAAAAAATGGCTTACCGGTGGAAGAGGAAAAAGAAGAAAAAACACGTAAGACCAACATATTATTCTCTTCGGTGAAGAAAGGTCAGTGATTTTTGTTTTAATTACTATTCCGACACTGTAATAATATTTAACAATAAAGGAATATATCAGTTTTTCTCTCTCCAAAAGTAAAAAGTAACTTCTGCCGAAAGAAAAAAGAAATTGAAACCGCGTTTTTGTTTTGTCTCTGACTAAAGTGCTGACTGCAAATTTTACGGCTACGCACCACGCGTAAAAGTGTCTTAAAAAGCGATTTTTTATCGAAGAAGAAAAAGTGGGTTTTATACTCTTTTACAACTAAGATTACGTCTAGCCAGCCAAATCTTTTTTAAAATAACTTTTTTAGTAAGCCTTACCTTAAATGGAAATATTTACTTTCTAACAAAAAAGGACACACTTTAGAATATGGAAGAATTTAAAGCGACGTTTCGGAATTAGTAAAATTTCAATTGCAATAGCAACTCAAACATTAAGAGTGAGCCGAGAGACTACAGAAAACTGAGGAAAAATTTCAAAAGCTTCTTCTAGAACAAAATGAAAAGTTTATAGAGCAAAAGAACAAATCTGACAAAAAGATTGAGATGTTAATGCAAACAATATCGCTTAGAGGCCAAAGTAACGAAAACGATAATGTTTTTCGCAGAATGCCGTGTGGAGTGCGATTGACTTCACGTATTTCCCTGATGAGTAGAAAACATTCGCGCCATATTTTAGTAGATATGAAGACTTATATAAAATTGATTGCGAGAACTGGGCAGACTCTAAATAGGCTCGCCTGTTACTTAGGTAATTAGGCACCACCGAACATACTAAGTTCGTGGATTTCATTTTGCCTCGAAAGACTAGCGATGTGACTTTTGCGAAAGCTGTCAAACTTCTAACAAAATGTCAAGCCCAACATCTTCGTTATTTCACAAACGCTCGAAGTGTTTAAACCTGGTAAAAAAGACGCCGAAAATTATCCAACATTCGTACCGTCGGTTTCAAGTACAGAAGGACTTAGCCATCCGGCTCTCTTCAGCTTCTTTTTTATGGCTAAGTCCTTCTGTGCTTCAAACCGACGGTACGAATGTTGTAATAATTCATCTGTACCAAAATAAGTAAATATTACGCTCTTAATTTTTAATTTTAAACTTTAATTCTTAATTAATCGAGCACTCTGCTGGGACTTTCCCTGTTATATTACAAAGAAGTTATATATATATATATATATATATATATATATATATATATATATATATATATATATATAAAGAGAGAGAGAGAGAATTGTTTATAAATAATCTTTTAAAATTAATCCATATAAACACGTGTATCGCATTACGCTATAAATAACGGCGTGTTGTTAACTTACTAAAGTGCTCAATCTAGCGAGTACTTTGAATAATTATTTATAAATAATATTTTCAAATAACCCATATAAACATGTGTTTCATGCCAAATTTGCAATTAACAGTATGGAAGGAGACAATCCCTGCCAGTCACGTGGTTCGAAGCCCAATACGAAACTCATATTTTGACTTAGAGTATCGCATTAGGCTATAAATAACGGCTTTTGTTAACTTACTTAAAGTTCTCAATCTAGCGAGAGCTTTGAATAATTATTTATAAATATTATTTTCAAAATAAACCCATATACACATGTATATATATATATATATATATATATATATATATATATATATATATATATATATATATATATATTTATATATTTATGTATATATATTATACATATATATTAGTTGTCTACATACATATACAGTTATTTTAGTGTATCACGGCTCTTCAGTGTGACTAGACCTAAACAGTTTTTTCAGCTGAGATTCCAAAACTTACAGGTTGGTCAGTAATAAAGCCGCTTAGTTTTAACGAATAACATTCTAATGCTAATATATGTATTTTACGTTTGCATTATCGACTGCCGAGAGCGTTCAATTTATTTATATAATAATAGTAAACCTTATGTTTAGAATCCATATTCTTATTTTGACCAAAATACTTTACATTATTTTCATTCTGGAAAAAGTGTAAAGTTTACGACTTACGCTCAAGGGGTGTTAAGAACAAATAAAAATTCAGGCAATCTTGCTTAATTGCTAATGACTGTGCATCACATTTAATGCAAATCTGAAATATTTTCATTTTTAAATGAGAAGTTGTGCCCATATTATGCCCCCTAAAATCTCTTTTAAATATTTCAAAGAAACTGAAATTTGAGGAATACGTATTAATTGATGTCTAATACCTATTGTTAAAATTTCACAAAAACAAGAAATATCTAAATCTTCACGAAGGGCTTCCACCCATATTTTATCTCCTTTGGCATGAAATAAAATAAAACTAAATATAGCCCACATTTAGAGCTGTTACTCATAGAAGCTGTGTTTCAAAATTCATAATGATCAGTTAATTAGTATATGCTACAATCGCTTTCCGGGGTATTTTGGTACCGGCATCAATGTGACAAAGTCGTTTGCCGAGGGCGATCTTCGGAACGGGACGAAATGTGCTCGTCCTTATCGCCAGTGAGCAATCATCGTTTGGACGAAAGTCACGGCCGGAGAGTGTGACTTGGTGATCCGCACAGTGGAGACGTCCTTGGAAAGACTCTTATACTCCTGGCACGGTATCCAGCTCCTAGAGTGGCAATGATAGGCACATTCCTTTAATGAAAGAGTTAGTTATATCCGGCTGCGTTAATCGGCGTCAGTAATTCTCTCCAGAGAATTAATTATATGCTGGCTCGAACCGCTGCGCTACAAGAAAACGTTATGTAATAATGGAACAAACCATTTTACTTTCATATACAAATATAATTTTTATTATATTTCGAAAAGAACATAATTAGAAACTCGAATGTTCTCGACGCGTGTACGGCCCTCACACGAGATGACGCGTCCTCCGCGTTCCAATTTGAAAAGCCGACACCAAATTTTCTTTTTTATTGTTTTGAAACAGACCCATCCTAGAGAAAGAGAGAGAGAGACAGAAAGGGCAGTCACCTCCCGCCTCTCCTTGAATTCTTTTTCTTCATCAGTATATCTTTCTAGCTAGCTAAGACGTATTACTTTCCTTTAAATTATCTCCCTTGATAATGATAATTTTGAGAAAGTTATTAGGAATTTATTCTTTTTTTCATTGAATTACATTGATTAATTACTGTTTATATCGACGAAACCATTGCAGATATATAGGAAACAAAACGCAACAAATTTAAAATAAATAGCAGTAAACATTAATTTATTATAGACAGTTTAAAAACCAATTATGAAAATTAGACAGATCTATGAATGTCTACATGTATTTCATGAGTACTATATATACCGCATTTCAAATTATTCTGCTGTATTATTGATTTAAATAATAGTAACCAGTTTAGATGATTATATTAGAGTGATAAATGAAAATGTCTTTCGCATTTATTCATTTAGATATAAATTACATGCGCATATGCGTGTGTATGTAAATATATTTGCCGATAGCTATATTTGCGTCAAATATTTTTTACACTTTGCAAATTTCATATGTAGTTGCTACTTCTCAAAACACGGAAAAATTCAAATCAGATACAATAAATAATTTGCGATTTGTAAAACAAAAAATAATGCTTTATGTAAATTTTAAAAACCTTCAGGATATGTGTATGGTATACTATTCTTCTCAGATTTCATTCTCCTCAACATGTGTAGCTGACACCTGCCATTTCAAAATACATTATTTTTCTTTAATAGTCTTGGATTTACCAAAGTTTACTTTTAATCCAACTTCATATTTCATTATAATAATTTCGATTTGTGAATATGTATATATAATATAGTTCTACATGGACGACTGTTCTGTCATTTCACGACTCATCAAAGTTTTCTGACGTAACGAGTGCATCAACCCTGAGATTCCAGCTCAGACGCCAAGTCATTACCAATTTAGAGTTAAGATATAGAGTTAACAAGATTTAAGCAGTGGATTGAATAAATCCACTGCCTAGATCTTGTTCTTAACTCTAAATAAGGCTGAATCACCCACATCATTAATTATTATTTTCATAATAAATTGATACTCTATTATAAATTTACATTTCAAATTATACTTTATATATAGGTGTTAAATATTAAATACAGAATCAATTAAGGATTTGTAGAGTTACTTCCCTTAGATTGTTCTATCGTTAGCGATCACTCGCTTACGATATTTTAAATTATTGTTTAATTATTATTTTAAGTAATAAAACATTTCCAAATCTTTAAATTTAATTTTTTAAATTTAAAATTTAAATTCTGGATTTTTTATTTTTGTAAATTTAATTCTTAACCTCATATTTTTTCCTTAACATATAATTTAGACAAAACTTATTTAACCTTTCTAAAACGAATAACGACCACAGATAAAAATGCTGTTAACAAATACTGAAAATATTTGTTTACATTTTTATTATTAACTTTTTTATTTTATCCCCCTTTTTGGCACTTTATTAAGCGTTTTAATCTCACATAACTTTCCCTAACACAAAATTTAGACGATTCTAATTTAACACTTCAAAGCAAATAACGTATCTAAACGTGAGTCATACGAGACAATCCATTTTCTTTACCAGATGACAACAAAGCTGAAGATAGTCGGGAGGAGAACAGCTTCTGAGCTTGAAACCAATGGTACTGATGTTGTACTGATTTTCTGTACCAAATAATGTATATATATATATATATATATATATATATATATATAGAGAGAGAGAGAGAGAGAGAGAGAGAGAGAGAGAGAGACAGAGACAGAGACAGAGAATGAGAGAGAAAGAGAGAGAAAAAGAGAGATACTGGAAAATATTTAACATAAATTATTTTTTAAGGCTCAATTCAAACGAAACAACACTCTGTTAAGGAAATATGAAAAGCATTAAATATTGCAAAGTTCCTTCCCCTTGGTTAAACATTCTATGGGGGCTGACTGTTCATTTAATGGATATAAATATAGTTCCCTTTCTTCGTCATATAGTTGTTTCAGTAACCATGGGGACAAGGATGACGGATAGAAATCAATAGTGACTTCATTCCGGGTTAAGATCTTGCGAGCGATGTTACATTCATGCATAGCCCCACTGAAGGTTCTTAGTAAAGATGAAACACACAAATATATATATATATATATATATATATATATATATATATATGTGTGGGGGGATATTAAAAAATATGTATATGCATGTATATATATTAATAGCGAAGCTTTCTCAACTATGAAAATAAATCAAGTCAAGTCATATATATATATATATATATATATATATATAATATATATATATGTATATATATATATATGTATATATATATATATATATGTATATATATATATGTATATACATATATATACATACATGTGTATATATACATATATATGTATATACATATATATATATATATATACATATATATATATATATATATATATGTATATGATGCGCTGTGAAACAGCGAGTCTGTATGTGGATGACTATATATATATATATGTATATGTATATATGTATATACATATATATATACACATATGTATATATACATATATATGTATATACATATATATACATATATATCTACATATATATATATATATATATATATATATATAATATATATATATATATATATATATATATATATATATATATATATATAATATTTATAAATAAATATATATGCATTTGTGCCTGCAGCTATTTTATCTTAAAATTTATCATTCCTCGCAGATTTCAGATTTTGTTGTTCTCTCTCGAAACACGGAAAAGTTCAAATCAGATAAGTCTCCGTTCGAGAAAATAAACCAATATGTTTTATGTAAATTATAAGCCTTAAGGCGATGCGTATGATAACTCATTCTTCTTTGATTACGTCCCCGTTCAAAGTTTATTTGACACCTGACATTTTCAAACACATTGTTTCCATTTAATAAGCTCGGTTATACGAAAGTTATTTCAGCTTTCGCCTTCACCTCACAATCTATATACGCAGAAATGTATCTCCGTCTTATTTAAAAAGTATGATTTTGTCATTTATTTTCATAGAAGTCTCTCCAAATAAGGCACGGATTTACTGGATGTAAGGAGCTAAAAAGAGCGAAAGGTGATTAAGCAGCATAATAATCGGTGTCTTTTAACTGACAGTGATAACTTTAGAGGCTAAACAACACAACCAAACGCCGAAAATTTAGCATGGCAGTGACGGACCCAGTCATCCACGCCGGAAATGCCTCAATGTGCACACATCCATGAACAACATTGCACTTGAGAATACCCCGACATTCAGCGAGTGTTATTGGAGAAGCTTCTCAACGAGTTACCCCTGAGTTCGGTTTCTAGTATTATCACCCGAGAGAAATGCTGACCAGAAAAGCACTTTGACCTTGCCCTCTAACAAATGTACTTAACTACATTAAGAATACTAGCAAATATATGCTCCCTCCGGTCGCATATTTTTGCTAGGCTGCCGCATCAGAAATGAAGGCTCACGCGTAAGCCAATGGAGCCCCAGTCATATTTCTGTGGTGGTTAGACATTGATTTTCTGAGTTTATGACCAAGATTATTTTTAGTTGAAAATAAAGGAAAAAGAATTCGATCCTACCCCGATTTTTGTTGTACCCTCGCCCATAAATAGAAAGACTTGTAGTTTAAAAAGAAAGAAAAACATTTTTTGTACCCCCTCAATTTTTTTATATTACCAGTCATAGAAATATTTATAGCCTTTCTAGAGGCCGATAGTGGGGGGAAAGAATTACAAAGTTGGCCGGCAAGAAAATCTACCCCTAAACTGGTGGCTGACCAGAAACCAGTGTTTTTATCGTAACACCATCACCAAAAGAAAAATATATAAATTGTCTTTTTTGTTTTTTGTTTTTTCCGAAATAGTGACGTTGCTAAACAATGGTGTTAGTAGTTCTTGATATTCTTTCAATAAAGAAATGTAACGTCCGTTTTTGTTTTAAAAGAAACATACATACATTCTCTTTGTTGGGGGTTTATTGTTTTCGAAACAAACGGTTTACAGTAAGTATATATTTGGCCAAATAGATGCCGTTCCGAACTATGAAATCGGCTATACCGCCTTTAAACATCATATGATCTATTGCATTTATTTACGCATTGATACGTCTTTGCTATATTTAAATGTAGATGCGTAAAATTCATGTTAACAACGGTATTTCCCACATAAGGTTAGAATAGTGGAACATTGCATTAGAAGCTATAAGTCTAAAATAAGGGCTATGTGTCAGGATATTGTCTCACAAACAGGAGGTCAATAATCTCAAGAAGCTGGTAAGCTGATGTCGCTTTAATTAGCTGCTCGTATTCCCCCATTTTGATCAAAGGAGTACAATAATATCGTAGACTGTGTGTTCGCACTGGAAAATTATTGTATAAAAATAACTTTAAAATAAAGCTAGATCTATATAACTATAAATATTCTGAAACTACATTGCCTAGGGTAGATGGATTAGTATAGTTCTTTTTGATCAAAGCGGGTACAATGTCATGCAGTTTGAATTCGCGTCGGGCACTTGTTTTTTTATTTTATTTATAACGATAAAAATATATAAGAATAGAAATAATAATAATATGGTGTACACGGGGTTCTCATAAACTTCCAGGAAATGCCGGGTGTGCTTCGAAGAGGTTAAAATGGCACTGTACTCATACCTCCAGCCAGTTAATGCTACGTATATCTTTGGGTCGCTTTCAATGTTATAAAATGTAAAAATTAAGAATAATAAAGACAATATAGTGTTATAGGCTTTCAAAACGATCTAGTGTTCCGAATTTCAGCCCGGACAATGCCAGATGTCCCTGCAAGTAAATATATAAATATTTGAATATAAGAAGTGTTTTGTTTTCAAAAAGCGGTTCGTAAGAGATATGTTTAGTCATGAAGCGGACAAATTATTTACAAAATATAAAGGTCATTTTTTTTTGTTCAAATGATTTCAGCAATTTTCGCTACGGAAGACAACACGCATAAGAATATTATTTTTTTAACAAAATTAAAGTCTAGATATAATATAGTCACATATATCAATATTATTATAACACGTTGTTGTTGTTGTCATACAATTTTACCTCTGGCCTTTTTGATCGGCCAATTCTTTAAGATTAACTGATGTCTTCGATAGGCTTTTGTAGTATCATTGGTTATCCACTCGGAGGTCAAACGTTAACGTGACGTTTGCTGTGAGACAATCATACCAGATCCAAGCAGCTACAAATGTCTTTAAAATCTCATGAAGAGACAAACAACTGAAGATTTTCGTCGGAATATCTTTGTTGTCTAAACAATTAAGATATCTAGGTTTATCTTTTAAAAGATTGAAGAATTCGGATAGGTTGACATCTAGAAGAGACAGATAATCTGCTAGACAATGCATAACCGAGGCATGAATGAGAAGACTTGTGTTATTGGAATGGAAAAGTTTGAGTGACCCCTAGGAGTCAGAGGTGATCCCAGAAATAGAAGTTGGCGAGAGAAGATGTATTATGTGATGAGTCTGTCTCTTCCTGGCGACAATCAAAGCAAAGCAGACGTGTAAAAGACGCCGTCCCCGATGGAAGGCAGCCGTACACAATCTAACTATTCATATGTCTATACATATGTCCGTCTTCTTCACGCTTACACACAGTAACCCTTCTCTCTAGTCTTCTCTGATAAATAAACCTTCTTAAAAACTAAGCATCGGCATCCGTATTATCGTTTTCCCGACGACAACGGTGTATAATGGTTTATACATGCCAAGGCCACCATATATATATAGAGAGAGAGAGAGAGTGCTCCACATCTGGCATCCGATTACTCACACTTTTGCACTGTCTGCGGCTTTCTTTGCAGGTCTCTTACCGAACTCAGGTGTCATGAACGATCTAAGCACAAATGAAAAAGTTGTTGGAACCTCATACGTCGTAATCGACGGGAGAGTCCATCATATATATATATATATATGATGTCCTTGGCATGTATAGTCCAGTATACACAGTTGTCGTCGGGAATACAATATATATATATATATATATATATATATATATATATATATATATATATATATATATATATATATATATATATGATTATTAATGACAACATATGTATTAGCATGTACTATCAGTTCTTTTTACTTTGTAGTCTCCTTAAAAGATTCAGCTCGATGATTGTCAATTATTGACAACAGAGCAAATAAAAATGAACTACTGTATAGTGTAGGTTTTTTCAAGACACTTTAATCCAGGAACTTTTTACTCTTTGTGAATTTTTTCTGATGATTTTTTAGTGTTGCAGAGACGATATTGACATAAAATGTTGTTTGGCACAATACAAATGAAACGGACCGTAAAAAATATATCTCACAGAAATGTTATGTTTGTTTGGAAATGTGAAAAAATGAAAATAATAAAATAAAACCATGGTTATTGGAATATAATATGAACTGACTTATATATATATATATATATATATATATATATATATATATATATATATATACATATATATATATATATAAGTATATATATATATATATATATATATATATCATTATTCACTAATAAATATCTAATTATTATCTACATACGTATACGTTACATCCTTGCGAAATCATCAATGTAGAGATAACCATTCAAGCCGGTCGCACAATTCGAACCCCGGAACAAGAAAGGTGTTTATAACTCCAAACCCAACACTTTAACCGATGAAGTCATGCGAAATGATGCGAAATAAACTGATTCATAGCAGTAAGCGGGCATTTTATAAGCAGCAGTTAGAGAGTGTGCTACATGAAGGAACGTTGCATTATAAGCAAGATTGCCGGCCCTTTTATCTCGCATTATATATATATATATATATATATATATATATATAATAAATATTTGTTATTGTTTATTATCTATGTACGTATACGTTTCGTCCTTTTTCAATCGGGACTCATTCACTAACGGTCATGCGATTCGAAACCCCGGATCTCAAGTATTTTTCAACTCGCTAATCGCTGGGCCAATTGTAAACAGCGAATAAACTATGATAATTTTAACACTTTAACGGCGGCTTTGACGTCGAGGTATTCTACTTCTATTAAGGGATGATGCATTATAAGCAAGTGACGTCATGCTGTGTTAATACTACCAATTACAGTGCTCTACTTTCAAGGACAAATAATAAATATTTGTTATTGTTTATTATCTATGTAGGTATACGTTTCGTCCTTTTTCAATCGGGACTCATCAGCATAGAGATATGACTATTCACTACCGGTCATGCGATTCGAAACCCCGGATCTCAAGTATTTTTCAACTCCAGTCCGACGTCGCTAAACGCTGGGCCAATTGTAAACAGCGAATAAACTATGATAATTTTAACACTTTAACGGCGGCTTTGACGTCGAGGTATTCTACTTCTATTAAGGGAAGGAATGATGCATTATAAGCAAGTGACGTCATGCTGTGTTAATACTACCAATTACAGTGCTCTACTTTTAAGGAGCGACAAATAATATATATATATATATATATATATATATATATATATATATATATATATATATATATATATATATATATATATGGTTTTTCTTTTTTCATTTCCCATATATATATATATATATATATATATGAAAAATGCAAAAGGAAAAATCAAAAGATAGTTGTTTATGTATTCATCAACGTTTCGTCTTCATTGTAATTCTTTCTCAGGGTAATAGTTTGAAGAAAAATGTTATGTAATTATATAGAGGTTTAGGGTTGACATAGTGGTGAGATGAAGATATATATATATATATATATATATATATATATATATATTTATAAAAATAAAGACTCAAAATATATATGAGTCCTTAGAAGTCAACAGGGCTTATAGATTATGCTTCTAGGTTGTTGATACGGTAGTTGTAAACAGAGTTCGATTCCTTATTATGAAGATCGCATTAGATATATAGCGCACACTGATATCATCAAATATAATATTTTGAGAGTACAGAGCTAAATGTTGTAACATATTGTTTTAGTCTATATATATTTTTTAATATTGGCTGTAAATGTCTATATTTTAAAATATTGGGTTTTAAATATTTTAGTCTTTTTATTGTTTTATTGTTTTTTATCTATAATGTTACATATTGTTTTTCCTCAAATATCTCGACTTATTTAGTGTAAATTATATATACGATAATTTTCCCGAAACTATACCATATACAATACCAGATGTTCTCGGGTGTAAAATTGCATAGTTACATTTCGTCAGCGGATATCCTGTTATATATGGCGCTGTGGACAGATTACACGGTTACATGTTTTTAACGTCTATATTCTAAAAGATTGATCGTTTTAAAGTCTATATTTAAAATCTTAGTTTTTATCGCGGTTACAGGTCTTATAAAGTTTTTTTCTATCGCCTTTACATGTTTTATAAAGTCTATATATTAAAAGCTTGGTCTTTTTAAAGTCTATATATGATATCTTAGTTTAACCGTGGTTACAGATTTTATAAAGTCTATATTTTAAAGTCTATATTCAAAATTGTTTACTTTACTGTGGCTACAGGTTTTAGAAAGTGTATATTTTAAAGACTTGCTATATTTTAAAGTCTATATTCAGAATTGTTTACTTTACTGTGGCTATAGGTTTTATAAAGTGTATATTTTTAAGACTTGCTATATTTTAAAGTCTATATTCAAAATTGTTTACTTTACTGTGGCTACAGGTTTTAGAAAGTGTATATTTTAAAGACTTGCTATATTTTAAAGTCTATATTCAAAATTGTTTACTTTACTGTGGCTACAGGTTTTAGAAAGTGTATATTTTTAAGACTTGCTATATTTTAAAGTCTATATTCAAAATCGTTTACTTTACTGTGGCTATAGGTTTTATAAAGTGTATATTTTTAAGACTTGCTATATTTTAAAGTCTATATTCAAAATCGTTTACTTTACTGTGGCTACAGGTTTTATAAAGTGTATATTTTAAAGACTTGCTATATTTTAAAGTCTATATTCAAAATCGTTTACTTTACTGTGGCTACAGGTTTTATAAAGTGTATATTTTAAATATATATTTAAATCTTAGTTTTTTCAAAGGGGTTACAAATTTTATCACGTCTAAATTTTAAAAGCTTTCTATTTTTTTAATCTAGATATAAAACCTTATTTGTGTCCATGGTTATAATTTTATAAAGTGTATATTTTAGAGGTTTGTTATTTTTAAGTCTATATTTAAAATATTAGTTTTCTCATTGCGGTTACAGGTTCTATAACGTCTATATTTTAAAAGTTTGCAATATTTTAAGTCTTTATTTAAAATCTTAGTTTTATTGTAGTTGCAGGTTTAATAAAATCTATTTTAAGTCTATATTTTACATCTTGCTATTTTAATGTCTATAATTTCATCTTTGGCTTTACCACAGTTACAGGTTTTATGAAGTCTACAATTTAAAGGCTTTCTATTTTTTAATCTATATTTTAAATCTCAGTTTTGTACTGCAGTTACAGGTTTTATAAAGTCTATATTTTATAGGCTTGTTATTTTAAGTATATATTTAACATCTTGTTTTTCTTTACTGCGGTTACAAGTTTAATAAAGTCTTCATTTAAAATCCTCCTTTTTACCGCAGTTTGAACACCAACCAGTCGAAAATAACAAATGCATATGTGAAAAGAAACGAGCTACGGGGTTTCATTTTCTATTCGTGGGAAACAGCGAAGAATTAGATTGACAATGTCACAGCGTCCATTGTTAAGCAGTCACGAATGTTGACAGTCGTTGCCTTTTGTTCAAATAAATTCATGACTGCGCAAAAAAAAGATGTCTGTAAGGAATCACCAAGGTGAAAAGGCAGAATTCTTCAAATCTGACCATTGAATTTTATTTCAGACAAAGAAAGGCGCCTTGTGTAATAATAGTTCACGAATGAAACAATGCTGAAGATAAAAGCAATTCAATCGTGTTCATCTCATGCGAGCACATTTATTAGACCTCTAAAATTCTATCCAACCCCTATTGTAAACTTTTGTATGCGTTTTTAAACTTGCTGACACGTAGATAGTTGTCAATTGAACAACTTCTTGTACTAATTATTCACCCTTTACCAAGGCCAGTAGCCACTCGGGGATAGAGAAACCGAAATTGTACAAAATTTCATTTCTCATGCATCGCGTTCAATCCTTATTTATGTTTGTACTCGCAATGTAACCATTTCCCTTTGCTGCATCAAGCGAGCAAAATACGATAATAGTGTTATGTTTTAATATCTGTATATATTTCTGAAACCATGTTTTCTTTATTCTGCCTTTTTGTTGATGCTAATGGTTGCACGGATAATATCACTAAATAAACGATTATTTAATCATCGGAGCTGGAGATAAACAAAGAATACAACAAAATGAAATATTGGACTCGTACGGAATTGTATCTAAAAACAAACGTGATTTCTATAAACAGAATGTCTTTCTCAGAACCTCCTATTTATGGAATACATTACCACCGGACTGCTTTTCGACATACTACAACGCGGTCACCTTCAAGTACAATCTCAATAAATACTTGTCGATCCGTCCTCTTAAGTAATAAAACTTTTGTCTTTTCCATTCATCATTTTCTATTCTCTCATAATTTAGCGTTTACCTGACAATCCCATGAATCCTTATCATTGAGTGACTTTTCGTATTACTTATTAATATAATATACTTACCAGTCATCTTCCTCATTATTTCCCCTTTACATAGATTCGGTCAGTATTATCCTTTGGCTGCGGTGCGTTGTGCATGGTTATTAGGTTCCTTAGTCTCTGATCTCGGTACTTGAGTTTTATTTTTGTCCAATTTATGAGCAGTCAAGAATATCTAACCAGTGATACAAATGTCACGCAGTCTTCAATATTACCAGTCCTTTTCTCTCTCCTTTTTTATATAAAGTTGTTCAGTATTATCGGTTGTGTGAAGTCAACTATACATGGCCATTTCTTTCATGATTCTTTGCTTCAGCTACCAAAGTTCTTATTTTTTCCATTTATGAAGGGTCAAGATTATCTTACTAGAAATACTACCCATTATTTGTTCCTTCAATTAGATCTATTCTATAATTTAGTTGTAAAACAGTTTTCTTGTTCTTCTCGGGTATTCCCTTTTAATTATCGTTCATTTCTCCTGATTTGAATGGTTTCTGCTTCCAGGATGCCTAGATATTTATAAGTTCGCGTTCGCCAAGAGACCCCATTACTTCTGGATTGAGAGGTTCTATGTCTTCCATTGTGTTGATGTTTCCATTTCTCATCTCAAGTAATTAACACTTTTCCATTCCAAACTTCATTCCTATAAAAAATAGTTTACTTATGTTTACTAGTGTGTCTAGCTTATTTTATTTAATTTTGTACATAGTTTACGATAATCCACATACATGAAGTTGTTTATTCTTCCTTTCCATCCAAAATAGTTGGCATTCCACCTCCTGAGTATGTCGTTCAGTGACTTCGCTATGATAAACAGTCGTGTGGATAATGAGTCTCCCTTGAAAATGCCTCTGTGTATTCTTATCTCTGTCACATGTTGTCCTCAAGTTGTCAGTTCCAGGTACCATATGTTTATTGCGTTTTCCATAAAAGTTGATAATGTTGTCAAATATAGCGTACATCGCTATGTATTCAATTATCCGTGCGTGGAGGATTGTGTCGTTTGCTATTATTTTCTAGTCGATTCATGTCATGTATATTATTATTTACTTACTAGGAATTCTCAAACATGTCATTATCAGTGATTGTTCTCTGTTAATAACAACTGTCGTTTCCTGGAGTCAGGATAACAAGTCGCTACAGCTTTTCAGCACTCTCTGCCTCTTTCAAAAATCGTTACAAATCACTTTGTGTTATTGCAACAGCCGTTTATCATTGTTTTCTCGCTGATAATAACCGTTAGTTTTCTCAGGAATTTGGGTGGTAATAAACTTCCTAAAGATGTCAGTACTTCCCGCGCCTTTACAATGGTGGTCTGAATAGTGCTCTTTCTTTCTAGG
Source organism: Sepiola atlantica (assembly GCA_963556195.1). Lineage (NCBI taxonomy): Eukaryota > Metazoa > Mollusca > Cephalopoda > Sepiida > Sepiolidae > Sepiola > Sepiola atlantica. The sequence goes on from OY744531.1 coordinate 35,623,945, forward strand.
TCTTATTATCTTCTCAGATACTTCCCGCCCATTTTCTGCGAGTCTAACTGATGCTGGTGACACCGTGTTTTTTGTAGAGAAAAGGAACGGTTATCTTTATGAGAGAATTACCAGTTTCAGTTTCCTTGAGCTCATGTGATGTACATTTTATATTTTGTTTCTATTTTCATTCAACTGACCTGTGGCGTTACTTAACTGTGTGAGTTGGTTGAAGTTTTTATCAGTGCAATACTTTGTATGGGGCTAATTCTCTCTTTTTTTCCAGGTGTTTCAAAACTGTTCCTAGCCCTATTATAATTATTGTATTAGAGTTGCTGTCGTTATTATTATTATTATTATTATTATTATTATTATTATTATTATTATTATTATTATTATTATTATTATTAGCAGTAGTAGTAGTAGTAGTAGTAGTAGTAGTAGTAGTAGTAGTAGTGGTGGTTGTCTTTGTGGTGTTATATAATCTGCTAACCGAGGTTCAACCATGGTGTAGAGGTGACCTATTGTGATAATTTGTTTGGCTTATATTGACTTAACGCGTGCACTTTACTGGTAACTGTAAACTATTGAATAGCCGTGTTCAAAGACTATGTCTATCCGAATGTCACATTTTCCGAAGAAGTGAAGTGCATTGGGAAATAAAACGTTGATTCTAAGGATGAGTAATACGTCATTCGACATGTCTTAAAGCAATTCTAGGATTAGTAATCCCGAATCGGGCTAGGGACGTGTTTTCATTGTTCATACAAAAGAAAAACATTAAAACTAGTTTTTTTTCTTGCTTTTCATCTACAATGTGTATTAGATTGTGTCCCAATTTAAATTCTATCTAAATTCCAGTTTTAGTTGATACAATGAAAAGTGTGCGTGATGCAGGGGATACACACGCGGAGAGAGGACCCAGGTCGCCTAGTTTACACCCTGTTGATTTCAAAGCCGGTTCTTTACTGTGGATGTTGGCAAATTTCAGTTTTTCACTCATAAAATCATCTAATTCAAGACAGAATGTTAAAAACCTATACAAACGGAGCCTAAAAAGTCTGATTGATACGAATTTACGTTAGACATTCAATCGCAAAAAGTTTTCATCAGATAGGTGGATGCATATGTTAGATTCACGTTGACATAGCAGTTCTCGTTAGATCAACAAGGTTAAGCAACATTGAGCCTGGTTAATACCAGATAAGTGACCATTTGAGAATACAAGGCAATTTATGTGGGATAGTGGCGACTCTGCAAAAAACTTTAAAAACTAACGCAGTAATCTCCCCTGACCGGGATATGCATAAGATTGGGAACCGCTTATAAATTTAATTCTGGGAGGAAACGTGTTCTACCGTGGCCATTGTAAATTGAGGCTATTTCACTGAGTCTCGTTTTTTCTGCTGACGTCACAGTGGTCGGTACTAAGAAGATAAACAAGACAATTCGAAAAGAACGGTTTCACACTACGTGTAGACATATGACGGTAGCAATTTCTCTCTTAAATTATTTCATCTTTGATCTAGTAATTTTTTTGTATTTAAGAAAGGTTACTGGTGGTTTTGTTCATGTCATTTTCAAGGTGGACTTTTGAGAATGATTGTAATGTAAACCTATAAAAAGAACAATCGTTTAGACTAAAATTCAGGATGGATGACAAACCTGTCTTGATAGGAAAATATTAAATAAAAAAACAATTACTTGCTTGTATCCCAAAAAAATCTGAAAACTTTTTACACAATAATAAGTCTGCACAATGTTGAACGTATGTATATATTTTAAATATTATCGACGTATGTATATATTTTAAATATTATCGACGTATGTATATATTTTAAATATTATCGACGAGCAATTCCGTAAAAAGTTCAAAGTGTAGTAGCTGTTCTGATATTATAATTCATCTTTTCTTTCCTCGGTTAGTGAATGAGAAATCCTTTTAGACTGAGACAATTTTAATTGCTGTCCCAATCCAGAAGACTCTTTTTGGGGAGCTGGATTTTCTCCACATTAAAACAAGACGCTTCGAAGAGAAAGGTTACTACACGCCAACAAATTGACATATTGCTGTGATCATTTCTGTCTAAAATTATTTCATCTTTGATCTAGTCATTGTTTGGTATTTAAAAATAACTCATACTCTAAAATTCATAATGGTTGACAAACTTGTCTTGATAGAAAAGTCTTAAATGAATAGAAATACGTGCTTTTCTCTAAAATTTGAAATATTTTTACACAATAACAAGTCTGCATATCATTAAACGTTGTGTTTGTCCTGATACAAAATTAACTTTTATGCTTATCTGTCGACTGTCATAAAATAATATCAACTAGAAATTCGGTTAAAACTTGTTTCTTTTTGTACAAAAAAACTTTCTTTTTGTGCCAAAATGTTGTTTATGTGTGTAATAAAATTCTAAAATACTTAATATATGTTTGGTGCTAGAAGAAAACGATGATCAAAACATTGAATTAAATATATATATATATATATATATATATATAAATAAAATTTGAATTATCAACACATTTGAGACTTTGACCACTAGAGTAAATGTGGTATCATGGTTACTAATGATTCTAGCAAAGAGTAGGATAGACAAAGTATGACCAACGGGATTCCACGTCTCATACTTTCGATGGCCTTGATCCGAATTTTTTTTAATGTAAATTGTATTTTATATTTTTTGCAATAAAATAATTAAAAGTGTAATATCTGTTCTGATATTACACCTTCCCTTTTCTGTCCTAGATAGTAAAGGTGAATAAGGAATTCTTCTTGACTGAGGCAATTTTAATTTTTGTCGCAACCACAGTGTCCCTTTTGGGAAGCTTGATTTTCCTCACATTAAAAAACGAACTTTTGTCTAACTCTGTATTGTCCTCTGTCTTGTCGTCATAGGGAGGCAAGTAAATAGAAATAGTAAATAAAAAAACATGAAACAACGTAATGTTTATTTACAGCAGCAATAATAAAACTTAACTACTAGTTTCAGTATAAATAGAATCATGTGTCTTTCTTTTCTTTTTTTAAATGACATTTTTAAAGTTTACTAATGCTTTTTGTAAACGCTCTCATTTATTACTAACAATTTGACTGTTCGACAAATCTCATTTGCTACCTACTTGCGTGACGTCACATTTCAGTGTACAGGCCTTAGTTCACTTTACGATAGGGCACGGCTGTACCCGCCCTAGGTGAATGCCGCACCAGGTACAGGACCAGTAAAGTAAAAATAAATCCCAGAAAATCTTTCTATTTTCTTAAATTCGAATAGATGATTCTCTCAGATTAAGGCCATTTCTGCGTATGTTTCAGTTTATCGCTTGAGAATTAACTTTGTTTCTAAATATAAAATTCCTTGTCTTTGCAATAAATATCATTCAGTGGGTAAATTGTTATTTGTATCTCTTCTAAAACATTTTAAAAAAACACAGTTCTCAAATGTTGAAAGCGTTTCTCTTTTTGTTTTAGTCAATTTGAAACCAAATTGTCGTTTTTGTCCCCTGAGTTGTGGCTATGTTTGAAGAATTGTCGGAAACTATATGAAAGAAGCAAACGACTTAGGGGTCACTGATCTCAAACTGTGACTATTGGTTGATGGATGGGATAAAAAGTTACGGTTTTGTCTTCTGAGAGATTAGCACAAGATTAAAAAGAATCAATGCCAGACGAGTTATCAAAACAATCAGTTGATATCCCTTCAAATACTGGGTATTTTTCTTAGCGTTCATCTCTTTCGATTATCCTTTCTCTACTTTCTCGTTCAGCTATATTCCTTTCTTTCTCTCTCCCTTTTTTTAAGTTCCTTATATTTATTTCCCTCTAATTTTATTTCTTAATTTCATTGTTTCTGTCTATCTCTCTCTATCTCTCTCTTACTCTCTCTCTCTCTTTAAGATGACTGAACGTGTTGAGCAAAGGTACTGCGTCAAATTTTGTTAAAAGCTTATTGATTCTCAAAGCAAAACAATTCGTAAGATTCAGCAGATGTTTAGAGAAGATGCGATGGACGTAACACAAATTAAGGAATGGTTCAACCGATTAACAAAAATAGCCGCACATCAGCGTAAAGTGACCAGCGTCCTGGTAGGCCCCAAACTGCTGGGAGTGCAGCTGTTGTTGAGGGGCTGCGAAATTTGGTGATGGAAGATCGTCATTCAACCGTACGGGAGATCGCCCAAGAGGTCGGAGTGAGTAAAGATTTCGCACATGCAATTTTGTGTACGGGTACGACCCAGAAACAAAAAGACAGTCGTCGCAATGGAAGCATCCCGAGATTCCAAGGCCAAAAAGGGCAACACGCGGGAAGCAAACTCAAGGTGATGCTGACCGTCTTCTTTCATATGCGTGGAATTGTGCATCACGAATACGCACTGAAAGTACAAACAGTGACAATTGCGTACTATCAAGATGTTCTCCGGCATCTCTGTGACGCAGTTCAGCGCAAAAGAACAGACATGTGGACGGCGAAAAACTGGCAACTGCATCACGACAACGCCCCCGCACATTCATCCCAATTAATATATATGTATATACATATATACATATATATATATATATATATATATATATATATATATATATATATATATATATATATATATATATATACATAGAATAATGTAACATATATAGATAAATTAAAAATTAAGAATGAATTAAAATTAAAAATTATTATAAAAATTAAAAATTAAAATATAAAAGTTGAATACGTAAATAAAAAGATAAATGAAACAAGCAAAAAAATAAACAAGAAAAGTTTAAAACATGTCCATCGGCTTACACACTATATAAACATACAGCAATGTCTATATGCCTCAGTTTACACATTTACAGAACCTCATACTATTATGAAAATACACACGTATGCACACGCAACTAAAATAAACAAACATACACATAAACACATACATACACATATTCATAAACATATATATATATATACATATATATATATATATATATATATATTTATATACATGAATCCAAATACATGCATATAATCGTATCTTCATTAACAGAATTTATTAACATTGTCGACATCAGATCATTAATGTAATAATAGGATAAGCTATTTCACTACTTGACTTTAGCTTTTACGTAAGTCTGTCTGGCCGAAGCACTTAAGGGTATCATAGATTATATGAAATTATTGGTATACATTCATATATATATATATATATATATATATATATATATATATATATATATATATATTAATGCATGTGTTGTTGAAAACGACAGAACTCTTCTGTTTAGTGATTCCTTTTTTTTATTTTTTCCATTCGTCGAATGATCTTTTTGACGTTGAAATGGAATGGATTAATGTAGCATCCGTGTGTTTGACTAACGTTTTCGATTCTCTCCGGAATCATCTTCAGGTCTTTAATGGCAAAAATGAATAAAAAGCGAGTGAAAGAATGGAATTTCTTTAAAAAACCGTTCAGCTAAAAGACGGACGTCTACATTTTGAAATGTGACGATTGAAACAGTTCTTCGTTTATTTATTAATTTTATTTATTCTTATTATTTTTTATAATTTTAATTTAAAATAGTGGCTGATTTAATTTGGTCTAGTCTAATAATAATGGAGAAGGAAAATGGGGGAGATAGGCAGTAAGTAATTTTAATAAGATGTCCCTATTTTTTTTAATTGAATTAGGCGACACCGGTTGGTGTCACTGAACTAAGCTAAGCATTTTAAAATAGTTTTACTTGTCTCATATGAAATGTTATTAATTTTAGGTTGCTGTGTTTTTATGTATACGGCTTCAAGTATTTTTAATTTTTTTAAATTAGTTTCGGAATGTATTATTTTTGTGTTCATTACTAAGATCTGTCTCAACTCAGAACAACTACTATTATCTTTTTCTTTACTCCTTATATATATATATATATATATATATATATATATATATATATATATATATATATATATATGATTATAATTATTTTTATTTATTTTATACGTACATACAAGTAATCCATGGACACGTGTTTCTGGCTCACGACCGTCATCAGCCTGGCTAACTTAGACAGAGATCGAACGTGATGACGGCTGTGAGCCAGTAACACGTGTACATGGATTACTTTTATGTACGTATAAAATAAATAAAAATATGTATTAACGAAAAAAATACGTCCTATGAAGTTAAGGGCGACTAATAATGCAATTTTCTACATCTTAATCACTTAGGAAAGTGAGACAATCGAAATAATAGTAAGCAAAATAACAACGAACGCTACAATCACCAATAAAAATAATTACATATATATATATATATATATATATATATATATATATATATATATATATATATATATATATATGTATTATCATTACAAAATAAATAAATCTAAAATATCTGAATCCTTGAGAATGTAACGAAGTCATTAGTAAACCGGGAACAAAGCTTTATGGGTTCCCGTTCCAGATTAGAAGTCCCATCAGTTTGCATCAAATGGATAATTCTATTCGTTTAAACGGACACAGGTATACATTAAGACCAACTCAGACGACTCCATAAAGCGACTTGTAACGAGGAATATAATTTTGGTCAATCACTTTGGGGAGAGAGAATGAGAGAACGAGGGGAAGAGAGAGAGAGAGAGAGAGATAGAGAGAGAGAGAACGAGGGGAAGGGGGCAGCGGGAACGAGGGGAAGAGGGAGAAACGTCCAGTTAAACCAATAAATGAAAAATCTACTTACCTTCCAACGATAAAGACAAAGGAAAAAGGGAGAAACGATTGGAATTGGTCTTCTGGGATTCCACAGGGAAAGGAATTCATCGACGAAACCGAATCCGTGGAGATAGTACAACAAAAGGCTTATTTATGACCGACAATGGCAATTTCAATAAAATATAGCGTTACCGTGAAAATAGGGATTATTAAAGCAACGAATAAAAGTCAAGTATTTCGATCTTTTTTGTTTATTCTCGCATTGCAGAATTGGGGAATGAAGTAGATTACCCCTTTTTATTACAAGACTAGATTCAGCTGCCAACCTTTAAATTTGGTCGACTGAAATCCCCAGATAAAATCCCCAGATAAAAAAACGAGCGAAGTGCTATAAACATGTTCATGATCTCACAGACTATTTATTTACAAAGAATATCCCATGATAGTGGGCACTGTCTATAACCGAACCTACGTCATATTTCTAAAAAATGAAATTAAATTCTCAAGAAATATATCTCATTTTAAAATATTGCGAATTATTTTCAAATTTGAATAAGGATATGGCTGTTATTATCTACCGATAGTCTGTGATGCATTCAATTCAAAACTGACCCTATAATCAATACGTATAAAATGTGTTATTCATTTATTTCATAGAAATTGCTCCAGACAAAGCATGAAACCACTTGATGTACGGAGCAAATAAAATACTAATTCAAGGTCAAAAAGATCCTACGATAAGTGCTAGATGGATAGATTCCGACCCAGAAAACAGCAATTCTCCCATCTTTGCCAGAGATATCGCATATGAAATGTGAAAACTAAAGGACAAAATAAAGAAAGTGGAAGTTACGAGGCTGCCTAAAGTAAACCCAAGGTCCACTTTCCACTCTCCTTATATAGTAACCAAACATTCACCTTTGGATGACTATAGGCTAGTTAGTGCGACCGGCTATTAGGCCTGTATTGAAGCATTCTTATTAGTATTCTGAATTATCTTCGCTTTAGCAACCCCAAAAGCTTATTATACAAAGTTTGGTGCAATTCTACGCAATGAGTTTTAATCAATGATCATTTCTATTAGTATTACTCGTAGTATTAGTAGGGGTAGCTCTGTTACTAGTAGTAGTAGTAGTAGTAGTAGTAGTAGTAGTAGAAGCAGTATTTGTAGCAATCGCGTATTACGAAATTATGTTGAATTTGTACACATCTATTTAAATCAATTTGTACAAAACTGAGATGTAGTGAGGCTGATCCGAACTCTCGATCTAAGGATTACAACTGATTCGTCATTTGTAGCTCCATATAAGATTGATGATTCGGCGGTTGGGCAGCAAAAAACTGAGGACCCCTTTAGCGTCTAGGGCATTTCGTTGAGAGAATTTTGGCGATAAGTTTTTTTGTTTGTTTTGTTCGAGGCGGTGTTGCTTGGAGACGTGCAGCTTTTGGTCGTTGGATAACTAAAACATATTTAACTTGGGTACCATAAAGTGAAATGTAAGAAATCAGAATACGGGCAGTATCTTGTTCAAATTTTTTCACTACAATAGTATGCATGCTGAAAGAATTTCCCTGTGTATGCTAATATGAGAGAATCGGCTTTGTACCTGCGCGAGTCTCCATTGACTAGTTGATATTAGACCAAGGATAAGAAAGTAACATCAACCCATTTGGCATAATGGTAAAAGCGTTCGCTGATGGGCTGAAGGGCCAGCGTTCAATCCTTGGTCGTAATCATATTAAAGTACTTGATGCCCACTTGTTAAGTACTCAGCAGTATAAAGTGAGTCATCTTGGGAAAAGAGTGACGTCCTCCCCTACACCTCAATGAAAATTGAGCCTTCGGTTCGCTCTCAACTATGGTCGACCACTTTACTTTACATTTAGACTCAGTTAGATTCCATTGGTTGAAAGAATAACATATTTATAAATAGTGCTTTTTTTCATTGTATTTACATGCAAAAAACAATTAGCACTAACGCGCATTTTTTCTTGTCTATATTAGTAAGAAATGTAGCGATATTGGACTGAGATGTGTAGAAAAAGGTTGAGAAACAGAAAATTCCACGTAAAGTTAGATTAAGTAAGAAAAATAAATTTCCCATTGGTAAGTTTAAGGTTGTATTCTCAACTTTGTGCCAGACATGCAGCAACGAAGTTTTCGTAATCACTACAGAAACATGAAAGCTTACAATAATTCTTCATACCTTGGTTTCCGGTCGTTCTTCCAGTACGCGCTTCTGAATGAACGGCGTCCTGTAATTAAAGCTTTTTATTCATACCTTTAAAAAGAGAAACTCGACAGAGAACTGATGAAAAACAACGGTTATTTATTCAACGTGATCTTCGTTCCAAATCACTGACCAGTGATGCGAGAAACAAAGCGAGAGTGAGAGAGATCTACATCATTAATTAGTTATATCTTATCAGACCATGTCCTCACACGTCTGAAAGAACAATCATTTTCTATAACACTCCCTCTTTGAGCCACGTGACGTCATATTCCTTTGTGTTACATCTCCAGACCCTAAGCAATTTTCAACTCGAGATCATCAAGTTTAGCTTGGCTAATCTCCTAGCGGTTTTCCATTTCCTGTTATCCTCAACTAACTAAATTATATATAAAAGGATCTACCCGCTAAATATCTAAGAGAGCGACATCTGCATGAAGTTGCTTCATAACAGGAAACTGACGTGTCAGAGAAGCGAGATAAATTCTCTGTCTTTGGAGTTCGGCGTTAAAGTGGACGGACGCCTGCTATTGATGCTTCCACCATTCGAGAGTAGTTTGAAGGCGTGGGCGCAGTTCATCTGGATGTACTTGCTGGCAATTGCTGTAATAAGTAAACCAAATCACAGGGCAAATATTGGGTTTATTTGTTGCTATTTTTAAGTGGCTGTATTATTTCAGTCACAAATAAAAATAAAAATTTTAAAACGAAGACAAAAACATATCTACGACTTCTACTATCACCACTGCTAAGTGTCATCACTATATCTAGGGCTGCCTGCTTACAACGTGTCAACTACAAACTCAGCTATTTCTGTCAAAGAAATAAGATGACGAACCATATGATGGGTATTAAAGAACTCGTCACGCAGTATTACAGAAATATATTCATTCCTCAGACGTCTTTCGACCTTCCGTAGCCACCAATCCCCTACGGTTATGTATTCTTTAGTGTGCCTTAAAGACATCTAATATATTACAATCGAATTAGTTAGAAGTAACTAGAATAAACAATATTGCATATATTTCAACATGCGTGGGCTTTAATTGTATATATATATTGGATTGTGTTCGCGAAACACAGTCAGTTACAGACATGGGAAGCTGACAACGAGATGAAGTAAAAAAAAATGTACACGATATGAAAGATAGTATGACTAGTAGATAGGTTAGGAATTAAACTATCCCTGGGGAACGTATTACTTGTGCTAATTATAATCATTACAATAATTATTATAATTCGTGATATTACGATGATGCGAGATTGGCTTACAAAAGTAGATTAGCATTTAAGTATGAGTCGGAATGCGCTTTTGGATTTGGGTGTGATTTTTAAGATCATGTGGTAACATTTGATTTGAAGGATAGACATTAATCATCTGTTGTTTTGGAATAAGGAATGCGTAAAAATAGAGAGAGAAAATAGTATCTTCGACTATCGAAAAAGTCAGAGAGAAAATTGTCACTGAGTCGTGAGGATGTCCTGCGATTTAAATCTTCTGGTGCGGCTCTCGGTGAGCCCACGTCACATAAAGAAACGAGTGTGAGAAGGTAATGTCTGCTTTTCCTATTGAACTTCAATCAGAGATGTGTCTACTTTTTATGATGAATAATGAATCTGATTTTATTATTAATTATACTTTTAATATCAATAATAAAATAAGATTCATTATATATGATAAAAAGTGGAAACATCCAAGTACATACTTAACAATGACTATTCGCAGACCCAAAACACATTAGGAAGAAGCAATGTGATAATATATCGGTTTCAATGCCCGATGGGAGAATGTATATCCGACAATAATAATAAAATTAATTGTTATATCGGTTTTACTGCCAATACACTTTCCCGAACACCCATCTTAATCTCTCCTACACAAAAACCATTTGCCAACACTAAAACACATGAATGATCCCTTCTAAATATAAACACATCCTAGTTAATGCTACTACTAACATAATGTATCACGATACCAACATCAAAACATTAAAAATTCTTGAAACATTTTACATTAAACCAGACATCCTAAAAAACAATAATGTTAATTACAAAACTAGTAACAATATTTTCAAGTGTCTAGCACAGTAATAAACATTAATTAATTATTAGCTGTTAAACAAACAACTTTTTAGATTGTTCACGTTCCTAGAACGTAATCACGTATGCATGTACTATCTCATCCTTACAGACGCTCATTCTAACGTTGTAAATTGCTAGCCGTAAAAAAAACTAAACACTGAAATCATAGTTGTAAACACACCTAGACTAACCCCGCCTGATGATTATTTGATGGATAAAATCGAAAGTACTCGCAAAAAAGAATGAAAATGGAACAAAAAACCTACGGAACTTACGCACACACACACACACACACACACACACCTATATATATATATATATATATATATATATATATATATATATATATATTCATACATATATAATATATGAATCTGGGGAAGATTTGAGGCAAAGCGAATAGAATACGCCATCGTGACATGTGCTTTACGGAAGCGGATGTAGCAGTAGTAGCTACAACAACAATAATGCATAGAAGCAGTTTCGCAATCAGTAGCAGTAGTAGTTACTACAACAACCACTACGGCAGCAGTTGCTGCAAGATAATGATCTCTAAAGTATTTGCTGGACTTGAATGCTTGGTAAGGATTGGAACAAATACTCAATTTCGATTGGTTACTTATGTCAGGATGTCGTCAATCAGAAACAATCTCTCCTAGGGCCGCAGACCTGTTCTCAGTTATTATATAAAAATAATGCATTCACGCTTTCCGATTAGTTCGCGACGAGAGAACCAGGCTGCCTAACTAACCCAAGTCACTCAATGCAACAACCAAACTCTTTATTGGCGCGCAAGCGAAAACCGCCTTTAGACCCTTGCTATTGGCCTCGGCAGATTGATTTACTTTCCTAAGATCTCGGCACAAACTTACTTTTAATATGAACTATGCCTGCCTTAAAAACTAACTCGTATTCCTATTTATGTACTACGGACATAGGATTCGCTTCTTATGGACTATCAATACCATTTTCCTCGTCCAGACCTATGAAATTTTAATACTTTTCTCGTCCAAATTTGTGGACTTATAATAAAAATTTTGGGGGGTGTTGAGTCAAAGACTTTCAATATCAACTTTCTCCATGACCACATATAAACATTAAACGTCTTAATAACTAACACTTGTTGAACGAAGATGATCAATAATGTACAATATACCATGTATTGATTTAGTCTTTGTAATTTACTTGTCATCAAGTGTATCTCTTTTCTACTACACTGTCCATGTCGAATTCTCAGAAACATTTAAAGGCTACTATGTGTATGCTTCATGTAGCAGAGTCTGTTTGTTAAGAGCTGGTCTACTGAATCACATGAATCACAGAAATACATATAAATATAAGACAAAGCCACCTAGCCATCTGTGTGTCGATAGACGGGCATTACAATCTTGTAGCGATGAACTTCTGTAAAAAGGTGACAATCACATATATATACACAATATGGGAAACTGCAGCATAAAGTCGAATTTACAATATTTTTTAGGCAGGGATGAAAGTGTATGAGCAATTAGTTTAATGCAAGTCCTGAGAATGTATTTGCAACAATAAAACTTACATAATACATTTTTTATTCTGTTTCCTCCTTATTCTTCAATTAATTCTTTCACGTGCTCCCTGTAACTTGCACAAATATTCGGGAGACAGCTTCTCGCATTCTTCTTTAATATTTCTCAGAGAGTCGACATTGCTGTGTGATGTTCTATTGGTAGCATGTTCTAAAACGCCCCTAATAGCATAGTCCAGATAGTATAGATATGGGCTAGTAGGCGGCCATAAACATTATTCCTAAAGATTGCTAATGTTGGATTTGCTAATATCTTGTATTTTTCTAACTGTGTGAACTGGAGCACCATCATATGTCCATACATAATTACCATCAAGGTATGCTGCTTTAAGCCATGGAAATAACTGGTATCACAGAGTATTGTAAGAAGCATTAACATTAATAATTTAACCAACTTTGTAGAATTTTCTTTCGACACCAAATGCCATAACTTGAGCAAGGTTCTAATACTGTTTTTTTTACGTTTTTATATTTATTATTATTAATTCCATTATAGGATGTCATAATGTTATGTCTTAGCTACTTCTATATTCGTCCAAAGTTATTTGTTTGAAGTGCTTAAAACTTATTCCTACTTCCCATCTTAGGTTTAATAATTTATCACTCTCTGGGAATCTAATGATCGCTATTTTTTTACTGAGACAAAGAAAACAGAAAGGGTTGCGTACAGTAGATGTCGGGGCCCTCGGAAAGGCATGGCTTAAACCCCGATGTGCTGCTGTTGTTGTTTTTGTGTTTATTTTTGTTTCTACATTATATTTTTGTTCAGCTTATATATATATATATATATATATATATATATATATATACATATATATATATATACATATATATATATATATATATATATATATATATATATATATATATATATATATATATATATATACGCACATATATATATATATAGCATTCTGGTTTCGAATATCTGGATTGATACACTCACTATGGCTTACCATACTGATGAGTCGTTAAATAACGAAACAACAGTCTGTGAATGAGTATATATATATATATATATATATATATATGTGTGTGTGATGTGTGTGTGTGTGTATACCTATATATATAATCATTTTTACCTACAGACGCCGACGTTTTAAGCGTTTGCTATCATCAGTGAAGGAACTGATTATTTCAGTCGGTCGGAGGATTTGAACCCAGTTACAGAATTAGCCTAGACTCCGCAAGCTATGCGCTCAAACCTTACAACTACACGAAATTACAACGTAAAGAAGGGAAATTAAGTTTTATTTGTGCTTAAGAAAGCAAGAAACAAACAGTAGACAATCGAGAAGTTTATACGAAACACGCTGTCAGAAACTTGCGAAAAACTAAGTGACAGTCTATATTTAACTTTTTACACAGGGCTAGACTCTAATTTCTTAAAGGGGCTAATAACAATATTCATAAAGTAAATATTTAATTATGTTACTCACAGACGCCGGCGTTTCAAGCTTTTGCTATCATCAGTGTAGGAAGTGATAATTTAAGATGTTCAGAGAATTTTAACCCAGTTGCTGAATCATCTGAGACTCCGCAAGCTATCGCATATATATATATATATATATATATATATATATATATATATATATATATATAAAGAAAAGGAGAATAATCATGTATGTATACCTTGAACGTAAAACCTATCATGAAGAGTTGATGCTTGATATACGAGATAGATATATTATATAAACAAGATAAAGATGGGAATAAAAACCGTGCAAAATGCAATATCTATTGAGTCATCAGTTATTATACTATTTCTTCTTTAAACCTAGTAAGGATATCTATTAAGTCATCAGTTATTATACTATTTCTTCTTTAAACCTAGTAAGGATATCTATTAAGTCATCAGTTATTATACTATTTCTTCTTTAAACCTAGTAAGGATATCTATTATGTCATCAGTTATTATACTATTTCTTCTTTAAACCTAGTAAGGATATCTATTAAGTCATCAGTTATTATACTATTTCTTCTTTAAACCTAGTAAGGATATCTATTAAGTCATCAGTTATTATACTATTTCTTCTTTAAACCTAGTAAGGATATCTATTGAGTCATCAGTTATTATACTATTTCTTCTTTAAACCTAGTAAGGATATCTATTAAGTCATCAGTTATTATACTATTTCTTCTTTAAACCTAGTAAGGATATCTATTAAGTCATCAGTTATTATACTATTTCTTCTTTAAACCTAGTAAAGATATCTATTAAGTCATCAGTTATTATACTATTTCTTCTTTAAACCTAGTAAGGATATCTATTAAGTCATCAGTTATTATACTATTTCTTCTTTAAACCTAGTAAGGATATCTATTAAGTCATCAGTTATTATACTATTTCTTCTTTAAACCTAGTAAGGATATCTATTAAGTCATCAGTTATTATACTATTTCTTCTTTAAACCTAGTAAGGATATCTATTAAGTCATCAGTTATTATACTATTTCTTCTTTAAAGTAGTAAGGATATCTATTAAGTCATCAGTTATTATACTATTTCTTCTTTAAACCTAGTAAGGATATCTATTAAGTCATCAGTTATTATACTATTTCTTCTTTAAACCTAGTAAGGATATCTATTAAGTCATCAGTTATTATACTATTTCTTCTTTAAACCTAGTAAGGATATCTATTAAGTCATCAGTTATTATACTATTTCTTCTTTAAACCTAGTAAGGATATCTATTAAGTCATCAGTTATTATACTATTTCTTCTTTAAACCTAGTAAGGATATCTATTAAGTCATCAGTTATTATACTATTTCTTCTTTAAACCTAGTAAGGATATCTATGAAGTACACCAGTTATTATACTATTTCTTCTTTAAACCTAGTAAGGATATCTATTAAGTCATCAGTTATTATACTATTTCTTCTTTAAACCTAGTAAGGATATCTATTAAGTCATCAGTTATTATACTATTTCTTCTTTAAACCTAGTAAGGATATCTATTAAGTCATCAGTTATTATACTATTTCTTCTTTAAACCTAGTAAGGATATCTATTAAGTCATCAGTTATTATACTATTTCTTCTTTAAACCTAGTAAGGATATCTATTAAGTACACCAGTTATTATACTATTTCTTCTTTAAACCTAGTAAGGATATCTATTAAGTCATCAGTTATTATACTATTTCTTCTTTAAAGTAGTAAGGATATCTATTAAGTCATCAGTTATTATACTATTTCTTCTTTAAACCTAGTAAGGATATCTATTAAGTCATCAGTTATTATACTATTTCTTCTTTAAACCTAGTAAGGATATCTATTAAGTCATCAGTTATTATACTATTTATTCTTTAAACCTAGTAAGGATATCTATTAAGTCATCAGTTATTATACTATTTCTTCTTTAAACCTAGTAAGGATATCTATTAAGTCATCAGTTATTATACTATTTCTTCTTTAAACCTAGTAAGGATATCTATTAAGTCATCAGTTATTATACTATTTCTTCTTTAAACCTAGTAAGGATATCTATTAAGTCATCAGTTATTATACTATTTCTTCTTTAAACCTAGTAAGGATATCTATTAAGTCATCAGTTATTATACTATTTCTTCTTTAAACCTAGTAAGGATATCTATTAAGTCATCAGTTAGTATACTATTTCTTCTTTAAACCTAGTAAGGATATCTATTAAGTCATCAGTTATTATACTATTTCTTCTTTAAACCTAGTAAGGATATCTATTAAGTCATCAGTTATTATACTATTTCTTCTTTAAACCTAGTAAGGATATCTATTAAGTCATCAGTTATTATACTATTTCTTCTTGAAACCTAGTAAGGATATCTATTAAGTCATCAGTTATTATACTATTTCTTCTTTAAACCTAGTAAGGATATCTATTAAGTCATCAGTTATTATACTATTTCTTCTTTAAACCTAGTAAAGATATCTATTAAGTCATCAGTTATTATACTATTTCTTCTTTAAACCTAGTAAGGATATCTATTAAGTCATCAGTTATTATACTATTTCTTCTTTAAACCTAGTAAGGATATCTATTAAGTCATCAGTTATTATACTATTTTTTCTTTAAACCTAGTAAGGATATCTATTAAGTCATCAGTTATTATACTATTTCTTCTTTAAACCTAGTAAAGATATCTATTAAGTCATCAGTTATTATACTATTTCTTCTTTAAACCTAGTAAGGATATCTATTAAGTCATCAGTTATTATACTATTTCTTCTTTAAACCTAGTAAGGATATCTATTAAGTCATCAGTTATTATACTATTTCTTCTTTAAACCTAGTAAGGATATCTATTAAGTCATCAGTTATTATACTATTTCTTCTTTAAACCTAGTAAGGATATCTATTAAGTTATCAGTTATTATACTATTTCTTCTTTAAACCTAGTAAGGATATCTATTAAGTCATCAGTTATTATACTATTTCTTCTTTAAACCTAGTAAGGATATCTATTAAGTCATCAGTTATTATACTATTTCTTCTTTAAAGTAGTAAGGATATCTATTAAGTCATCAGTTATTATACTATTTCTTCTTTAAACCTAGTAAGGATATCTATTAAGTCATCAGTTATTATACTATTTCTTCTTTAAACCTAGTAAGGATATTTATTAAGTCATCAGTTATTATACTATTTCTTCTTTAAACCTAGTAAGGATATCTATTAAGTCATCAGTTATTATACTATTTCTTCTTTAAACCTAGTAAGGATATCTATTAAGTCATCAGTTATTATACTATTTCTTCTTTAAAGTAGTAAGGATATCTATTAAGTCATCAGTTATTATACTATTTCTTCTTTAAACCTAGTAAGGATATCTATTAAGTCATCAGTTATTATACTATTTCTTCTTTAAACCTAGTAAGGATATCTATTAAGTCATCAGTTATTATACTATTTCTTCTTTAAACCTAGTAAGGATATCTATTAAGTCATCAGTTATTATACTATGTCTTCTTTAAACCTAGTAAGGATATCTATTAAGTCATCAGTTATTATACTATTTCTTCTTTAAACCTAGTAAGGATATCTATTAAGTCATCAGTTATTATACTATTTCTTCTTTAAACCTAGTAAGGATATCTATTAAGTACACCAGTTATTATACTATTTCTTCTTTAAACCTAGTAAGGATATCTATTAAGTCATCAGTTATTATACTATTTCTTCTTTAAACCTAGTAAGGATATCTATTAAGTCATCAGTTATTATACTATTTCTTCTTTAAACCTAGTAAGGATATCTATTAAGTCATCAGTTATTATACTATTTCTTCTTTAAAGTAGTAAGGATATCTATTAAGTCATCAGTTATTATACTATTTCTTCTTTAAACCTAGTAAGGATATCTATTAAGTCATCAGTTATTATACTATTTCTTCTTTAAACCTAGTAAGGATATCTATTAAGTCATCAGTTATTATACTATTTCTTCTTTAAACCTAGTAAGGATATCTATTAAGTAATCAGTTATTATACTATTTCTTCTTTAAACCTAGTAAGGATATCTATTAAGTCATCAGTTATTATACTATTTCTTCTTTAAACCTAGTAAGGATATCTATTAAGTCATCAGTTATTATACTATTTCTTCTTTAAACCTAGTAAGGATATCTATTAAGTACACCAGTTATTATACTATTTCTTCTTTAAACCTAGTAAGGATATCTATTAAGTCATCAGTTATTATACTATTTCTTCTTTAAAGTAGTAAGGATATCTATTAAGTCATCAGTTATTATACTATTTCTTCTTTAAACCTAGTAAGGATATCTATTAAGTCATCAGTTATTATACTATTTCTTCTTTAAACCTAGTAAGGATATCTATTAAGTCATCAGTTATTATACTATTTCTTCTTTAAACCTAGTAAGGATATCTATTAAGTCATCAGTTATTATACTATTTCTTCTTTAAACCTAGTAAGGATATCTATTAAGTACACCAGTTATTATACTATTTCTTCTTTAAACCTAGTAAGGATATCTATTAAGTCATCAGTTATTATACTATTTCTTCTTTAAACCTAGTAAGGATATCTATTAAGTCATCAGTTATTATACTATTTCTTCTTTAAACCTAGTAAGGATATCTATTAAGTCATCAGTTATTATACTATTTCTTCTTTAAAGTAGTAAGGATATCTATTAAGTCATCAGTTATTATACTATTTCTTCTTTAAACCTAGTAAGGATATCTATTAAGTCATCAGTTATTATACTATTTCTTCTTTAAACCTAGTAAGGACATCTATTAAGTCATCAGTTATTATACTATTTCTTCTTTAAACCTAGTAAGGATATCTATTAAGTCATCAGTTATTATACTATTTCTTCTTTAAACCTAGTAAGGATATCTATTAAGTCATCAGTTATTATACTATTTCTTCTTTAAACCTAGTAAGGATATCTATTAGGTCATCAGTTATTATACTATTTCTTCTTTAAACCTAGTAAGGATATCTATTAAGTCATCAGTTATTATACTATTTCACCTTTAAACCTAGTAAGGATATCTATTAAGTCATCAGTTATTATACTATTTCTTCTTTAAACCTAGTAAGGATATCTATTAAGTCATCAGTTATTATACTATTTCTTCTTTAAACCTAGTAAGGATATCTATTAAGTCATCAGTTATACTATTTCTTCTTTAAACCTAGTAAGGATATCTATTAAGTCATCAGTTATTATACTATTTCTTCTTTAAACCTAGTAAGGATATCTATTAAGTCATCAGTTATTATACTATTTCTTCTTTAAACCTAGTAAGGATATCTATTAAGTCATCAGTTAGTATACTATTTCTTCTTTAAACCTAGTAAGGATATCTATTAAGTCATCAGTTATTATACTATTTCTTCTTTAAACCTAGTAAGGATATCTATTAAGTCATCAGTTATTATACTATTTCTTCTTTAAACCTAGTAAGGATATCTATTAAGTCATCAGTTATTATACTATTTCTTCTTTAAACCTAGTAAGGATATCTATTAAGTCATCAGTTATTATACTATTTCTTCTTTAAACCTAGTAAGGATATCTATTAAGTCATCAGTTATTATACTATTTCTTCTTTAAAGTAGTAAGGATATCTATTAAGTCATCAGTTATTATACTATTTCTTCTTTAAACCTAGTAAGGATATCTATTAAGTCATCAGTTATTATACTATTTCTTCTTTAAACCTAGTAAGGATATCTATTAAGTCATCAGTTATTATACTATTTCTTCTTTAAACCTAGTAAGGATATCTATTAAGTCATCAGTTATTATACTATTTCTTCTTTAAACCTAGTAAGGATATCTATTAAGTCATCAGTTATTATACTATTTCTTCTTTAAAGTAGTAAGGATATCTATTAAGTCATCAGTTATTATACTATTTCTTCTTTAAACCTAGTAAGGATATCTATTAAGTCATCAGTTATTATACTATTTCTTCTTTAAACCTAGTAAGGATATCTATTAAGTCATCAGTTATTATACTATTTCTTCTTTAAACCTAGTAAGGATATCTATTAAGTCATCAGTTATTATACTATTTCTTCTTTAAACCTAGTAAGGATATCTATTAAGTCATCAGTTATTATACTATTTCTTCTTTAAACCTAGTAAGGATATCTATTAAGTCATCAGTTATTATACTATTTCTTCTTTAAACCTAGTAAGGATATCTATGAAGTACACCAGTTATTATACTATTTCTTCTTTAAACCTAGTAAGGATATCTATTAAGTCATCAGTTATTATACTATTTCTTCTTTAAACCTAGTAAGGATATCTATTAAGTCATCAGTTATTATACTATTTCTTCTTTAAACCTAGTAAGGATATCTATTAAGTTATCAGTTATTATACTATTTCTTCTTTAAACCTAGTAAGGATATCTATTAAGTCATCAGTTATTATACTATTTCTTCTTTTAACCTAGTAAGGATATCTATTAAGTCATCAGTTATTATACTATTTCTTCTTTAAACCTAGTAAGGATATCTATTAAGTCATCAGTTATTATACTATTTCTTCTTTAAACCTAGTAAGGATATCTATTAAGTCATCAGTTATTATACTATTTCTTCTTTAAACCTAGTAAGGATATCTATTAAGTCATCAGTTATTATACTATTTCTTCTTTAAACCTAGTAAGGATATCTATTAAGTCATCAGTTATTATACTATTTCTTCTTTAAAGTAGTAAGGATATCTATTAAGTCATCAGTTATTATACTATTTCTTCTTTAAACCTAGTAAGGATATCTATTAAGTCATCAGTTATTATACTATTTCTTCTTTAAACCTAGTAAGGATATCTATTAAGTCATCAGTTATTATACTATTTCTTCTTTTAACCTAGTAAGGATATCTATTAAGTCATCAGTTATTATACTATTTCTTCTTTAAACCTAGTAAGGATATCTATTAAGTCATCAGTTATTATACTATTTCTTCTTTAAACCTAGTAAGGATATCTATTAAGTCATCAGTTATTATACTATTTCTTCTTTAAACCTAGTAAGGATATCTATTAAGTACACCAGTTATTATACTATTTCTTCTTTAAACCTAGTAAGGATATCTATTAAGTCATCAGTTATTATACTATTTCTTCTTTAAAGTAGTAAGGATATCTATTAAGTCATCAGTTATTATACTATTTCTTCTTTAAACCTAGTAAGGATATCTATTAAGTCATCAGTTATTATACTATTTCTTCTTTAAACCTAGTAAGGATATCTATTAAGTCATCAGTTATTATACTATTTCTTCTTTAAACCTAGTAAGGATATCTATTAAGTCATCAGTTATTATACTATTTCTTCTTTAAACCTAGTAAGGATATCTATTAAGTACACCAGTTATTATACTATTTCTTCTTTAAACCTAGTAAGGATATCTATTAAGTCATCAGTTATTATACTATTTCTTCTTTAAACCTAGTAAGGATATCTATTAAGTCATCAGTTATTATACTATTTCTTCTTTAAACCTAGTAAGGATATCTATTAAGTCATCAGTTATTATACTATTTCTTCTTTAAAGTAGTAAGGATATCTATTAAGTCATCAGTTATTATACTATTTCTTCTTTAAACCTAGTAAGGATATCTATTAAGTCATCAGTTATTATACTATTTCTTCTTTAAACCTAGTAAGGACATCTATTAAGTCATCAGTTATTATACTATTTCTTCTTTAAACCTAGTAAGGATATCTATTAAGTCATCAGTTATTATACTATTTCTTCTTTAAACCTAGTAAGGATATCTATTAAGTCATCAGTTATTATACTATTTCTTCTTTAAACCTAGTAAGGATATCTATTAGGTCATCAGTTATTATACTATTTCTTCTTTAAACCTAGTAAGGATATCTATTAAGTCATCAGTTATTATACTATTTCACCTTTAAACCTAGTAAGGATATCTATTAAGTCATCAGTTATTATACTATTTCTTCTTTAAACCTAGTAAGGATATCTATTAAGTCATCAGTTATTATACTATTTCTTCTTTAAACGTAGTAAGGATATCTATTAAGTCATCAGTTATTATACTATTTCTTCTTTAAACCTAGTAAGGATATCTATTAAGTAATCAGTTATTATACTATTTCTTCTTTAAACCTAGTAAGGATATCTATTAAGTCATCAGTTATTATACTATTTCTTCTTTAAACCTAGTAAGGATATCTATTAAATCATCAGTTAGTATACTATTTCTTCTTTAAACCTAGTAAGGATATCTATTAAGTCATCAGTTATTATACTATTTCTTCTTTAAACCTAGTAAGGATATCTATTAAGTCATCAGTTATTATACTATTTCTTCTTTAAACCTAGTAAGGATATCTATTAAGTCATCAGTTATTATACTATTTCTTCTTTAAACCTAGTAAGGATATCTATTAAGTCATCAGTTATTATACTATTTCTTCTTTAAACCTAGTAAGGATATCTATTAAGTCATCAGTTATTATACTATTTCTTCTTTAAACCTAGTAAGGATATCTATTAAGTCATCAGTTATTATACTATTTCACCTTTAAACCTAGTAAGGATATCTATTAAGTCATCAGTTATTATACTATTTCTTCTTTAAACCTAGTAAGGATATCTATTAAGTCATCAGTTATTATACTATTTCTTCTTTAAACCTAGTAAGGATATCTATTAAGTCATCAGTTATTATACTATTTCTTCTTTAAACCTAGTAAGGATATCTATTAAGTCATCAGTTATTATACTATTTCTTCTTTAAAGTAGTAAGGATATCTATTAAGTCATCAGTTATTATACTATTTCTTCTTTAAACCTAGTAAGGATATCTATTAAGTCATCAGTTAGTATACTATTTCTTCTTTAAACCTAGTAAGGATATCTATTAAGTCATCAGTTATTATACTATTTCTTCTTTAAACCTAGTAAGGATATCTATTAAGTCATCAGTTATTATACTATTTCTTCTTTAAACCTAGTAAGGATATCTATTAAGTCATCAGTTATTATACTATTTCTTCTTTAAACCTAGTAAGGATATCTATTAAGTCATCAGTTATTATACTATTTCTTCTTTAAACCTAGTAAGGAATAAAAAAAAGAAATCTCTCATTTAAAACCCTTTTTTAACAACTGAGGACGAAATAGATATTGTATTTTGCACGATTTTTATTCTCATAATTTACATGTTTTATATATATATATATATATATATATATATATATATATATATATATATATATATATATATACTATTCTGATTTCTAATCTCGGGATTGATACACTCACTATGGCTAACCACCCTGATGAGTCGGGATAAAACGTCTGAATTTGAGTGAAACACATGACTCGTCATAAATAATCATCTCTACACAGACGATTCCCGTAAGGATGAAACGTATACGTATGTAGATAAAAACAAATATTTATATTATATATATATATATATATATATATATATATATATATATATATATATATATATATATATATAAGTGTTTTAAGGTTCATATTTTTTTTTAAAGCATCTATTGTTAAATTTAAGAAGGAAGAGGTAAAATAAATACCTTTTGAAGCATAAAGATGCGATATCAATTTTTTTTTATAAAAGATAAAAATAAAAAAACGAAACCGATTTTTTTTCTTTTTTTTAAATTATAAACTAGCATTTTTTTTTGTTAGTTTAAAGTGATACAGATATTTCGCCAAAATCTTGGCATCATCGGTGTGTAATATATCCTGATGTCATCGGATTTGTATTATTTTTTTTTTAATTGATATCGCATCTTTATGCTTCAAAAGGTATTTATTTTACCTCTTCCTTCTTAAATTAAACAATAGATGCTTTTTTTTTTTAAATGTGAACCTTAAAACACTTATACAAATCACGTGATGCATTCACGTTATCATATTTGATAGTGGGAAACAACAGCTAACCCATTTGGCCCGGCTGTAACAACAAAAGCCGGTAGGAAATAAAAATACAAATCCGATGACATCAGGATATATTACACACCGATGATGCCAAGATTTTGGCGAAATATCTGTATCACTTTAAACTAACAAAAAAAATGCTAGTTTATAATTAAAAAAAAGAAAAAAAATCGGTTTCGATTTATTATTTTTCTTTTTTATAAAAAAAAATTGATATCGCATCTTTATGCTTCAAAAGGTATTTATTTTACCTCTTCCTTCTTAAATATATATATATATATATATTTACATATATATTTACGGCTTATATATATTGATATACAGCATATACCATACTATTTTGTTCGAAAATCAGAATTTCAGAATTTAAATTCATAGCTACAAGAAACACCCTTGCTAATACTACAACTACACGGACGTTATATAAAAACAAATGTTGTTCATTTTATTTTAAATGACACAATACTTTTCAACTCTGATGATGGAATTCTATTCCGAAATTAATAAGATGAAAGTTAAAAGAAAATATTGCATTGATAAAGGGGTCTATTTTCAATATAATATATATATATATATATATATATATATGTGTGTGTATATATATATGTATGTATATATATATATATATATATTGCGTCCATTTTCAATTTAATAATATGTATATAAGGCTTCCATTTTCAATTTAATTATATATATATATGTATGTCTATATATGTATGTGTGTGTTTGTGTGTGTGTGTGTGTGTGTGTGATAAAATATGTTTACGTGTGAAGTAAAAGGTTGCATATGACGTTTCGATATATTAAATTCCTTCTTCGGGTATTCAGAGTCAAGTGAAAATTGTTTTTACATGAATAATTTCAGTCTAAAAACATATAAGTGACAGAGAAACATAAATAAAAGGAGAATAAAGTAAAAAAAGAGAAAGCAGACGAAAAGGAAAAACGGCTGTAATCAGTGTGAAATTAATTTATATTGGTCTGTATAGTATTTCATGACATCTGTTGATAATATCCGGTGTAAACACTTAAAAGTAGACAAAAATCCAAGCATGACAAAAGTGAAAATATTGTTTATTATTTATTTTCTAGCTATTATTATTTCTACAGATCGATCACCACTTATCAAGGCCGTGGGTCCACTCGAGGATGAGTGTTAAACAGATCGTCAGTCGGACGATGATCGCAACAGAGAGAAAATTTGGAGCAATGGGTGTAATTGAAAAAAAATTACTTAAGGAAAATTGATTATCCAAGAGGACAGATCAACAGGTGTTTGTTCAGATTAGACTTGATAATTACGATGCTGACCATCTTATCCTGACAATCCTATCTAAAATATAACCCGATTCGTTAACTGCATGAGCACCATGAAAAGGCAAATAACGTAGTATATGATATATCTTATGTTATTTGTTACTTTTCAAAATCAAAATAACGTTGAAGTGTAGTGCTGTTATACTATACATAATCTTTTCTCTTCTCAGTCAGTGAAAGAGTAATCCTTCTAGACTGCGGTAACTTTTATTTTAGTCCCAATCCGGAGTGTCCGTATTTGGGGAGATGGATTTTCCCCCACATTAAAAACCGACCTTGTGTCTAACTGCGCCCCCATGGCAAATAAACCCCGTCCATTAATTGGATAAGCACAATAAAGAGGCAAATAACGTTTTATATAATATAGCAGGACCCGTGTCCCGGCGTTGCGCAGGAGAGATATATAAGTATTAGAGAATGTATTCGTAAAAAAGAAGTAGGAAAGAACCCTGTAAGTAATGTAGGTGACTTATGTTTTGAATGAAACAAAATAGATTTTTCTATGTTTTGTGTGACTACAATTGTAAGTAGCGAATTATTTGTAAAAATAAAAACCACCACCCCCCCTAAAAAAAGTATGTGATCTAAAAGTATGTGTAGATGTTTCAAAGTTCAGTGAAAGAAAAATCCTTCCAGACTGATGCATTTTAATCTAAATCTGTGGTATCCCTTCTTGTTGTAGATTGAATTTACAAACAATAAAAAACAATGGTGGTTTTCAATGTGTTAACAATCCATCTTCTGGGGAAAAATTAAAATTACGGCAGTCTAGAAAGATTTCTTCTTCACTGACAGAGGAGAAAAATAAATAAGTTTAGTACTTCACCGACCTAGAAGAGAATAACAGACACTAGACTGTAAAGTTAAGTATATTTTGAAACTTAACAATGAATAAGTAAGAATAAATCAAATAAAATAAACTTTTATTGTAGTAAGTAAATGAAGAAATGAAGAGAGATAGTTTGGGGGTCCAAAATCCATCTACTGGGGATAAAAGTAAAACTGGTGCAGTCTAGAAGGATTTCTTCTTCACTAAGAGAAGATATTCTTCTTTTATTGTAATAAGTATATAAATAAATAAAAAGAGAGAGTGGGTGAGATGAAGAAAGACATAGAGAGTCGGTGGTTATAATAAGTAAAAGTTAAAATTAAAAGAAAAAAAGAAAAGATAAGAAATTACGTAAAACAAAAATCAACCAAAGTATCGATTTTTCAGAAATTATAAAGGTAAAAATCATATGAAAAGAAAAATACTACTACTACTACTACTACTACTACTACTACTACTACTACTACTACTACTAATAATAATAATAATAATAATAATAATTATAATAATAATAATAATAATAATAATAATAATAATAATAATAATAATAATAATAATAATAATAATAATAATAATAATAATTAACCAACCCACATAAGCAACGAATGGAGAACAAACACATTGAAGCACACGACAACAGAACCGGGGAAAATACAACCGCACGGGAGAGGCGCAAGCATAGGCTGACGCCACGAAAATTATGGACATAGGGTCGAGGAGGGAAAGCGCAAACCAGACCTCCACTGGAAGAGCGCGGACAGCTCTGGGACCTTGGGGAGGCGCGTTGCCACTCGGGCCCCAGAGGGTACCAATGGCCCTTATCAGCGGGAAACCGGTGGTGGGTGGCTGTTGAGATACCGCAAGGTCATCAGCGGTGATGAACGAAAAGAGGTGGAGCATACTGGAAGTCTGAGGAGACTTTTTGTCACTCAGACTCCAGGGAATACCACAGGTTGTTGGCAGTGGGCGATCACTGACGATGACCAGTGTGATAACTCCTAGTGAGTAAATAATAATATATTTCGAGGTTTTGCGATTGTTTAAATAATGTTTGATAAGTAGGGATGGTCAAAATTGAAACAGTTTAACTGTTTTGTGTGTTAGTATTACTGGCCAGCATCGTGTAAAGAATCTATTTTGAGCCTCCATAAGATTTTTATGAGCAATTGAATGTTTTAACCATTGACCTCTGTTCGTTTTACGCTGTGAGTTAAAATTGAGTTATAAGCCTTGAAAGTTTTATGGGTGAAATTGCCTATATGTTTATAGCATAAAAGTATAAGTGATAACAAATGATACGTTTAAAAATCGAAGATTCGCAACTAAAATGAATTTTCTCGAAGAGATTGATGAGTACGTGACGCCATTTTGAATCAATGTACAGAAGAATTTATTCAGTAAGTTAAACCGTAAAATCCTGAATCAGTATAAGTTTATGTTTAATAGTTATAAGTAACGACGGACAATAAATAAGTGTATGTGATCCGATATTCTGTAATTTTGAAGGAAGATTGGAAAGCGATTTTTAATTGATTTAGAAATCGTGTGTATTATGTAAGGAATTATTAGAAGAATGAAATGAAATATTTACCGTAATGATTGTATAAATAATCTGATGTCATTTATTTACCGACGTTAAGTGGGGGAGTGGAAGTAGATAATAATTACAGAGAAAAGTTTTTGCTAACATTTGTATAAAGTATGTTTTTGTGAGAGTCTGTGATGGCGGTCTAAAAGTAACATTATTGTTAGATGTTGAAAATAGTAATAAATTTCTTAGAGCACGCTCAAGTGAGTAAGGTGAATAGAGTGCTGAGTTTAGTAGCGTATGATGCATGTGGTTATTTTCTTACCCTCGCTAAAGGTACACTTTATATATATATATATATATATATATATATATATATATATATATATATATATATATATATATATATATATATATATACGTCGCAATCGACGGGAGAGTCCATCATATATATATATATATAGATAGATAGATATGTGCCTTAAATGTATTATTTGTTTATAATAGGCGGATAATCTTTTAAAGTTTTTTTATTTATACCGTTTAGTTATAGTTGTTAAATGATTTTTACTCGGTCTCGAATGTGTTTAACCAGTTTGAAATTGTTAGACCTTTAACTATCAGATCTAGAGTGATATTTCGCAATTAAACTCTGACTATTGGGAGTTTGTCTTTTTCCTGGGCGGAGAGGGAGCACATTTAGAGCATTTTTGATTATTATGAATGAATAATTATTCCTTACTTCGGATATTATTTTCGATTATAGTTAACTTTATTATAATCATTGAAAAAGTGTCCCGGATTTTCATTATTATTTTCCTATTATTACTGCTTATGTTATCATTATTATAATTGTTAAATGTTGTCACTGGACAGTTTATCTCTGGTTCTGCCTCTACTTAGGGAATCAACAGATATGCAAACTGTTTTAGATGACTGAGCTTTCCATAGTTCTTTAGGATTTTAACTTTAAATCTTAATTACAATTTAAAATATTTGACTCTCAATCTTAATAAATTCTGTAAGCAGTAATATCTCCAACTACTTTAACCTTGAATAATTTTTTTCTAAAACTTCTAATTTATAAAGTTCTTCATAAGCCTTCTAGTAAACTGATAATAACCGATTACTCTACAACTGATAATAAGCAATTTGAATCATTAATAACCTTTTTCACATTGTATCATTATAAATATGCAGTATTCTCAAAAGAGAATGAATCTTTCTTCTAATGGTTCTATCGATAAATGGTTTTTCTTCGTCCTTTTGCCTCTTCTTGCATGTAATGTTACATCCGTCTTTTCCACTCTGAGTTTCGCTGTACATCCCTAAATATTGTTCTTTGCCCAGTCTGTACGGATTTGATGTATCCAACCCCTTACTCCCCTCATTAGGTCTAATTTGCTGAATAATTATAGGTGTTTAACTCTATAACTTTTATACTGCCTGTTAGCTATTAAATTGGTGCCTAACCCATGTGCTAATGAAGATAACCAAGATAAATAAATATATATCGTCTCAGAAACGAGCGTACACGAACAGTTGTCATGTTGAATTTTTAGAGCGCAAAAGAATGATCATGTAATAAAGAGTCTATGTTATATATGCATATATATATATATATATATATATATATATATATATATATATATATATATATATATATAATTTATTTAGATACTGTATATTACATATTTCAGCAATGTACCGCGGTTTCATCCAAAAGGGCAGATTAAGACATCTTTAGTAAATCTCTGGGCCCAGTGGAATCATCGGCAAACTGAAATGATTGTAGTCGCGTCCCGATAGGGAATGACGTCAACAATGACAGAAAACGGTGTATCTCTGAGGGGGTCCCCGAAAAAATCCGGTGTAGGATAGTGATTAACTAAGACTTAAGAGAGATCGATGTCGTGTATAAAAGGCCTTCATTTTATTCCCTAGAAAGTTTTATTTATTCATTTATTTATCTGTTCTTTTTTGGATTTGTAATGTCAATTGTTTTACCTAGTCCGAGAAAATACGAAAAGGGCGGCTATGAAGTTTGCCGTTCGGGTTTGTGAAATTAGGATGCTTTTTTGTTGTCGTTTTTGGGAATAAATGTATGTATCGGATTAATTGTTCGATATAGTGCTTAAAAGATGATGCAATAATATTTTTATGGACTTAACGTGTTTTTAATTGTTGTTTATTGAATTGGTGTTTTCGTATTTTCTTAATCTTAATGGAAGGAAAACCCGTATATTAAAAAAACGGTGTTTCGTTGATATGTCCCGTTTATAACCAGTAGTGTTGAAAAAAAATGGTTATAAACGAAATGATGGATGCTGTCTGTTATTTCCGTTTGCA
>OY744531.1:35656432-35673932 GCA_963556195.1 Sepiola atlantica
ATATATATATATATATATATATATATATATATATATATTGTTACGCACAGCCTCTGTCGGGACCACGGCGGTTAGCACGTGACAATGATAAAATAAAAAAGGTAAATGTCACCGGACGTGGCTCGTAGATCCCTAGGGACCAATATTAATAAAAAAATATAGGGTGATGGGATTCTCCAGATCAAGACATTACATAGAAATAAGTAACAACGAACAGGTAAGAGACGACTCAATCACAAAGACAACAATTGTTATTTTGAAAATGAAGGCCAACTTTGCTTGATACGAACACTTTGTCATTATCGTAAAATATTTAAATTCATAACTGCCTTGCAATTAAATATTAGTACCGTATAAACGTCTAATATCCATTGAGTTTCACACTTGAGTTTAACAAAAATATACACATTATATATATATATCAATATATGTATGTATATATATATATATATAGAGAGAGAGA
This sequence comes from Sepiola atlantica, assembly GCA_963556195.1. Classification (NCBI taxonomy): domain Eukaryota; kingdom Metazoa; phylum Mollusca; class Cephalopoda; order Sepiida; family Sepiolidae; genus Sepiola; species Sepiola atlantica. The sequence continues at coordinate 35,656,896 of OY744531.1, forward strand.
GAGAGAAATAGAGAGAAGCAGTATTACTCGACTTAGATAGATAGATAGATAGATAGATAGATAGATAGATAGATAGATAGATAGATAGATAGATAGATAGATAGATATCGATCGTGAAGCCCACCTTTCGGGTCTGCCATGTAATAATGACCTTTAATCAATCGTTGCTTCTGCTGATCCCCTTCTCTCTCGTGATGCTCCTCCTCTCTCCCTTGCCCTCCTCTACCTTTCCCCTAATCAACCTTCCCCCTCTTCCCCCGCGCACCCAATATGACCGACTAAGATTTGTTCATGGCGCGAATTTATCTCGCCTTTATCGATTTTTGTCCGTGTGAACCGAACATGTGACTCGACGACAAATGAAATGGATTCCATTTTTTCCTCCCCCTCTCCCCTCCTTCTATCCCCTCTCTTTCTCGCATTCTATTTTTATTTCATTTCTGAGTTTATTTGTTTCTTTCCCCAGTTTTGTTTCTTTTCCTTGCTGCTCGTCCATCACGAGTTCACGAGAATAGCAATCATTTTGAACAAGACACGGAGCGATAACAAACATTATAATCAATCTCGCATCATCATCGCCATCGTCTTTATCATCAGCAACAACAGCAGTAGCAGCATCACTACAAACAACAGCAAGAACAATAGCAGCCATCGACGGTGTCATAAAAGTAAGACGATTATGCTGATGATTAAATAACTCTAACAATCTCATTAATATTTGGGCTAGGATCAAAGTATAGTATGCGTTCTACACTTTCATATTTTCTGTCCTTGGTCATTTAAGGAATAATCCTTCTAGACTGAGATCCTTTTTGTCCCAATAAAGAGTGCCCCTTATTGTGTAGCTCAATTTCCCCATATTAAAGCAAACTCTGTGGCTAACTCTGCCATCGTGGGGGAAGTAAGTAAATAGAACTATTGGAATAAAGTATTAAAAAAAACCTTTGGAATCAATAAAGAATATATGCTGACGAGGAAAACCATAAACTATAGTGTAAAAGTGATAATGAAGATATTGTGAAAAACGTGTACATATGGAAAATATTCTGTTGCTATTTGGAGAATGATTATAAAATATTTATGTAATAAATTTGTGATTCTACTGAATTAAAATATTATATATATATATATAAATATATATATATATATATATAAAATATTTGTTCTTGTTTTATATTTTTATCTATGGACGTATACGTTTCGTCTCTTTTCAATCAAGACTCATCAGCATAGAAGTACGACTATTCACCACCGGTCACACGATTCGAAACCCTGGACTACAAGTATTTTTTCAACCTACAGTCCAACGTCGCCAACCGCTAGGCCAGTTCTGAACAGCTTATAAACAATGATAATTTTAACACTATAACGGCGGCGAAAGCGTACAGGCATTCAAACTTCTATAAGGGAAGGAACGATGCATAAAGCAAGTGACGCTACGCTGTGTTACTATATATATATATATATATATATATATATATATATATATAACTCAATGTATGTGTGTAGGTGTGTATGTGTGTGTGATGTTTGTGTGTTTCTTATAAAAACAAATTTATATATATATATATAAAAACATTCAATAAATTAAAACATTACAATTGTTCCAAGAATTAGAACATCAAGTCCAATATGGCGTACGATCGTTCCGAAACAGTTTGGAAATACTTTATCTTATTTTATTTTATAAATTAATAAAGCTAATCCAAAACGTCTCTTCATACGGAGTTAGTAAAGCAGTGAAGAATAATCATTTTAAATTTCCTCACCCCAATTGGCCAGTCAACTATGCCATAGTATACTTTTCTTGTGTTCTTTTAATGGTCTTGCTGGATTCAAGGACAATAATTCACCTGGTTTGGTGGAGTATCCAGTTTAGTGATGTTACTTAAGGTAACATCACTATATGTTTAACCACCCCTCGTATGAGCCAGTGTGTAACCATGCTGAGGAGGTCTTATTTGCGTTTTGAATAGTATACTATTTTAAATATTCGGTCAGGATTTATTTGTAGGACAAAGTACCACCATGTCAAGATATCTTGAAAATCTTCTATACACAAAGATCGTAGAGACCCGAGGATGGTGTTTTGTAGGGATTCAAAGTATCCCCAGTAGAGAATTAAACTCTCTCCTTTGTGTGTGTATGTATGTAAAAAGATTGTTTTGTGTACACTATTATGTTTGCGTGCGTGAAGCACACGCTATTAAAGTGTTCAATCGACTGTTGTAGATGGTAAACGCCTACACTACTAAACCGATCATTATGGATTTTGCAACACAGCTGCAAGGCGTAAAGGTGGGTAATATGGGAGATATTTAGTTTTATTTAGTTTTATACAAAGAGAGTAAAAAGGGAGTGAATGGCCGCCGTAAAAATTCAGAAACCTATGATCTATCTGAAATTTAAACAAAATGTATAATACATCAATTAATAAATATTCACTTAATTTCAGTTTCTTTGGAGTATTTTAAAGTGGATTTAGAAGGCATAATAAGGAAAGGTCCTCTCGTTTGAAAATTCAATTATATAAGAAAATTGACTTTGATCAAAATTAGAAAAAGGATTCTAGATATTAGTTTTAGTTTTATTATATCATGATTGTAATCTTCGTAAGGGCACATAATAATAGTGCAACATTAATAAAACATTTTTTTTATTATGATAAACATGTCATTTTACGCGATTACAGACATTTTAATATGTTTTAAAGTGGCCACTGATTTATTACAAATAACACGCACCAGCATGGTAGTTACACCAGATCGGAAATTTTAAAAACTAACTCTATTACCACTGGAGGGTGCCGTAATTTCTCGGCGGCTTCACTGATCTGGAGATATCAACAATGAAAAAGAAAAGAAAAGAAAAAATGTTTGTAGTCGCTGAAGATTACATGGTTATGTCGAAAAACATGATTATTACAAAAAAAAATAAAGCTTTCTATTTATTGAAAAAAATCTCACATCTCGAAGCCTGGTTTTCAATCTGAGTTCATATATATATATATATATATATATATATATATATATATATATATATATATATAAGATAAAAACTAGCAAGGGATCATCGCGTTTAAGATCTAATTATATTCATATTGAAATTACGTGAATGGTAGATTTAAAAGTTTCTGTTTTATAAGCGTTAACATTTTTATGATTACCTCCCCATGTAAATATGCAAGGGGAACAAATCTCCTAATTTTCACAGAGGATATAATCAGAGAGATGTCAACACTTAGATAACAAATATATATATATATATATATATATATGTGTGTGTGTGTGTGTGTGTGTGTGTGTGTGGGGGTGTGTGTGAAAAATATTTTATTCAAAGAATATTCATTTAATTATTTAGATTATCAATTCGTACGGCTCTGGACATCTCAAGATATCCTGCAAACCCTGATGATGAAGTATGTAAGTCAAAAGTTTGGATACTAAATAGTCAACTCGTGATGAATCGTTAGATGTCGAAAATTAACGGAACTGGCTGTGCTGCGTATACAATGGACGAAATAGAGAGTAGATGATTGTGTTATTGTCTTACATGATATCTTGGAAGTACATGACTGTAATATTGGCTTTCTAAAACAGCTGCATTTTTTCACATCCTACTATACTTGATCACAACAATGCCCCTGCTCACAAGATCTTGAGCGGCCGTGATTTTCTGGCCGCGAAGAACGTTGTTGTACTAGAACAACTCCCTTATTCACTTTGTTCTGATCCGTGTGATTCAATTGGATTATCAAAGGCGTCCGTTTTGAACGTGTAAATACCATCAAGAGGGCTTCACGACAAGGCTGAAGAACATCCAAGAAAGAATATCTTACGGCTGCAAACATTGGATTTTTTTATTGTCTTTGTTTACACATCTTTTCATGGTTGCTTAGCTATGAGCACTCAGCAACGAATGGGGAATATCACTATATTGAATAACCTCCATATTCTCCTGATCTTGCTCCATCTGATTTTTTTCTGTTTTCTGAGATTAAAGGCCCGTTTTGAAGAGATCTGTAAAGAGAGAATGGGGAATAGGACTGGTAAATATAGAATACAGTGCAAGAGTTGTCGCCAAGATGAACAATACACGGAAAAGCGAAACTCGAGAAGAAAAAGGCGAGAACACGAAAAGTTGAAGAGAAGAAGCTACATGTACAATGTTTGAAAGTGGCCAGAAAATGGAGGCACGATATCATCTGTGCATTGCTCACAAAAGAATACTTGAACATAGAAACGGTATCACTTTTGACAGCAACATAGAACGACGCGATCAGAACGAATTATATCAAGGCGACGAATTAGTTAAAACCCAGTAAAACAGTAAATATAGATGCTCTTGACAAAAGACGAACGTGGTAAATAACATAATAAATGAATGCAGCAAACTAACCCATTTTTCTAAGACACAGCTTCTTAGAAAAAGCCGCACTTCAGGGGAAACCGTAAAGCAGTGTCTATAAGCGTGGCAAAGAACGAATGAAAAGTGCATTAGATCCGAGGTTACTTTGTATTTTGTTGTTTAAAATTAAAATAAATTGTTTTTGCATGAGTCCCGTTACTTTTCAGACACACGTCGTAAATAAATATCACACAGATGCATCCATAAGATATCTTCGTATAGATATCCTGTGGGCTTACTTGTATATAAATTGCTGCCTTTCCCCTTATCCCTCATTAAATCCTGGCAGTCCCTCCAACATTCGTTACCTGCAAAGGCAGAAGCCATTGCATGTGTCGTCGTCTTATTGAATAAAGCCTCGTCAAATGGTCGGCCACATTGATTGATAAAAGTACGCGAGAACCTGTTGTCATGTTGTTGATTATTGTGTGTTAAATTGTAGAAAAAGCCCGGGAAAAGTAAAAAGTATGTTTGAAGGAGAACATAAATGTAGAGATGAAATGAGGGAAAGGAAGGGAGGGTTAGGGTTAAAAAGAAAGCGTTGAATTACAAAAGAAGAAGAAATGCAGTTACTGAAGAAGAAAGCTAAATTATTGAAGAAGAAGAAAACGAAGAAGAAGAAGAAAGCGTAGTTACATACAAGAAAAAGAAGACGTAGTTATTAGAGAGGAAGAGAGCGTAGACTTACTTAAAAAAGATAAAGAATAGAAGAAAGAAGAAGAAGAAAGCGTAGAGTTTCCTGAAAAGTTATTTAAGAAGATGAAGAAATATACGAAAAAGAAGACGAACGCGTATTTACTTTAAAAGATGAAGAAGAAGATGAAGAAGAAAAAGAAGTAGAAGAAGAAGAAGAATTATTGAAAAATAATCAGACAAAAGAAACTAAAAATGAAACAAAAAATAATCAAGTGACATATTATTATCGGCATCACTAATGTCGTCGATGGGTAAGGGTTCAACAGCGGGAAAACTGATTTTAAATAAGTTTTTCATGAAGTTATTTATAATTGTTTGCTTTTAACGTGGTTTCCTCTTCCTTGGTACGGATGGAGGTGGAGTTGTTGCTTTTCCCTCGGGCGTGCACTATATGGATGTGTGTGTGTGTTTTCATCTGTAGACTGTTTTCTTTTCTATTTTTAAGATGGTCCTGAATACTTTGTGAGGGGCTTTGTCCGTTATTAAGGTCATTAGGTCAAACTTCAGCTGAAAGAAAATTGACGCATTTGATTTTAGATGCATTCAAGTTTCGATGTCTGTGCCTCGCAATTAAGATTGGAATAGCATTTCTGTCAGTCTGTCACGCTTAAATATAAAATACAATTTCATTTATCTGTCACGCATACGTTTGAAATAGCAGTTTCGTGTCACTGTCAAACTTAAAGTTGAATTAGTTTGCGTTAGCCTGTCAAAATTTAGTTTTAAATAGGATTTGCGTCGGTCGGTGACGCTTAAGTTTAGAATTGGAATTCCCTTTATCCTGTCACAATTTAGTTTTCAATACTATTTCGCCTGTTGGTGATGCTTAAGTTTGAAATAGCATTTCCCTTATCCTGTCACAATTTAGTTTTCAATACTATTTCGCCTGTCGGTGATGCTTAAGTTTGAAATAGCATTTCCCTTATCCTGTCACGATTTAGTTTTCAAAACTATTTCGCTGGTCGGTGATGCTTAAGTTTGAAATAGCATTTCCCTTATCCTGTCACAATTTAGTTTTCAATACTATTTCGCCTGTCGGTGACGCTTAAGTTTGAAATAGCATTTCCCTTATCCTGTCACAATTTAGTTTTCAAAACTATTTCGCCTGTCGGTGACGCTTAAGTTTGAAATAGCATTTCCCTTATCCTGTCACAATTTAGTTTTCAAAACTATTTCACTGGTCGGTGATGCTTAAGTTTGAAATAGCATTTCCTTTATCCTGTCACAATTTAGTTTTCAAAACTATTTCGCCGGTCGGTGATGCTTAAGTTTGAAATAGCATTTCCCTTATCCTGTCACAATTTAGTTTTCAAAACTATTTCGCTGGTCGGTGATGATTAAGTTTGAAATAGCATTTAGATTATTCTGTCACAATTTAGTTTTCAAAACTATTTCGCTGGTCGGTGATACTTAAGTTTGAAATAGCATTTAGATTATTCTGTCACGCCTAAGTTATAAATAGAAATTGAATCGCTAAATTGACAGATTTAATAAACGCATCTTACAAATATGCGTTTGGTTTTTATTCTATCTACTTTTATATATTTATACATTCTGTTTTATTTTACTTGATTATTGATTTATTTTTTCTAATATCGTCTGCGCGGAACTCTAATATGGAAGGACATTTATTATCTTGCCCATAAACAATGGCGGCGGTGGAGACGTGGGATAATTATGAAGAAAGAAAATAAAGATGATAGAAATTGTAATTGTAAAAGAGAAGAGAAAATAAAAAGGAATGAAAATAACACAAAATTAGAAAGAAGTACAAGAAGACATTTTTAATTTTAAAACAGTAAAAAGGAAAAACTACGAAAATGGGGTTTAAACATGGAAATAAAATCAATGAAAGTTAACCGAAATATGAAGAATAGAAACATGTAAAGAAAATTAAAAGATGAAGAGAAACAGTTAAAAAATGAAGGAAAATGAATGAAAAGAAAAAGAAAAAGAAAATAAAACATAACCAATGTTAAATAAAATTCATCATCATTATCATCTAGGCGTGGTAGTGTGACAAACCCTCCTGACTCTTTCACACCTTCGCTCTATCCTCCATTACACCAGGTAAGTAGTTATAAGTGAATTGGGAGTCTTCTGTTAGTTGATTGGCGTAGGTTCTGTGCGGTCCCTCTACTGAACTACATCTCTGTTTCAGCATCCACTAAAGAACATCGGTAACGATTTCATAGTTAGTCAGTGACCAGCAAATCTGGTTCTTCTCACTCTGGTAAGGGCTGAGATCCGAGGAAGCTGTCCGTAGAGTTGCTCACTCATAGGGTGCTTCCTCCGGGAGATATTAAGAGCAGCTTTTAGCATTTTGCTATACACACCATCAATTGTCTTCTCCAGTCATTTTGGTGAAAGTCCAGGTACTACTTCCATGTACCAAAACTGATGTAACAATGGTTTCAGTAAAGTCATGTTCCATCTTGGTAGGAAGATTTCACTTCCAGATTTCTTTAATCTTGTCCAGTTCAGCCCAGACCTTGCTTATTTGCACGGTCAGTTCACTCTCTGTGCAATTTGGCTTTGCATAGTTACTGCCAAGATAGGTAAACTCATTGAAATTTTTAGACAAATTTCATTTAGGGAAGATGTATTTCCATATTGGTTCATATAAAAATAGAACATACAAAAATTGATGAAGAACAGCAAAAACATCCAATTAATGAAAGTAAACGGAAAACGAAAAGAACGGATTCAAAAGAGAAAGAAAAGATTTTTAAATGAACAACAAAAATTAAAATAGATAAACACAAAAAGAAAAGAAAGAAAAGAACACGTGTACAAAAAATAGAAAATGAAAAAGGAAAGCATTTAAAAAAGTGATCAAAAGAGAAAATTCAATGAAAGTTAACGGAAAATGACTGTTGCTACATTTGGGCTGGTGCACCAACCACTAGTTTCGATTTCTTGGACAGGGTCCCACAGTTTCTCAAGATCCAGCACTGATCGCATCGCCTTGCGCTTATTTTATACGTACTTCCAAGGAATGTCTTCTGATGCACTTATTGTACTTGTACTCCTGTATTAACGTTAATACACGAACCCATCCGACTAGGAGAAAAATCGCACCCCTTCACTGTAGAAGTCGTTATATACTGGAATAGTTTCGACTCTAATAGCTTCTTTCCTCAGAAAATTTACCTTTGGAATTGCCTTCCTTCTTGCTGTGTGCTCAGCCGTACCAACATGCAGAAATTTAAATATAATGCAAACAAACATCTCGTAGCCCAACTCTCAACTCAAATTGCTCTGCTATAAATATTTCTCTTACCACAGTACCTCTTTACGCTTCGGTTGCAGTATGCCTTGTCTTTGTCGAAAAAAAAATGAAAAATAAAATAAACAAAATTACCCGTTTAAAAAAAATACACAATTAAGAATAAAAACATTTTAAAAACGACCAAAAAAAAAAGAAAATGAATGAAAATAAACTGTCATGGAGAGATAAACATCCCCTCACTGCCTGGATGAACTAGTCTGAAAGAACTATAAATAGTGTAGATATTATAATTATGACGGGATTAATAGTATCCGTCTCCATTATAATTATAGTGGGCTGTAATGGAAAGTTCATCTGACTCCATTAATAGGTAACAACAGATGACATCAATGTTCACATAGTAATACCTTTTTATTTGGGTTGTGCTGAAAACCGCTAAGAGTCAATCTTCATAAAGGGTGCCAAGCGACTTGATAAATTTGCCATATCGTTGCCACTTTCAGGAAACCAACGAAATACGTCTTGCCCACTCTTGAACTCACTCCGACTGGCCAAGGCTAGAAACCGAAATCGCGTGACCGCTGTAAGAAGTAGTCTGACGATTATTGTGTTCCTACGCCAGAGCGTCCGTTTGGCTGGTGGACCAATCATTCAGTTGTACACCCGTCTATTTCCAGCAAAGGAAAATATACATAAAATATGTGACTGTTATAATATATTATTCTGAAATAAAAATATAATTGATTTTTGTAACATTCAATTCTGAGTGCAATTATTACTGTTTAAGGTTCGAACTACGATACAATAGATTAGAGAAATTTGTATTGGCCTATGAGGTGTTAAGAAAATAACCAGCAAAGCTGGAAATAAATTTTACCAAGTTAAAAAAAAACAGGGAGAAATTTAAAAGGTATTTGTTGGAATTTTAAAACGAACTATAAAGAGTCTAGATATAGAAAGACTCGAGGAACAGCACCGAGAAAACCTCGAACGACAGGAGAAATGTTTTTCAAAACTTTTAGTAAGAAAAACGGAACACAGTAAAAAAAGTTATTCCTTGTTATGGTTCCAAAAAATACATCATTATCATCATCATTAGTTTTTTTTTATCACTCTTGCTTTAGGAGCCCCACTCTGGTTTCTTTCCACCCTGTTTTATCCCTCGTTAGGCGTGGCCATGTAAGACCTAGTTGGCAATCGCGGTCATCTGTCCACCGGGTGTTTGACCTTCTTCTATGTCTTTTCCATTACCCCGGGGTCCTTCTGTCGCTCTATATGTCCACCTGTTGTCTGCATATCTCGAAAGGTGACCTGTCCATCTATGTTTTGCCGTTCATGTGGTGGGGATGATGTCATTTACTCCAGTTTGCATTCTGATCCAGGTGGGTTTTTTCTATCACGTAAACTTATACCGAGCATAATGTGTTCCATTTTGCATTTTGCCACTCTTAGCTTTTCTATCGCTGCATTATTAAGTGCTCATAGTTCGCTACCATATTCCATAAGAGGTATGATCTATTTATTGAACACTTAATGTTCATCGTGGACTTTCTACTCTTCATGATGTCTACTTTAGAAAAGGCTGTCCATCCGAGCTCAATTCGCCTTTTGATTTTAGGCATGATATCAGTGTCACTTCTCACCATCTTCCCTGGGTAGATGTAGTTGTCAACCTTCCTCGACATTTTCACCTTTCACTGTGACTGGTTCTATAGTAGCATATTTGTTAAACATGGCCTTGTTTTTTCTCCAGTGTGCATTTCAAGACCAACTATATGGCTAGCATTGTGAATGTCGAAAAGAATCCCTTCTAATTATGTAGGTGTGTTACTTGTGACAATGATATCGTCGGAAAATTCTAGATTAGCAAGGTATTCCCTGTTTATATGGATACATTTGCCTTCCTAGTCAATTTTATTGATCACTGAATCTACGCTATTCCCTCCAATACTAAGGTCCGAAGTACAGTCTGCAATCAAACGACTAAAGAGATATAAATCTCCAGCAGGCATTCTCCAAGATGGGAGTGAACCAATCGCAGATATTCTCACCAGCTTATACAACAAATGTCCTAATAAAGACAAAATGCCTAGCAACTGGAAGAATGCGTCAGTTACCATCCTCCACAAGAACGGAGACTTCAAAGATATTAAAAACTACAGGTCAATAAACCTATTTTCTGTTGTTTACAATGTATTTTCCCAAATTCTCCTCAAAAGGATGAAAAACATACTTGATAGAAATTTACCCAGAGGACAAGCTGGTTTCCGACCAGGATTTTTCCACCATGGATAACATGCCAGTTGTAAGCCAACTCCGAGAGAAATCTAATGAGCACGGTATACTGATGAGCTTGCTGCTCTGGTACCCCCACGACGTAAATTCACTAGACAACACGACAGTCTGCCAAATCCCATGCATTCACTGTGGAGGTCCTCAGATGCCGAAGAGCTTTTTACTCCAAAAACTTCTTTCCTCGTGCTGCTAGACTCTGGAACTCCCTGCCTGCTCCCTGTTTTCCTAACGGTACTTACATGCAGAAATTTAAAACTAATGTAAACAGACATCTCGCTGCGCAGCTCCCAATTTAGGTTGACCACCCAAAAAAAACGTTCACCCTTTTTCTCAGTAGCCCCTTACGTCTGCCTTGTTTGGAGTGAACTATGTTTTTAAAAAATACCACTTTGTTTCGCCTTTGTTGATTATGAAAAAAAAACATTCCACACCATCGAATTCACCGCTATGTTCACAGCTTTGAAAGTCAAGGAATTGACAGTGCTTACATGAACTTGTATCAGGATGTTTTACGATGGAGCTACAGCAACTTTAAAACTCTAACAGGATAGTGAAAAGATCAATATAGAAAGAGGTGGCAGACAAGATGACAGCGATTCACCAAACCTTTTTACACCATGCTTGCAAGATTCGGCGAACAAATACACCCATATAAAAATTGTCCATTGGCAAATAGAGATTTTTATAATTGTAGTGTAATGAATTCTCCAATTATAATATGTTTTCAAATCGGAAGTTTAGACACGTTTTTCTGCGCATGTGCAATACAATATATGTTCAAAATTTTTATTTGATGGATAAGCACAAAGATATTTATAAGTGGCGCTGATGGAAACTAATGTCATTGCTCTTTTTATATATTACTTGTTTTCTTTATTTAAAGTATTAGTGTCCTTATTTTTTCTAATTGACGTATAGGGGCCTGTTAAACTGAAGATTGAGTGTATTATTTTCAAACGTATTTAAAGTTGGCAATAACGTAGTGTGTGATTCTGCATGAAATCATTTTAGATTCAATAATCCTAGAAAGAAACAAGTACACTAATTGTGATGCAAATTGTCTTAAGTTCTCACATTGTAGAAAAGAATCAAGAAAAAAAATCGAAAAAGTTAAAATACGGTTTACTCTACCAGAGTAGAAAGGGCATTTACTGCAACAAAATCATTCGTTAAATGTGCAGATGGAAAACACAAATGTTAAATTTCAACTAGACAAAATGAATGACTTCATAATAAATACATTAATGTGGATCCAAAACAGCAGACGAATGCTAATGAATTGAAAAAAAATGCCCGCGGATAAAAATTAATGTTCTTATGTGAATGCTATTTTAATATATTATTTTCATACTAAAAAGTAAGGTGAAAGCATTTGTTGGAGGGAGTCATTTGACTTATGGAACCTGCCAATAAATACGTTTTGTAATAGTGTAAAAGAAGCCTTAATCAATACCAAAAGAAATTTTAAAAGGAACTTAAATCAAATGTGTAATTTTAAACTGAGTGTGTCCATTACATCTTATCACGTGATAAGTTGTAAAGATCGTGTAGTCTAAATTGAAGAAACACAATATATATATATATATATATATATATATATATATATATATATATATATATATATATATATATATATTATTTGTGGTACAAGACTAAATTATTGATATATACATACCATATGTATTTAACATAATGAAATTAAAAGATAAGAGAATAAAATGGTCAGCTGACCGGTTTCGAACCTCGCTCAACAGAGCTAGACCGAGGTTAAGATTAAGAGAAAAAAATGCTATGGGTATTATAGTGAGCGAAACGGGTAAAAAAATGGAATTAAATAGAAACTACATTAAGTCCGAGAAGATTCTCTTTTTACTTACAAAGAGAAGGTTGCAGAGACTTAATGTAAATAGTTTATAGAATCTTCATCATGTTAAATATTGTCTGTATATATATATATATATATATATGTGTGTGTGTGTGTGTGTGTGTGTGTGTGTGTGTGTGTGTGTGTGTGTGTGTGTAGTATATTTACTTTTAATGTTACAGAAATTCAGATCAACATGGTACCTTCATTTTCAAGATGAAAGAACGAACCCAGGAAAAAAAGAATACTGGGTTACTTCATTTTCAATTATTAGCGGCACACTGGCTTTCATCAGCCATATTTGATCAATGGAAAGTCATATATACTATAAATTTATTTTACTTAGAGGTAGCCTGCATTTTTGTTTGTAGTATTTACCTCTGTGTAATCCTCTTAATGGCCTGTCTATTCTTATACCCCATTCCCGTTCACAATAAAAGAAGGCCTTAGAATAGGAATTTACCCCCGAGCCCTAAAATATATAGTCCTCATTTTTTCTCAGCTGAATTTAACATGATCAAAGCCTCACTCAAAACTTTAAAATATCCTAATTATTGTATCCTTAACGCTAGAAGAAAAACTATGCATTTTTCACAACAAAAATACTAAAATCGTTACTATTTACACTCAGACTTATAACTCTCCTCATTAATACACTTCGTTAACTAAATACGCTTTTAGGACCGTCAAATCCACATCCCTGATTACCAAGAACCTTTTCAATAAACACGAAATGCTTGTATTGTCCTCACTACACAAGCGGTCATCTAAACCATACCATGGAGCGTATGCAATAATCACTACATCGGTGACACAGCGTTCGATTAGCAAAAGTATTAATGAAGCTGGCAGAACCGTTAAACTCGACAATATAAAAAACGCTTTTGCTTCGCATATTCTTGAATTTAATCATAGTTTTAACTTACCTAATGCTACAATAGTCAAATGCGAACATGAGAAACACCGCCGACCCCTCATAGAAACAGTGTGATTGCACACTTTAACAATACTATCAATCAGCGTCCTTGTTTCTTTCTATTAAACCTGATCGTGCTAAAACACGATTGTAGAAAATACTATTTTTATAAACAACAGTTAAGCTGGTCATCTAGTTATGTCTTACATGCCTTTTTGAACTTTACTAATGTTTGCCAATAAATTTGATTTAATTTAATTATATCTGTCCTACACCATTCGCACACAACGAGGCGTGTCTAAAAAGTATCCGACCTTTATTTTTCCTTGTGAAATAGAGACGATAGGGCGGCGCCAATCTACACAGTGAAGGAATACACCTTCCTGCGCGTTAGTCACTGTCTGTCGGTCGCTGACTGAGGTGCTACACAACGTGTTCGTCGGATGAACGATTCTCTCAAGATGACTGAACGTGTTAAGCAAAAGTACTGCATCAAATTTTCTCAAAAGCTTGGTTATTCTCAAAGCAAAACAATTCGTAAGAATCAGCAGGTGGTTGGAAAAGATGCGATTTGTAACACAAATTAAGGAGTGATTCAACCGATTCAAATATTGCCGCACATCAGCGGAGAGTGAGCAGCGTACTGGCAGGCGCCAAACTGCTCGTAGTGCAGCTGCTGTTGAGAGGGTGCGAAATTTGGTGATGAAAAATCGTCGTTCAACTTTGCGGGAGATCGTCCAAGAGGTCGGAGTGAGTAAAGATTCCATATATGCAAGTTTGCGTGATAATTTGAACATCCACAGAGTGGCTGCCAAATTTGTGCTCAAGCTGTTGTCGCAAGAACAAAAGGACCTCTGTTTTCAAGTTACACAGGACCTTGTGAAAACTGCCAATACTGATTCTGGGTTTCTGAACACCGTGATAACTGGAGATGAGTCATAGAAACAAAAAGACAGTCGTCGGAATGGAAGCATCCCGAGTCTCCAAGGCCGCAAAAAGCGCGACAGGTGCGAAGTAAAATCAAGGTGATGCTGACTGTCTTCTTTGATATTCGTAGAATTGTGCATCACGAATACGCACCGAAAGGACAAACAGTGACAAAGGTGTAAAATCGAGATGTTCTCCAGCGTCTCCGTGGCGCAGTTCGGCGCAGAAGACCAGACATGTAGACGGCGAAAAACTGGCAACTTCATCACGACAATGCCCCCGCACATTCATCCCAATTGATCCAACATTTCTTAGCAAAACATGGAATTCCAGTCGTTCATGAACCTCCCTACGCTTCAGACATGGCTCCTTGCGACTTCTGATTGGTTCGAAAATTGAAGACGCCACTGAAAGGTTCCCGTTTTGAGACGAGAGAAGAGATAATGCAGAACGCGATGGCAGAGATGGACGAAATTCCAAAAGAAGATTCCAGATGGGGTTTCCGGCAGTGGATGGATCGGTAGGCAAAGTGTGTGCAAGTACAAGCGGTCTACTTTGAAGGCGATTAGTGTCCAAACCTCTTTCAGGTATTTGAAACAGTTTTTCAGGCCTAAGGTTGGATACTACTTAGACAGGCCTCGTATGTTAATCTCTCTATTCGACTCCGGACATCAACATATACTCCCATGCCTCTCATCTATCTTATATTAAATCCATACGACGACCATGTCTCTCCCCCTTTCATAACATTTTCTGCTGATAAGCTCACCTTCCATTTTTTCATATATGCTGTTGTGTTGTGCCCCACTCTACCTACTCATCATTACGGTCACCTATCTCTTACTATAGCCCCTCCGCGTATTTGCTTATTTGTCTAACTTACGACTGCGAAATTTCAACTCTTTTCTCTCATCACCAATACACAGAAATACTTTGTTTTTCCTGTAATATGCTTTTATCTTGATAAAGCTTTAATAAATTTAGATAGGCGAAATACTGATCTTTAAAACGTATGTCACCGTGTTGCTATTATTTTGTTTCATATAGATATATTCATTTTAATTCTTTTGTTCATTTTTTAAATTTGCATATACAGTTTGTCGGATTTCCATCCCTTCAATCGATCTCACACATATATGTTATGTATATACTATGATATTTATTTCAGGTTTACTCACAGGTTGAATCTGAATAGAACACTCGCTTTAAGAGCAAATTGACTAGTGTTTTAAATATATATCAAACGTTATATTTTGACTTGAGATGGTTAATGTGTTTAAGAATAAAGAATCAGAGTAAGCTTTACACAAACCATAAAATAATTATTTCGACCTTAACTGGTCTCTTTCATGTCTGGGAATGAGGATACACTTTTTCATTTTCTCATTTATTGCAAACATCGCGAAACTTCTCACTAAATAGAAAACGCTGGGGATAACTCTTTTTACAATTTATTGAACCCCTTACTAGAGAGTCATGTGTGTGTGTTAAGTGTTGTCACTCTTTATTCTTAAATATGTTATATATATATATATATATATATATAGAGAGAGAGAGAGAGAGAGGGGGAGAGGGGGAGGGAGAGAGATATTACTATCCTTATATTATGTTAGTTAAATTTTTCGTTAATTTATTTCCCAATTGTTAGCTGTCCTTGGCTTAAATTAATAACAATAATATAAAATAAAACATAAAATTTAAAATTTAAAAAAAGTAAAAAACAAAACACAATAAAAAGATTGAATTTAATTTTTTTAAGTATCAACAAGATTAGATCTAAATGACTTAACAACCCCCCACTATCTACCTAGATTTAAGCCAGACTGGAGATTGTGTCTCCTTTCCAATCGATACATCCAGCATGATATTGACACGCTGATGCAACTTCTAACACCTATTCTAACATAGACAACGAGATTTTTTACCCCTTTTTCTTCCCCTCTCTACCCCTTCCCTCTTTTCTCTCTCTTCAACGAGTGTATTTTATATTATTTTTTATTCTCAACGGTTCAAATCCGACCAAGTAACTTTTCAAATTTTGAATTGTAAATCCCTTTTTTAATTTTCTTTTCTTTCCCATTTAATCCTTTCCAAATATAATGTCCGATAACGATTGGATTTTCATTTTACCTGATAAGATCTCAGTTTCTAACAGCTGTTGATTGATAACATCGACATGCCAGTGTCGCAGATTTTTTACATGTCTGTATAAATAAAAAATAATGATATATATACATGTATATATTATTTATATTATTATACTTTCATGTATCCACATAAAATGTTATAAGGAGATATAATCGTTTATGTATCGATTTTCAGTATTTACTTCAACAGTGCTCAATACGTGAATAGGGCTAGGTAGTAAGTTATAAAAAATATATTTATGATAATTAAGCTATATAGTGGCTTCCGCGTTTCATCCCCGTAGAGAATCGTCAGGCTAAAATGCATGGAGTTTATGTTGCCGGGTGTTTTTATATATACACGTGGAGTTTAGTCTAGCTAGTTAACCAATCAGATTCTTTAGTATACCCTCCCACAGGTTAATATATTATCATAACTTACTATATATATATATATATATATATATATATATATATATAAAGTGTTTTAAGGTTCATATTTTTTTAAGAAGCGTCTATTGTTAAATTTAATAAGGAATAGGTAAAATAAATACCTTTTGAAGCATTAAAGATG
>OY744531.1:35678932-35681432 GCA_963556195.1 Sepiola atlantica
TATTATTAAGTCTCCGATCTTTAAAGTCGAAAGACGCCGCGGCAGCTCTAATTATTTCCTTAAGCTGAAACTGATTCCATGAAATTATCTAATTACTGAAATGTAGGTTGACTAGAAAGGTTATCTAACGCTGACATGCAAACAACGATTTGAAGATCGGCTTCGATCTTCAGAACTTTACCTTATTTAAGCTGATCGATCTTCGAGCTGTTTTATATCAGATTTATGTTTATTGCCATGCTATATATCTGACGATGCATCTGACTTGCTCTGTCCGCGATAGATGTGGAAACTACTGGATAAATACACACCAAATTTTGCTTACACACCGAGGAGATTTTTTTACCAAAATTCAAGGACTTCAAACACTCAATACGTTTTCTCCAAAGACTTTTACGGAACTAAATGTTTACGATTAGGACTTAAGCACTTAAGCACGACTTAAGAGATTTGTTGCATACCTTAATGTTCTCCCTCATCTGTTGTAGAGGGTGGTGTGTCGTCTAGTGGTTGAATTCCTTTGTTCTTTCCTTCCTGCCATGAACCACGCCGTCCGTTTCTGCAACAAAAGCCTCATGACGCACTCCGAAGACAAATTCTTCTTTTAAATGTAATTCATTTTATTACAAGCGTTGTTATTTCAACTGGGAGTCATTCACTACGTCGAGAGAGAGAGCAAATCACAACTTTATCGTAGTTGGTTAACAATGTTTTCTTAACCATTCATAGAGAGGGAGAAAGGATTTCTCTCGCTTGTATTCCCTCAAGGGAAATATTTTCCTTATTTTTACATCGTGAATCGCACGTCCTGCTCGGTTCGCCTTCCGAATCAGACTGACTAAAAATTCGCTTCTCACAGAGTGACGTCACAAAGCCTCACGCAGACTGGCCCTTGATCTGGGGTCTCGTCACACGGTAACCTTGTCACGTCTGTTAGCTCTAACTGTGAGAACAATCCCTATTCTGCACTCGACTGCACCCGCGTTAACGCGCGCAAGTCAAACCAACGATTTACAACAGATACGTCCATTCATAGGGCCATTATCCAACACATTGACACGCTTAACGTAGAACTTGTAAAACGAGCTCAAAGATCCAACACTGCGGCGATGCAACAGGGGGCTGAGCTTGGTCAACAGCGTGGGACCTATTACGTTAGAAATTCATTTTTGAACCTTGTCCAAGAGGGAAAAGCTAATGGTTACTGCACGAGTCCATATGTGGAAACAATACTCTATGCACCGGTGAATGATGGCTTTATAGAGATATATGATACTGGCAGGTGAGAATTTTTCTAGCCCAATAGAGGGAGACGACCTTCTTTGCGCCAGACATATTCCCTCTTCATGTTACCTGAGAATATCAGTCTGAGGCGTGTAAACATCAGTATCCCGGGAAATGTATTATCAGCCATAAAAAGATGTGCTTTGAAAGATGTATCGTGCTAAAAACATATTTCCGAAAGTAAAAGTTAGTTTATAGAAGCTAATTATTAAAATTTTGAAACATAATTTGTTAGTTAATTTCGGTAACAAACATTTTTACAATCACACAATATTTGTTACAAGTAAACTTTAGTCTATTCCTGCCTTGTCCACCAAGTTTCAGTAATGAATAACCAAGCGTCTTTTTTTATATTGCCGTTTAATGATATGCTCCAAATGTGCACCTATTTTTGTAAATACACTAATTTGAGCTTTTATACCTTCTTCAATTCAGGAATTGTCTAGGGATTTCTTTTGATAGACATGATCTTTGAAACCTCACATAGAATTCTGACACATTCCTCTCTTGTCACTGCCTTGATCTTGGCTGTGATGGCACGCTTCAGTTCAGGAATAGTTTGGAGATAATTTTGATAGACTCTATTATTTAGATCACCCTATACATAAAAGTATAGGGGTTATCGTCCGGTAAGTGTGAAGCTTATTCAGGATCTCACCTTCTACTGACGAGACTATCACCAAAGTGTCGCCGAATATCATTGACCAGCGATAAAATAAACACTGTTCGATATTCATAACTGAAACAGGTTGGACAGGTCAGGAACAGACTGAATGTTACTTGTACCAAATGCGGTTGGATTGTAAAAAGGATTGTGAATTTTATTAACGCTTCCATCGGTGTTGTACATTTGTATTTTCTCTGAGGCTTGTAATAAGTTCGGTATTTGCGGTAAACTTGTAGCAGGAAGTGTTGATCGTAACAGAGTCGCCTCCAGAAATGGCAATTCAGCAACGGGAACTCAGAAACAAGAACTCAGCAATTAGACAAGAAATGCCATCAAGGAATTAACTCCCAAAAATAGCCTCAAAATATCGTATGAGTTACACAATGAACTGATACAAATATGATAACCAGTTAATAAAAATGTAAAAACTATGTCATATTATTATGCGCTTTATTCTAAAAAACTGAGTTCGTAAACTTATCAAAGAACAAGTAGTTGCGCTTTTCATTTCTGAGGGGGGAACTAGAGAGATGACTAGTGAATCTATAT
>OY744531.1:35686432-35786432 GCA_963556195.1 Sepiola atlantica
GAAGAACTTAAACAAAAGATAGCAGCAAAGGAAGGAAGATTGAGACTATACAGATACCAATCGGAACAGTACAAACAGAATAGGACCTTGGAAAACAATGAAAGCCAGTTTTACAAAAACGTAAACGGAGACAGAACAACGATAGAACAACCAGACCCGACAGAAACTAAACATTTCTGGAGCAAGATATGGGTAAAGGCTGGAAATCACAACAAAAATGCTGAATGACTGAAAGACATGAAAAAAACTACTAGAAATTGAAGAAAGAACAGAAACAGAAATTAATGAAGAAATTATTAAGACAATACTAAAGAAAATGGCAAACTGGAAAGCACCAGGTCACGATGGAATACATGTGTACTGGTTAAAAAGATTCACGATCCTACATAAAAGGCTAGCACAGAAACTGAGATGATGTATCCATAAAAAGTTGATAAGAGTTGATGACCAAAGGAAAAACACCGCTCATACAAAAAGACGCCAAGAAGGGAACGACCCCAAGCAATTACAGACCAATAACCTGTTTACCAACAATGTGGAAAATCCTGTAAATTCACCGGCTTAAGCTAACACCACACAAAAATGAACCAAGGAACAGAAATTACAAGAAACAATATAAGCTCTCCCCTTTCCCTCCCCACCCCACAAAAAAATGATGCCGGCCTAGGCTGACACACGACAAAATATTTGTAGAGGGTCGAGGAGGATGAGAAGACCGAAAAGGGACAGCACCCTTTCTCTCACAGACGTGATGTTGCTAGTCACAGTCTTTTCCATAAGTACTATTATGAAAAGTGTTATTCAGAATTGTGTGATCTGTTCCCTGCTTCGTTTGTTCCAGCTCTTTAGCCTCGTTGGTCTAGTTGTCTCCATCAATTTGCTATTTTGATACCTCATTGTAGTACAGCTTCCTATTCCAGTAGCTTCTTTTAAAAAACTGTAAAAAGAACTGCAGGCTTCTGAAACTCTCTTCCTCCTGACTATTTTCCTCCTTCCGATCGCCTTTTTTTCATGACTAAAGCCAATAAGCATATCCTGTCTTTGCGATAATCATCTTTCGTTCTTGTTAGCTCCTTACATCAAGTGGCTTCATGCCTTGTCTGGAGTAATTTCTGCGATCAAAAGTTTAGTATACTTCTTACGTTAATTAGGTAACTAACTACTTCAACAAGATCTTAGAAGCAGAAGGATTTGTTCGCCATAACCGTTCACTATGTCATAAAATCAAAAAGGGGGAGATGTATTTTAAGCTGATCACTTAATAACTTATCATTTTATTAGAACATCTTTAATACGGCTTCTGGGGCCGGTCGCTTCCTCAGAACTTCCTAAATAGCACTTGCCACTCTCTCTGTCCTATGTATGACGTCATATCCGTCTAAATATAATTGACATATTTTCCCACGAATTTTAGCTTATTTTCGTTATGGTCGCCCTATGATATTTATCTTAAACGTATTCTTTTTTTCCATCAGAGCGCTAGGTTTATCTCAGTAAAGATATTTTAGCTGATATTTATATTAGCAAACGTACATCCAAATAAATTAACAATAAATACGGCTTATCGAATAGATAAGTTCAATTTACATTATTTTCGATGAAAAATATGTTTGGCTTCAGTTGTGAATACTTGATAATATTAACGAAAACTATAGGTGAAGTTCATTTTTAGTACCCCCATCTATGAGAGCTGCTGAATAGAACGAGTATAGCATGAGATCGTGTCTGATGTCCCTCAATTTCCATGAAGAAGGTCGGAGGTTACGTCGGTCAAAGCACTGTGAATATGAACAAAATTAAAAATAGTATAAAAATAAATAAGAAGAATTATCAATACTCATCTAAAATATTCCGAAATACAATTGATATTTTCTTTGTACAAAAATACTAATATTTGTTTCTTTATAGGGTATATATAGTGCGTCGAGGTATGTTGAAAAGTAATCAATAAAATGCTCGATCGCAAAAATGCGGGAACTAAAATACAAATTATTTGTTTAAAAAGTATAGGTTACATATGTCAGAGACGTAACATGGTTTCATTGAAATGGATTAACCTTTTTCGTTTAAAAAAGCCCTTAGAGTCCATTCAAATCATTATCTACTCACCAAATGAAAGCACATAAAAGAATGCATTACCGCTGATCGTTAAACTCCATTTTTCGATTTGTTTTCATTTCGTGAGTCGTTGGTGATTTTAATGGACTCTAACGGCTTTTTAAACGGTAACAGGTCCATCTAGGTCAATGAAACCATGGTACGTCTCTGAAATATGTAACTTTTTTTAAATAAATAATTTGTACGGTATATATATTTTTTATTTATTCTGTGTATGTAGGTAGCATGTTTTGATTCAGACAGCATGTATTCATTTAGGCAAATCTTATTAAATAACACGGAGTGTTTTTGTTTGATGAGACTTTTTCATTATTCAATTTTTCTAATAAATTAACTATTCAAAAACATTGCAATATATATATATATATATATATATATATATATATATGTTGGGATAGTGACTCAATGCTCACATTCTAGTGATCTGTTCTTCGAAGAACGTGACATTTGTAGCTATTTCAGTAAATTACACTTTTCACTTATTTATTTAATAGGTTATTTCCACGAAACCATTTATCACATGAGTTTTTATTTTTACTTGGTTTCAAGAAATTACTTTTTTTTAATTATCCAAATAATAGAAATCTTCCAATGTTGTTAATATGTGTGCGTGCATCAGGCGATTCAAAAATATAAGATGAGAAACATTTTCAGTATAAAGTCCAATAATTTCACAGAAATGAATACAATTTGTGCACTATGAACGATTTTCGTTGTTTTTTTTTTCAAATCCCTACCTCTAAACTATATACTGTATGTAACGTCTAAAAATTAATGAATTCTTGGAAATGTCTCAAATATTGTTTATTCAGCTGACAAAGATCAGGTGAGGTTTCGAAAAGCGAGCGCACTATCGCCTACAAAAAATGTATGACCAAATGCGTTAGTATATCCTGTAGAAGCGCCTCGCGTGATCAGCAATGCATTAACCCCTTCTCAAAGAAAGACGGTAAACCCTGAAGGGGTGGACCTCCCTGGACTGAGTAGAACCCCTCCTCGGCTTTTAAGAAGCAAGTCTACTTCCAGACTGATTGTTAAGGACGTATCCTTGACTGGTAGGAACAATACCATACTCAAGTTATGTTAGTTCAGTCACGAAAACCTAGAGTTGCGCTTAGCTAGAGTGATCTGTAGCGTGCCAAGCATATGCAAATAAATGTAGAGGACAAGCTGTTACCCATGTAATAACCCCCCTATGCACCTCGCTCTAATGATACATTCAAAATAAAAGCGTTCCAGTGTTGTCGCAGGATTTTCCAGATACAAATATCATTGTTATTATTGACTCGTGGAAGTACCTATCGACTAGCTAACACATTTAAATGTTCGTATTCTGATTGGCTAACAGTTTTTAACAAATTCGATCTTAATTATAATCGCCATGTTCCTATGTGTAAACATATATAGAATTATAACGTTCTCTTATTTTCTTTATTTCTCCATGCAGAAGAAAGCTATATCGTTGTTATTTAACAGAGAGCGCAATATGCAGCATGGTTAGTGATGATGAAATGCAACAATAGTACAACGAAAATCTAAATCTGTATATGACAAGAACCTGGATATGCTTAGTGATATGGGTATTAAAGAATGGATCACACGACTAACGAAAAGCGGTACTATTTTAAATGGAGAATTTTTGATTAGAGGATGAAAATGCGATACAATATATTTGTATGAAATTTTAAAAAGTGATAACGTACGTACGACCATGAAATTGTCGTAGCGTATTATTATATATATATTGTATAGAGTACTCATTATATGTGTAGGAACCTACTGGATGGAAACATTGTCTTTATATTTGGTATGGGCAAAATAAATAGCTGATCCCCAAAAAATAAAAAAATAACCCCTTCCTTTCACTTGAAAGTCCACCAAAATTCAGGAAATTAACCAATTTTAATAAAATTTTCAGTATTTATTTATTATTGACCTTGGGGTATATTATCATTATCTATTTAGGAATCCTAGTGAAAATGTATTATTTTATGAAAACAAAATACACATTTACTAATGTTATATCTCAGCGTACTAATAAAAATGAATATTGTTTAATTTTTATGAAAATAAAGCACCCTAAAAGTAACAATTAAAAATATTTTAGATTTCGAAAAATGTCCCTAAATTATGTGTTAATAAAATCAATATAACTCGAAGTAAATTTAATTTCTAGAATTAATGATATAATTAAATAAAGCATTGCTTATTTGATATTTTTACAAGAAGAGATAAATAAACTCATGAATATTATTATAATTAGTGTTGGAACGAGTATCGGCATTGGAATCGGAATATAAAAAATCGGAACGTTTGGGGGTATCGGAATCGGAATAATTTTAACCTCATTTCCGGTTTCAAAAACCATTCTTCTACTATTTTTTTAAACTTAATGTTCCATTGTTCGTACTAATGATACATATTATTGTTTTTCAACTGTCAGTAAAACAAAAAAATAACATCAAAATAAATGTATTTTACTTGCGTAAAAAAGAATATAACTTTGCATAAATTTGCTATGTAACCTGTAAATTTGCAAGGTTCCGAAAAATGTTTAAAAATAGAAATAAAACATTTTTGTAAGGAAAAATACTTTCAAACATCATGGGGAACTAAATTAAAAGTAAAACATTTTTGTAAGGAAAAATACTTTAAAACATCATGGGTAATTAAATTAAAACTAAAACATTTTTGTAAGGAAAAATACTTTAAAACATCATGGGTAATTAAATTAAAAATAAAACATTTTTGTAAGGAAAAATACTTTCAAACATCATGGGTAATTAAATTAAAAGTAAAACATTTTTGTAAGGAAAAATACTTTCAAACATCATGGGTAATTAAATTAAAAATAAAACATTTTTGTAAGGAAAAATACTTTCAAACATCATGGGTAATTAAATTAAAAGTAAAACATTTTTGTAAGGAAAAATACTTTCAAACATCATGGGTATTTAAATTAAAAGTAAAACATTTTTGTTAGGAAAAATACTTTCAAACATCATGGGTAATTAAATTAAAAATAAAACAGTTTTGTTAGGAAAAATACTTTCAAACATCATGGGTAATTAAATTAAAAGTAAAACATTTTTGTAAGGAAAAATACTTTAAAACATCATGGGTAATTAAATTAAAAGTAAAAAATTTTTTTAAGGAAAAATACTTTAAAACATCATGGGTAATTAAATTAAAAGTAAAACATTTTTGTAAGGAAAAATACTTTCAAACATCATGGGTATTTAAATTAAAAGTAAAACATTTTTGTTAGGAAAAATACTTTCAAACATCATGGGTAATTAAATTAAAAGTAAAACATTTTTGTTAGGAAAAATACTTTCAAACATCATGGGTAATTAAATTAAAAGTAAAAAAATTTTTTTTAAATATATTTTCTTTAATTTATTAATTTCATGCTGTTGGTCTTTTGTGTGTGTTTTTTTAATTATATGGTGGACTTTTATCCAATCCCCTAACCAGCATTGGCAAATCTTAAAAGCGGTGGCCAAAAAAGTGTGGAAAAAACTTTAGACATTTTCAAAGGTTTGGTCTTAAGTTTTATTAGGTATGAATAAATTACTGAATTGAAAGATGTTCACGCCTCTGTGCGATAACAGATTTTGGTGTCATTTCTTCGTTGATTTTGATTTTCCATGTCTTGGTGTAAAACAACCTTTTATTAAAAGGGGATTTGGGATGGAGATAGAAAGCAATACAATCAAAGACTAGTAATAACAATGATTCTTGGTTATTAACATTTTATTGGCAGTTAAGTTGTTACATTTCTCTTCCACTGACAAGACACGTGAAAGACAGTGAATTTTTTTCAACATTAAAATGTAAGTTTTTTTTTTTTAATTTTAAAGACATGTTTTATAAAAAGAATAATTACTAACATGTTTTATTATTTTTTTCATGTTTAAACTTATAATTTTAATGTATCTTTGTAGATATTTAATCGATTCTTTTACTATGTAAGAACTTACAAGTATTATTATTATTGCATATTAAAACCCTCAGCTTAATCACCTCTCAAAACAAAAATGAGATTCTACATTTTAGGCGATTACGTGTGAACACGCTAAAACACATAATGGGAAGAGAAAATATTAGAATTTAGAGATGGGGATCATTTTGACATATGAATTTAGCTACAATTTCCGAGCCATTCTAGCGTTTTAGAGCAGTTAATCGAAAAGTGTTAATTTGTTCCGAGAGATCAATCCTGTGCGTTTTTTCTTTTGACGGAGAGTCTACGTTTTTAAGCAATTATGCTTAGTTTTAGAACCTTGCCAGTTGTACTTAGGGTTAGTGGTAAATAGATATTGTCTACATCCCGAAAAACTTAGAATGGCCCATAAATGATAATCATCTTACATTAACTCTATATACGAAACTTATCTACCAATCGAAATTCTAAATTAATTGTTTTCTTTTCTTTCCGCCAAGTTTTTCAATGTGTTCACACGTAATCACTTTTTAAAAGTAGAATCTCATTCATGAAGAGTATTTTGCTGAGGTTGTTTATGTACAAATTTTCTATTATAAGTATTATTATCATTATTATAATTATATGTATCTTGTTTTTCTGTTTACAGTAAAACAAATATATCTACTACATATATGTTATATTGACAGTAGCAATAACCTATCAAATCTCTATAATTGGAGTAAAAACATTAACATTATTTTGATATAGGGGAGGTACAGAATAGCTAACGAAACATCCCGGCCCACCCTTCTCACGTTGAGAATGGTGTTCTAAATGGGAACTTTATTGTTTAGAAACTCATTCTTAACATAAGAAGGGGGCTTTGTTAACTATTCTGTTCCTACATCATATTCTTATTTTGCAAACCAATCGTGGACTAGTTTCAATTGTTTATGAAAATATTCAAATAACGACGAACTAATGCAAATCGGTTTTGTTTTAGAAGATAAATAAATCTTTAGTTGCCTCACTGTTTTCAATCAATTACAAGGAAAACATTTGAGAAAAAAGATTTTTAAAGATGTACTCGTGTAATATATGTCTCCTCTCATGAGTGTATATTTTACGTTAGCGAAAATATATGCAGACATTACACAGGGGTTTAACAGTTATTCGCAAATAAACAAAAGCAACAAATCTATGGTTAAATATTTAGAAATTTAAAAAGAATCGGAACCGGTAATTGTATCTAAATCCGTAATTTAGAACAAAATCGGTAATTGTATCGGAATCGGGAAAAATCTTTGAATCGTCCATCACTAATTATAATATTTTTACAATAATGTTTTACTCAAAATCACACGACGCGATTTTATAAGAGTTTTTTTATTCTTATGGAAGTGTAGTCATGAGCGTAAGAAATTTATTTTAATCTAGAAAAAAAAATTTTTTTAATTGAGAGATTAGGCCATTTCGAAAAAAATTGGGCTAAATTTTACAAACGATTTACTTCAAATTCTACGGAAGGGCATTGCTATAATAAACAGACTGGATTTGCATCGCCACCGACGTTATAATTATTTTTATAGATTCTACAAGTTTTTCACACTTAGAATGCGTGTTTAATTTTAATCTAAAAGAATTCATTTAAATTATCGTAACGACACGTTTACAAATAATTCCAGTGTTGCAATTGGTAAAGAGTTTAATCATTATGAAAAGCAAAATTGATAAAATACCATTTTTTGTTTAATAAATCCTGATTAGAACCAGAAAAGGAATTAAATCTCATTGATCTCAATGTAATATTTAATGGCATTAATGAGTAAAACAAGTAAAACTGTAGAAAAAAATATTTTAATTAAATAGATAAACAGTTTATAACTATGAAAAACAAGGGGGAAGTATTGGAAAGCAATTCGTTCTTAAAAATAATAAAACAGGAAAGTGTTGTTTGAGTCGTCAATTGCATGTAGAAATTTTTAGAATCTTCAAAAATGAAGGAATTTAATTATAATTTAACTCTGAGTTTTATTTTCGGATTATTATGCAATTTTTAGTAAAAAGTAAGTACATTTTTTAATTCCATATGTTTAGACTTTAATATACAATCAACTTTGATATAGTTCGAGCAACATGATATTTACCTTTCAACAGATTTTTTACATTGATTTCTTAAAATTTCAAATTTAGCCGTGAGAACAGTCTTCATGCAAAAATGTATTTTTACACGTAAAAATATTTTTTAGCGATTAATATTTAAGCTTTTATTTTTCAAACAACGTCAAATTTTAACTGAAACAAATAAACAAATATTTGGATAATTCCGTTTTAAAATATATAGTCCGTATAAGCCACGCTCACTTTTGCACATTGCTTCTTTATATGATTTATACATAAATGAAATTTGCAAACAAAAATTGCTATCTCAGTCCTTAAAAAATGAAATTCATTTACATACAGAAAAAATGAAAAGAAACATTTCTGGATATATTCTTTTCTGACAAGAAAAACTAAATAGGAAAAAATGTTAACGCACACATATGCTGGATTCAATGTATATATATATATGTATATATATATATATATATATATATATATATATATATATATATATATATATATATATATATATATATATATATATATATATTATGTCCTAGTTTAGGACCTTTTTCAAAAAAGATGCTACTTGTACATAGCCAATATATATATATATATATATATATATATATATATATATATATTTATATATATATATACATTAAGTAAGGGTAAAGATTGAAGTAAGACACCCCAAAATGCGCTAGTGTATGTTTACACATGATTAGCTGGTAGCAATACTTAAGTAGAACTTTTTAGGAATTTGAAAATAGGGTCTTCATAGTAAAATGGGTAATTAAAATGGGATCAGAGAAAGAGTCCAATAATCTAGATAGCCTGAATAGGCAAGAGTGTTAAAGTGGGGGATAGAGGAGTTTGTGGAATGTGTGGCGGCGGAGGGAGTTTCATGAAAATTACTAAAATGGCTGGTGAATGAAATAAAAAAAGAAACATCTCATTAAGTGCATAGCAATAAATAATGGAATGTATATTGGTCATCCAATTTCGTTAAAAACTGTTAAGCTTACCCTACGCTCGATACCAAAATACAACATTCACTCTGTGGCTTGATCTTACTTAGATGATCTCTAATTTGTTTTAAAAGGATTTTATGGACAAAGATTCATCGTGGGGAGTGGAGCAACATTTACAAATATTCAAAAACGAAATAAAACATGTAGGTTAGTAGGGCCTCCTCTGCTCTCAAAACAAGCAGATCGGTCTTTTGATGGGATTGGGGGCTAAGAGGGGTGTCAAAATCTAAAAAAAGATCGGGGTATGAGAATAGATCGCGTCCTCTAAGATATAATCTAACAGTTTAAGGGTGGCCGGGGTCAAAATACATGTAAGGAGTCGGCGTCTTTAAAGGATTTCTAGTACCAAAGATCAAAACAGGTCCAGGACTCATTTACTTCACTTGCTAAAGGTCTTTTAAATTTGAGGGGTGAGTTCCGCAAAACCCAGGACCGTGCGTGCCATGCCTATGTAGCGAACACAAACTCGTACCCAGTTCCTCGACGGATGCACAAATTAGTGTCGCGCACCCACCTCCTACCGAACTCCATGCGATGTAATCTGCTCGAAACACATCTGATCTTCACTTTAAGCTGATGTTTAAAGTAGACAACCCGCAGATCCAACCGCATAGACCTCATCAAGACGTGAAACCATATGTCCCCATTCTCGCTAGAAAAAACATTCTTTTCTCCATCCAGTATTATAACTCCGCCCTGGAACATGTACTCTTGCTAGATGTTAATAATCGTAAGTGTAGTGAAAAGGCGCCATACTGCCAACGAACATTCTTTCCCGATGTTTCTTGATTATGTAAGCAATTTCTCATTTTATGCTAATATTTCCAAAATGGCTATTCTTGATCGCAAGTTTAACCCGTAAAATGGAATACATACAACGACCATTTATTTTGCTTGTTTCAGTTTTATGCGACATTTTCTCTCTTTATTTCTATTTTATTTGCGGAAAGGATGGAACGAGAATTAATAATGGATACACATATGAATAATGATTTTCTATTGCTTTCATTCCTGCGAGAGTGGCCATTCTCTGTTACTTTGTTTTCTTATGGATTCGATTCGATTTTTGGAATATATCATGTTTGCTCTCTAAGGAGTCGATCGTTTTTATGTCAATAAGAGTCTGATGGTATTGATTCAAGTGTACAATATATATATATATATATATATATATATATATATATATATATATATATATATATATATATGTGTGTGTGTGTGTGTGTGTGTGTATGTGTTATAGAAATAAAAATATTAATATATATATATATATATATATATATATATATATATATATATATATATATATATATTTATATAAACATGTCGAAAAGCGACACATCGATGGATGTTTCAATGGATATATATATATATATATATATATATATATATATATATATGTGTGTGTGTGTGTGTGTGTGTGTGTGTGTGTGTGTGTGTGTGTGTGTGTGTGTGTGTGTGTCGCTTTTGGACATGTTTATATAAATAAAAATATATATATAATATTTGTATTTATATAAACATGTCCAAAAGCGACACATCCATGGAGATGTTTCGATGGATAGCTATATAAACTGCGGTCTCTTTGGGATCACAAAACATGTCTATTTTTTTAGTTGTTCAGAAGAACAAATAAAAAACATCGGATTTCAAAAACTGAAAAGATCACATGATGAAATTAAAAATAATAAACCCCATGTATATTTTCTGTTGAGGATATGGACGATAACCTATTTCAAGGTTGAATACGTGTCACCTAATTTAGAGTTTCTCTGATACAAATAATAATGATGATGCTAATAGTAATAAAATGATAATACTACTACTCCTGCTACCAAAAATAATACCAATACTATAAAAAAAAATCTGCAACTACTACGTCTACTACTAATACTACTACTACTAATAATAATAATAATAATCATAATAATAATAATAATAATAATAATAATAATAATAATAATAATAATAATAATAATGATAATAAATCATGATAATAATAATGATTATTGCAATAGTAATAATAACAATGACAATAACAATAATAATAGCGATAACGATGATCATGATGATGATGATTATCATCATCATCATCATCATTATGATGAAATAGTAGTAATATTAATAATTCAATAAGTACAAGAGAAACCATAAAAATATAAGGCACATATAATACTGTCAACCGGTATCGCAACATAATAGAACAAATATAATTGTTTTTAATGGTAAAAGAATAATAATACCAAAGACAATGGAATATAACATGTGGGAGGGAAAGGGTTACATAGGGTAGAAGAGGACATTCATGACAGAAGATAAGATATAGATTATAGGTTAATAGATTGAATTAAAGTATATAGTTATCATTAACTAGTTTATGTAACAGATTCAATAAGTTATATATAGGTTGCTTAGAAAGTGGGAACTACTTTCCTACAATTTTCGAAGTTTAATGTTTATGATTAAGAAGTTTACCCTGATCTCTAAATCTAATTATCTTAAGCTGTTCGTTTAAGCAGAGGTAACATGGTGTGTTTAGGGATCTACAGGTTCTTGTTTTTCTAATGATATTCCATTTAACTTTACTGTTTGTGGTAAGATCCTAGAAGTGTTGTGCAAGTGAGTTTGTTTTCTTTATATTTGCTATTATTACAAGAACATGTATGGTTGTTAAATCTTTCTTGGTTGGGTTTTTTTGTAATAGTAGCTTGGTAGACTATAGAAGTTGATAAATATTTCTGCTTTAGAGGGTAGTTTGTTTTATTGTTATAGTTACAAGTTTTTATCTCCTTAGCTTTATTGTTTGAATTGTTTTTAATATTACCATATAATATTTTATTATTGTGGTTTTATTGGGTTTTTTTCAAAATCATCACTACAACTGTAACTTAATTTAAGGGTATTTTATGAAATGTTTTATTACATTATTTTATGGACGATATTGTTAGGGAAGAAATGAAGGTTGATAAAGTTAAAGAATCTTTTACCTAATTTGGTTTTAACTATTTGATTAAATGAAGTGATAACCTAAATAATCTTCCTATTTCTTATTTTTGTAGGTCTCCTATTGGGTGATGTTGGTTTAATATATTTGATTTGAATATTTTTATAGCCGCTATCTTTTAATGCTTTGTTATAAAAACCCTGTTATCCATTAAAGATTTCCTTGTTAGAGGAGTTGTTATTAATTCTATTTTCAATTGGTTAAGTATATATTTGAAGAATCATTTGGGGGGGTTTTGAAAGTTGGTGGACGTATATTTGGTTAGCAATGTCCTAAGTATAGGGTTAACATGTTCCTTCATTCAAGTTAAAAGTTACGTCTCAATAATTGATCTGTTTCCTGTTAGATATTACTTGTACTTAAAGTAATGATCTTTTAATTTCTTTAAATAATTATATCGTTTGCATTTAGGCTCGTGTGAATTGTTTACGTTTAGGAGGCCGTCATGATTATACATTAATGTCTTTAGTGGAGTTGTAGAGGATTTAAAGGCACACCTAGTTAGTTACTTCAGCTGAAGTATATATATATATATATATATATATATATATATATATATATATATATATATATATATATATATATATATATATATATATATATATATGGGGGTGAGTGTACATAGTTATATTAGTAGTTGTATTTATAAGCAGAGCGTGATCATTATCGATAAGCGGGCGTATGTGGATCTAAGTTTGAAGAGCGGAATGAACAACAAATTGGCGAATAAATACAAGAGGATAAACGTGGTGTTGTCAACGCGTTTAAAACAATATATATATATATATATATATATATATATATATATATATATATATATATATATATATATATATATATATATATATATATATACACGATCCTCTATTGAAATTTGCCTAGAAAATTAAAGGTTAAAACATGGTTTCCTTTTTATTCACTTGAGCACATTGTAAAACCGATTTTCACTTCTTTGACACGGTCTTCAGAAGACGCATATGTGTCGAAACACGAATTAATAAGTGTCCACTGTCCCACCAATGTTTAATTTTATAAAAGCTCTACTCTGTATTGAGCACGTTTGAAAAAATATTGGTGTTGTGTTCTTTTTGTAAATATATTTAAACTTGAATAATTAATATACATATATATACATACCAATTTATATATATATATACATATATATATATATATATATATATATATATATATATATATATATATATATATATATATATATTAATAGATATATGTAGAGAGAGAGAGAAAGGGATAAATGGAGAGATAGATTGGGATAAAGATACGGATATATCGGTAAACTGCAGCATATATATGTGATTGTGTGTGTACATAGATGTTTATAGTTGGTTTCTTTTTTTACGTTATGATTAGCGATGACGTAATCACACACCATGATACTTATTTACGTTGTGAATCTCAAACTTCAAACGAACCTCATTTCCCGCTAAGGAACCGCCCACTGTTCAAATGTATGCTGCAAGCGAATCGGGGACCGGGGGGAGGCGGTACTCTATTTACGTGTTGACATGTTCATGAAATAACATCTGTTTTCTTTTTGTGTTTATTTTGATAACTCGTGCCTTCCATATTTATCGAGCGCATGTCGAAATAAAAAAAAATGACACATTCAGCAAAGATTCTACTTCTCTTGCAGAATGCACCAGAAACTACATAGGTTGCGTAAGGTGAGGCTAGATACACGAGTTACCAGAAGTAATCAATGAAAACACTGTGCGCACATTTCCTTCTATCCTCTTTATTGATCCATTTCTCGATCACTAAAACATATGCATTAGCTTGGGTAGATGTTGTTCGTATCAATCAATGACACGTCCTCGACAATCAGTCCGACAGTGGATTTGTTGCTGTCAGGCACATGTATGATTCTGTTGAGTCCTAGAATGTCTACGTTTCCAAGGGGTTAGTTTATTGTTAATCGCCTGAGGAGTCCCTATCGAGAAATCCTGACGGGGCTGCTCAGGCATTTTTGTCGGTCAGAATAGGCTTCTAGTACGCTTGTTTTCCAAAACCATACCTTACCTTGTATCTACCCCCCTGTAGGGGAAGTAACTAATTATACATATGCATACACATACACAGGCACACACGCATACAAAGACATACATAATGGTTATAAGAGAAATCCATACTCCGATGTGGCAGTTTTTAATATACATGGTGTGTATAAAGTAGGTGTGCATAAAGAGATTGCTCTCAATGTTTAAGGAAACAGACAGTGTTTAGAACAAAACCCGTTCCAGGCGGCCAAAATCTTCGGAAATCATGTTAAAAATATTATTTATCGACATAAGAATTGGATATTTTTTATTTTGTTTTTAAGTATGTATTTCAACCATTCTACGAAACTTTGTGAACTCCCTGTATATGTTTTATTACGGGCTGAAATGTATTTCGTTTTGGAGTTCAATTTTGTCGGGAAACTTCGCGTGGACTGACATGCACTTTGAGACAAAGAATGAACGCTTCAAAAAGTTGAAAATGTCTTTAATTCATAAAGAGCGGAGAACGTCTTAAAATATGAAAAATTAAATTATAATAACACCTATAATTTTACAAGCTATTTTTATTTGTATATATATATATTATATATATATATATATATATATATATATATTAATGTTTGTATTACAGAAGATCATAACATACTGTAATACAAACATTAATAAATAAATAATAGGTTATTGTTTATGTTTCTTAATAATCGAGTACTCTACTGAGATTATCTCTCACTAAAGTTACACACACGCATATATATATATATATATATATATATATATATATATATATATATATATATATATATATATATATATATATATATATATATATACTTATGAAGGGGAGTGTAATTCCTCTCTACTTTTCCTCGATGTATTAGTAACGAAAACTCCACTTAGTTACCACATCAATTTATTGTAAACTTACGTTTACATGATTGTATACTAGTTGGGATTCATTTTTTCCAAGCCAAAGAAAGTAAAATTGGCATTTTGCTTCAAACGTGGGTGTTGTGTAATGTACAAAACCCCTGTGAACGTCTTCTCGAAAAGATGTTTTACCCCCCCCCCCCACTACCACAAAAATGATTTGATTTATCATTTTCAATGTAGTTGCAATGCCGACTATGTGGGTAGGACGGCATTGAGATTGGACAATAGAGTACAGCAACATATCCCTAGTAAAATTACGAATGGAACCTTCAGGTCAACGGACGTTCTAAAAAATAAATACGGATCTTCTATAACCGACCATTAGATTAAAAACCTGTCGAACGCAACAAACTTCAGATTGACTCATTTACCACTTTGAGTCGTGCTCACTTCATGTTCCACCTAAAAATCCTGGAGACTATCCACGTACGTCTCAAACGATACTCCCTCTTTAAACAGAGGGAGTGTCTTTTGGGGTAAAGTGTGATTAGTCTCTAAGACACATCCCCATAAATAACATAACACTCTCTTCGTTTTAAATATATACTTTCTTTTTTTCTCTCTCTACATTGCCACGTTTTAAAATCCGACGATACAGCTCTCGTTACGTGTGGTCGAAACCGGTCGGTAGGCATTTTTGTATCTTTTAATAATGAAATTAAAAAACATGTCTTTCCTTCGTAATTGCCCTAATAAAATGTTGTACCCCAAAGAAATTCATGAAATATTTATATATATTTTTTATTAATTCGAAGACCATTACATCTTTTAAAGGGACTTTTAACTATAAATATTTTTTTAAAAAAATATTAAAGTGTTTATTACCTCCGGACAATATCGTTTCGGGTTTTTTGCCCTCATCAGCGTAAGAGTGGTGGTAGCAGGCAGTTGTATGGGATTGAACGCTGTTCGTAGATTTGGTTTCAAATAAATAGATGCTCTGAAAACAAAGTCTCCTTTATGACTGCTAGCAAGCACTGCAAAGGGGGTATAAGAGACGCGAAAGAGTCTTATGCCTAATCTGTCAGTCAAGAGTGGCTGAGCAAATGCTTGGTCCCCAATAGTTTTGGCGTATAACAAACAGAGTCCTAAACAGATGTATGACCTCTATTCCTACCATCATCAATGAACCAGAGGTAATTTCCTCAGCATCTGATGAAGCCAAACATTTTGAAAAAAAAAATTGCATCAAATTCTAACCTTTGTAATCAGGGCCACCTACCGCCTGAATTTCCCCCTAGAACAGTAAACACTCTGAGCGACATCCGTACATCTGTTCGGGATGTTGCCAAACTTTTCAAGAACGTTGATGCCAATGAGACACTTAGCCTTGATAACATTCGAATTATAGTGCTTAAGAAGCTACAACATGAAATTGCTCGTATTCTTTACAAACATGTTCAATCGTTGATTAAGGAAAAATGCTTCCCATCACCTTGTTAAGATTTATTAGTCTGCACAGTATTAAGAAATACTGGGGATCGGTCTTCTGCTTTTCAGTACAGATCAATCAGTCTCTTGTGCGTCATGAATAAGTTGTTTGAATTTGTAATAAGTCTAGAAGTCGAAAACCACCTCAGCAAAAACAATCTACTTAGTGACAAGCAATATTACTGATCTTCATCAATGATCTCTCAAATAACATTCTAGGTTCATTCGTTGACATTTATGCAGATGGTACAGCAATCTATTGTAACATTTCAAAAAGCATTGATGAGCAAGATCTGTCTGATTCACTCGCTGCTGACCTGCAGCACGTAGTGCAATAGAAGGAATATAGTTTGTTACTTTTAAGACATCTAAAACCAAGCTTCTCTCTTTTCACCACCAATGCTCCGATTCTCACTTCGCCTCAATTTACATGAATGGTTTTCTCTTTGAAGCAGACCCCCTCCCCCGGCTTTGATAAGCTTATAGGAGTGACCTTCATCCAGACCTCAAATGAAAGACTTACATAAAATATGTTGCTAATGTCTCTGGAAAAATGGTTTGAGCTTTCTACTGCTCCAGAAAATATCTCACTCTTGACACAATCATCTACTTGTATAAGAGTCAAATACGTCCTTAGGTAGAATAATGTTATCATATCTGGTGAGGTGCAGCTTAGAGCACTCTTTTCTGCTTTGAGAGATTACAAAACCTACTTCACACCTATGAGGTATCCTCTTCACTTCCCTATAGCCTCTTTCTCACAGAAGAGATGCTGCGAGTCTTTCTCTGCTCTATCGTCATTTTTATATTAAATGCTCGACTGAGCTTCAATATATGATGCACTCTTGTAAATATTTACAACAAGAACTCGTCTATCTACAACAACTGTAAATAATTTCCCTTTCTCTCTATGTTTACCTAAAAATAAACAGAATTTCCATGAGCAAAGTTTATTTTTTAGAACTTTCCATCTGTGGAATTCAATACCACGGGTCTGCTTCCCAGATGACTATAACATGCTCGTTTTCAAATCTAATGTTAACAAATTTTTGTTGAGCCGTCCTCTTAAATAATCTAATTCTGACCAATTTCAACCATCGTTACCAATCCTCACGTTGTTGTTTAACTGTCTTTCTGACAAACTCATTAACCCTTATCCTCAAGTGGCTTATGGGCCTTGATAAGTAGTGATTCGTTAGTATATAAAAATAAGAATAAACAAGTGCCAATATTTTACCCAAATCAATACGGTAGCCGATTTCTATATTTACTTTTTGGTTAGAAATCTATACCCGTCAATGTTATAGGGGGATATATCATTCTACTTTATCATTACTTGTTATTATTACTAGCAGCTGTAGTAGCAGTAGTAGTAGTAGCATTAGTAGTAGCATTAGTAGTAGCATTAGTAGTAGCATTAGTAGTAGCATTCGTAGTAGCATTAGTAGTAGTAGTAGTAGTAGTAGTAGTAGTAGTAGTAGTAGTATATTTGCTGTTTTTTCTCCTAATTGTATTTTTGGTTATAATGCTATAACCGTCAACGGTACACGGGAAATCTAACTCTACTTTTTATATGATGTCATCATTATTATTAGTAGTAGTAGTAGTAGTAGTAGTAGTAGTAGTAGTTGTAGTAGTAGTTGTAGTAGTGGTGGTGGTAGTAGTAGTATATTTGCTGTGTTTTCATCCAATGGTATTTTATGTTTCTCTTTACTAATATAATTTAATATTTTATTATTGTGATTCTCAATAACCATTCCTAAATTTATACAACAACCGTTTTCCTCATTTCTAAATGATTGTATATTATGTAAAAGGCGAATTATAGGAAATTTTTACTGATAACATTTATAAATATTTTACCTAGTTTAGTTACCAAGGTGAACGAAACGGTAATTTTTAATTTTTAGATCTTTATTATTTAGGGCAACCTGTCTCTTTAATCTAAGTTCGATGATGGCATACCCATTTTTTTAATAGTTTTTATTGTTGTTATAGACATGACTTAAATAATTATATAACTTTTCATTAGTAAGGGTTATTGATATTGATATAGAATAACCCCTTAATTAGGATTTTTAAAAGAGAAAAAAAAAACATTGTACAAATTATGCTTAGAGCAAAGATGAAACCAATAGGAGCGGTCTGGGTGATGTCAAAAATCAGACTAACCTAATTTTGAAAAAAAAGCCAAGAAGGAGATTAAACCATAGTGAAATTTGAGCAGTAAAGAAACGTAGTTTATGCAGATAATAAAAGCCAATTAGCTTTAAGTTAAATAAAAGTGACCAGGTGGGTGGGTTGAGAATGATTTTAAAGTTTTAAATCGAAATTAAAATAAA
Organism: Sepiola atlantica; assembly: GCA_963556195.1. Lineage (NCBI taxonomy): Eukaryota > Metazoa > Mollusca > Cephalopoda > Sepiida > Sepiolidae > Sepiola > Sepiola atlantica. Next base: position 35,705,344 of record OY744531.1, read on the forward strand.
TGGACTTAAGGAAAAGTATCCGTCTATAGAAATGGTTTGCCTATAAAAGGGGATATAGTAGAGTTTATAATTTCCCAGATAGCCTGACAGTTTCCTTCGAAATGAAGAAACTTATACATTTCTCTGCAATTGATTTGTTGGTAAAAAAACAATGAACGCTGCAATCACCAATAAAAACAATTACATAAAAATACATTAAATATTTAATTGTACATATTTTCAGGCTTGCCATCAGCATCGAATGTTCGATCCTTGTCTAAGTTAGCCATGCTGGTGACGGTTGTGAACCAGAAACACGTGTTAATGGATTTTCTTTTATGTGTGTATAACATTAATAAAATAAAAAATAAAATAAAAATAATATATATATATATATATATATATATATATATATATATATATATATATATATATATATATATATATATATGGTGACGGTTGTGAACCAGAAACACGTATTAATGAATTTTCTTTTATGTGTGTATAACATTAATAAAATAAAAAATAACAAATAATATATATATATATATATATATATATATATATATATATATATATATATACATATACATATATATCCATGACAAATACGTCCTATAAAGTTTAGGGCGACTAATAATGCAATTTTCGGAATCTTAATCAGTTAGGAAGTGAAACAATCGAAATAATAGTAGCAAAAACAACAACTAACGTTGCAATTACCAATAAAAAACAATTACATAAAAAATACATTAAATCTTTAGGCTATAAAAATCGTACATATTTTCAGGCAAGCCGTTATAGCCTGGGGGAGGAACGCCAGACTGTTGACATAAATAATCAACGGTTTGATCCTTGTCTAAGTTTGTCGTGCTGATGACAGCTGTGAGCCAGAAACACGTGTCCATGGATTACGTTTATGATAATGAATATATACATAGACATATTTATATAATTATATATAGATATATGAATGCATATCCATAAATATATATATATAAATACATATAATACGTGATAATATTATCAATATTGCCTTATCTAGAAGAATATCGCGTCCTTTGTTTGTCCAAGATATGATGGCTTAGTTCGATTTGATTCCGATTATGAAAGGTTCGATTTCTTGTTATTATATGAATACATGCATACATTATATTTCAGTATACTTCAGTCGAAGTGCTAAGAAATCAAGGGGTACCTTCCTGTGGCTAACACTTAATCTCTATATGAGATACATAGATATTCGAATAGTCCATTAAAGTTATACCTGTCAAACATTGAGCTAGTAAATAAGTAAATAACATTAATTTACCTCTCCTCAATTAACCAGTTAATATGTTATGATATATCTGTTTTGTGGCCTCTTGGTCTTACCGGATTCCTGGACAAGAATGTATTTAGTCTGGTGGAGTATCCAGCTTAGTGATGTTACTAGAGGTCGCATCACTTGGAGAAGGTGCATCATTCCTCGTGTCAGCCAGTGTGTGTAGTCATACCGAGGAGATCTTATTTAGGCTTCGAATACTATGTTATATTAAATATTTAGTTAGGGTTTACTTGTCGGAGGAAGTGTCCTCATGCCAGGATGTCTTTACAAACCTTGTACAGAATTACCTTAGACACTTGAGGACAGTGTCTAGTCGGCATTCAAGTACTCCCCAGTAGGCATTCAAATTCTCTCCGATAGGCATTCAAGTTGTGTCTATCGATATGAATAACATATATAAAGTAATTATCCACGGACGCACTATTCCCCGTTTACGTGTCTTCAGCGTGGCTTTACTTTTGGCAAGATTCGAAATCGCGATAACAGTTACTGTAACCCGGCGCCCTTACCGATTAGTTTGCCGGTATTACTGGGCCTTTTATCGCTTATAAAATACAACCACGCTAAAGAGACATAGACGAGAGAACGCGCGTCTGTTGATAATTATTTTATAAAAACAAAAACAATATTTAGACGTCTCAACATATGGGGTACGACAATGTGATGGAGGTAGCTCCTTTATAGCATTTAGTTGGATGCTTTACCGTAGATAAATAAACCTTGTCTCTATCGCCAAAAACAATCATGAACAAAATAATTGCTTACATATATATATAGATATACGAATGCATAGATTTGTATGTATATACATATGCGTATATATCTACGCATATATATGAATACACATATACTTGTGTATATGAATACATATATATATATATATATATATATATATATATATATATAATATTTATATGTAAATATTAATTATTTGTTACCTCCAGACAACCATGTTTTATTCTCAACGGTCGCCGGGCGCGAACTCCGATCACAAATCGCCACTGATTTGAAGTCAAGAGCGTTAACCCAGAGGGAATTAGCTAATAATTAAAGAGCAATTTAACTTTGTAAATAGCGAGTCGTAAAAGTGATCACCAAACTATTTGAATCTTGCATGAAGCTATTTGTACTGCTTGCTATTAAACTTACTCAGAGTGCCCGGCCTTTAGTGAAGGTGGTTTATAATATATATATATATATATATATATATATATATATATATATAATGTACATACGCATATGTATATACCTTTCTGTTATACATATATGTGTAAATATGTAAAAGAAGGTAATGGTGATTGCTTTTTATAAACTAATATTCACTAACATGTTATTCTCACATATATTTGATTCTACAGGAACTTTTCGCAATGTAATTTAAAGTGATCTTATTGTTCTCTTTCTATTCTTTTCTATCATACATTGCTCTTTCTCTCTCTCTCTCTCTCTCTCTCTCTCTCTCTCTCTCTCTCTCTCTCTCTCTCTCTCTATCCATCTCTCTCTTTCTCTCCCTATCTATATATCTATCTATCTATATCTCTCTATCTCTCTCTTACGCACTTTCTCTCTCTCGTAATCATTCTTTCACTCACTCTTTCCTCTCTCTCGCTCACTTTCCCACGTATCCCGTGTCTTTCCTTCTCTCCATCTTACTATCTCCCTCTTTCCCACTTATTCCTGTCCCTTCTTTCTTTCCCCTTTCCTTTATTTCCAACGTGTTTTGTTCTTAAATATCTCTCTCTATCTCAATTATTCTCTAACTCACTCTCTCCTCAACTTTCTCTCTCTTTCCTTCGTATTCCCTGTCTTTCATTCGCTCACTCTATCTATACTGCTTTCTCTTCCACTTATTCTATATCCTTCCTTCTTTTTTTCCTTTTCTATCTCTCTCTCTCTCTCTCTCTCTCTCTCTCTCTTTCCCACTTACTCCTTATCCTACCTTCTCCTTTTCTTTCTTACTTTCCCTTGTTTCACACTCACTCTTTATTCTGCCTTCCCCTCTTACTCTCACGTTTCCCCCCTCTCTCTCTCTCTCTCTCTCTCTCATCTTTTTCGCTTCCGTTTTGTCTTTTATTGTCTCTCTGTTGTTGTTCACGCTTAATTTCACTCCTCGTTAGCACTCACTCCTCACAAGACCGATATCCTTTTTACCTAGCGACACCACAAAATTACAGATAAGAGCGTTCGGCTGTCATGTCAGACGACTCCATTACAAAGGCACTCAGCGTCTTCCCGCCACTTTGGGCTCATAGACTTACTTATTTACTTACTTTACGCCCAGCGGCCAGAGTGTGGATGATGAAGAAGAAGCAAAAAATCGAAGCGTCCAGTCTGCTGTTGCTCCATTATCTATTGTTAAGAAAGTCACTCTACTTATACAGCACCAAACGAATTGAGAAAGCGGAAAGCGTGCCATTCAGAATGTACAATTACCCTGGCACAACGATTATTCCGCCACATCTTGATTGCTGCAATATTGGACATCCGTACATTTTTGTTAACAAACGAAAAAGTTAACGTAATCAACTTGTGAGCAGACAGGACAGGACGAGACTCGTGGTTAAGATAGTTATCTGTCATCTCCGAGCAATAGATATTCACCCTCTATATTAACAACGCAGGCCTTCGCCTACCTTAACCTGTTTGTATCAGAATAAGAAGTCGACACACCTTTTCCCGTTAGATCACCGAAGTTAAGCGACGTTGAGTCTGGTCAGTACTAAAATGGGTGACTATTTGGGAATACGAGGTGCTGTATGTGCTTTCCGCTAATCTCGACATTTTTTCCAGTCGTCCTGGAGTTCCTCTTTGCCACTGGAATAAAGCAGTGCAGACTCATGAGGGGTGCTGTTTGAGATTGCACAACCCTTGCTTTACAATTACACGCGCAGACACCATTACAAGGAGTATCCATAGTCTCTCAAGACTGAACGGAAGCCATGAGTCCTTTAAGATAGCATAGGTTTGGTAAGGTAGACCATTGAAAACCGATGATGGCGTATCTGTATCCTGAGATTAAAAGGAATTAAATAGTGAAACGTATAGATTACATGAGATCTGCGTGCTCAAGTGGAATTGTACAGATCACAAATCAGCAGCTGAACTAACTTCCTGTGTATAGTTGGTGTCATACCGCACCAACTAGTATATATATATATATATATATATATATATATATATATATATATATATATATATATATATATATATATATATATATATATATATATGGCTGGCTTAGTGGTTTTTAAATGAGATCATCTTGGTCGGACTGCTTCCGAATTCTTATTATTTTTTTGTGATGGGGTACCTGGTGCCTTTTTTCTTCACGTGAGTTTATTCCATGCTCTCCTAGAGTACAAGAACTTTATCAGAGGTCGCCTCTTTAAACCTTAAAGTTCTCTCATCGTTCTTTTTTTTCTTCTGTGTTTTCTTCTGTCTTTGGATATTATAACCTGTTTCTACAACTCCACTACATATTTCTATTATTCTCTGATGACTGACGGACAGACTAACGAACTGTAATTTTGTTCTGTCCGCCAACAAACACGTGTAAGTCTACCAATAGATTAATATGGAAGAATTGATGATTTTTGTATGTAAGATCCAAATGTGCATGATAAATGTCCACTGAAGTGCGGGAATAAAGAATTGAAAAAAAATGATGTGAATTAGATTTTTGGATTGCCTTTTACATGGATTTTGGAAATTTAATCAATATAATATAATATAATATAATAATAATAATACAATATATATATATATATATATATATATATATATATATATATATATATATATATAGGATAAAAATAAACCAAAGTGAAAACTTTTAGTAGATGGAACCTATTGTGAAAAGGATTAGCTCAATATACGAGATAGAGCAATAGTAGAGATAGAAGAAAAAAGAGTGATAAATATGCGACGATTGTCCAAATTTATTTCAAATTTCAATTGTTCAATGCAAGGTGCATTCAGTAATAAACTAGTGTTTATTATTCTTTCCTTAAGCCAAGGCTTTTCAAAGATCGAAATCTTATCATCAACTTATCCATCTGTATTTCTCCTCTGATGATAAGATTTCGATCTTTGAAAAGCCTTGGCTTAAGGAAAGAATAATAAACACTAGTTTATTACTGAATGCACCTTGCATTGAACAATTGAAATTTGAAATAAATTTGGACAATCGTCGCATATTTATCACTCTTTTTTCTTCTATCTCTCTCTCTCTCTCTATATATATATATATATATATATATATATATATATATATATATATATATATATATATACTAATTGTCGTGGTATGACACCAATATACACAGTCAAATATAAAACATTCTAACAAAATTCAACAAACAAATGTTGTGGGCATAATGTTTTCTGAACTTTTAAATGCAAAAAAGAAACACTATAAGCAACAATGTTTCCCTTTTTGATTGGAGTGATAAACGAAAATGAAAAAGGAATATCTATTAATAATGGAGATTATGTATCTGTCTGTCTGTCTGAAGAAAAAATATACTATTTAAGACTATTGTACGTATAATAAAATAGTATAGTATATACTATTTCAGACTAATGTACGATCTCTGTTGTCATGATACAATCCTCCAAGGCATTACGTCCTCCTTTTTTGAGAGGTGTGGAGGTAGTGTAGTATCTGTTTTGTTGTCATGTTACCATCCTTCCAGGCATTAACTCCTCTTTTTTTGAAGGGTGTAGAAGTAGTTTAGTATCTGTTTTGTTGTCATGATACAATCCTCCCAGGAATTTCCTCCTCTTTTTTTGAGAGGTGTAGAGTTTGTGTAGTATCTGTTTTGTTTCATGATACCATCCTCCCATGCATTACTTCGTCTTTTTTTAGAGGTGGGGTAGTGTAGTATCTGTTTTGTTGTCATGATACCATCCTCCCAGGCATTACCTCCTCTTTTTTAGAGGCGCAGAGATAGTGTAGTAGATGTTTTGTGTTCATGTTACCATCCTCCCAGACATTCCCTCCTCCTTTTTCAGTAGGCGTGAAGGTTGCGTAGTATTAGTTCTTTTGTCATGATACCATTTTTCCAGGAATTACCCCCATAGGTTCTCCAGAGGTGTGGGATTAATGTAGTATCTGTTTTTTTGTCATGATACCGTCCTCCCAGGCATTAATTCCTTCTTTTTTTAGAGGTGTAGGGGTAGTGTAGTATCGGTTCTTTGTCCAACTAGAAAAATATGCAACGGGAGGGAGCATATATTTGCTAGTAAATTAAATATATTTTAATTTATAATTTTTTTTCATTGAATGAATATTGGACGCCGCTTGTATTTTTTAGCCAGGCTGTGGTGTGGTATGTACTGATGAAGACTTTTTGTTAATTATGTGTAAGATAAATGTGTATATTTACAAAATTGGAAGATACATATGTTTACGAATAAAATCTTTTTGAATGAACTATTGTTATTTCATGTTAAATTAAGAGCTCTAGCCGTATTATACACTATTAAGCTAATATATAAACCTTTGCACGAACTTATAGAAATTTATATAATATAATATATACACACACACACACACACACATATATATATATATATATATATATATATATATATATATATATATATATATATATATATATATATGAGGGAGTAAATCTATCTATCTATATATAAAAAAAAGTAATGTATGTGTGTCATGTTTGTGTGCTACTTATAAAATGATATAGGGAAGACAATGGAAGTTGTCCTAAATCTCTTAGTGCCCTCCTTATCTAAGAGCACTACGGAGGCCGAACCTCCTGTAAAACTTCAAATGTATCCTATTTTTATCAAATTTATATAATATATATAAAATTATCCGGTGAAGACAATGTGAGTTTTCCCAAATCTCTACGTTAACCCTTATGTGCCGAATATCTACATGTCCCCGTCTCTAAGTGCCCCATGGGAAGAGACCCCTTTTCTAAACTTCAAATACATATATTGTATCTAGGTTATAAGTGTTTATTTTCAAAGTCGACTGAACGAAAGTCTAAATTGTTTAGTTGGGAAAGTAGCAGACTGAAAACATCGATTCTGTCCCCGATTTTTAAAAATAGAATTATATAAAATAAAAGAATATGTTTTCTATTTTTTTAACAATATTAAATATAAGTGAAGAATGTTGATATATTTAGTACGCAACGCCTTTCCGTCTGTCTGTCGGTCTGCCTCTCTTTCCCTACCTAAATCTATATATATATATATATAAATCAATAAATGCAACATTTTTTCCCACCTATCATAAGTATATTAACATCAAAACAGCTTCTTTTTTTTTTTTGAATTCTATGATACAACATATCATTTACCTCCCCAGGAGGTTAGACACAAGGCCAGGGTTATCTTACTCCCACAAGGTAAGATGTGACCCAAGGTCGGGTCGGGAAAGTGGGGTTTGAAAAGCCAGCGCCCGAGAAGGTGAGCACTCTGGCCATTAAAAATTGCCTGGGCATCCCCGTCGGCATTCCCCGGTAGGGGCGCCTCAGGCAGTAAGCAATAAACTTACTCCTCCCCAAAGAGGGGAGGCAAAGCCTGGGAGGGTGAACCTCCTAGAACTGCACAGGACAGACCCATAGATCGGCGTAAATCAAGCCCCGAAGGCCAAGACGATACCAGTTTATGACGTGTATCAATCAATGATACAACATTTTATTTACCTATCCAGGAAGTTAGGCACAAGGCCAGTTGTATCTTACTCCCACAAGGTAAGATGTGACCCAATGTCGGGTCGGGAAAGTGGGACTTGAAAAGCCAGCGCTCGAGAAGGTGAGCACTCTGGCCATTAAAAATTGCCTGGGCAGCGCCGTCGGCATTCCCCGGTAGGGGCGCCTCAGGCAGTAAGCAATAAACTTACTCCTTCCCAAAGAGGGGAGGCAAAGCCTGGGAGGGTGGACCTCCTAGAACTGCACAGGACAGACCCATAGACCGGCGTAAATCAAGCCCCGAAGGCCAAGACGATACCAGTTTATGGCGCGTATCAATCAATGATACAACATAACAGTTAGAAATACCATCTACATAGTAATCTGAAAAAGACCTATAAACAGCTTTAGGTATTGCTAATTTGTATAATTATTTTTTATACAGTTGCTAATAAATTAGGATTCTTTAATGTACATTTGTAATTTTAATTGTCATATTTTCCTATAAGTATGCAATAGTTTTAAATAAGGTCAAAATATGGATTATATTAAGTTTAATTGGGTTTTATATAAAAGGGGATTGAAACGCTTTGTGAAAATTCAAATATCTGCGATTCTTGTAAAAAAATTATATGACATTAAAGAATATAGTTTTCCTTTTTTTAATATAATGAAATGTAAGTGAAAAATGTAAGTATATTTAATAGGTAACTCCTGTCAATCTGTCTGGTAGTCTGTCTGCTTTTCTCTCTCTCTCTCTCTCTCTCTCTCTCTCTCTCTCTCTGTCTATATATATATATATATATATATATATATATATATATATATATATATATATCTTTCTATGTACCGTTTCTATCAACTCCCATAGAGAAGTAAATCTAACCTCGAGTTCAGGAAGTTGGCCTTGACTAAACTTTCATTTTTTGTTATTTTAAAATAACCAATTTATATACTAGCGGGTCTACTCGACAAATAGTTAAAGCAGGGGCCATTCTACCCCATAGTTTGGCATCCTATTAGGCTTATCATCATCAGTAGTAGCAGTTTAATATTTACATACTCAGTATGCAGAGGACTCTTCATGTCCATTTAGCGTAATGCTACGCCATACCTTTAGAGGCCTTAAGTGTTTACTATCATTACTTGTATATGTAGTAATAATGAAAGTATTTGTAATAGTGTTGGTCATGGGAAATTTGGTTGAATTTTGACCAATTTTTTCTAAGTAATTATTAGTATTTGCATTAGCAGCAGTAGTGGCAAATTTAACAGATGGACTGCTCCTATGACATATCCGCCATATCTGTCAAGTAGTTCCAGAGCATGCGCTACCACCATACAGAATTATTATTATAGAATTGTATTTCAGATTTTCTAGAACCATGACCGCTTCCTGCAACTCGACGTATTAGTAATTGTTCGCGTCATTTTTCTTTTTTTCTTTTTGAAATGAAAAGAACCATCAAGAAAACGTGTCGCTTCGTTTCACAAACGATAACAGTTCCAACGTTTGACCTTTATTCTATGCCAAAAGGACTTTACCTCTATCAACATATTCTAAGGATTGTCATTCTGGTTCGCTTTCTGCGTCTTCCACTCTTTGATTGAATTTCTTCAGATCCGTTTAGATGATGGTGGCAATGAATCGTGTATGTGCACTCCGACTATGAACATGAAAACAAGAATGGATATTTTTTATCTGCTTGTTCATTTCTCACAGAGTTTCCATCCTTGTAAAATATTCACAGCAAGAATTCGTCTTGGCATCTGCAATGGCATTTCCTAACAAAGAGAACTTTCATGAACAGAGTTACATTCCAAGAACTTCTCATCTGTATAACACAATGCCACGGGACTGCTTCCTTATTGAATACAAGACAGTCGTCTTCAAGTCGAATGTCAACCTATATTTATCGATCTGTCAGAAATTTGGGAATACCAGGTGCTGTATGTGGGAGGCCTCTTTGCTTATAACGGCATAGTCTCTAGTAGTCTTGGACTTCCCCATTGCCACTAGACTAAATAAATGCTGGTCCAGAACAAGTGGGGTTGATATTGTAGAACACTTGCTTAACAATAGACTACCCGCGCAGACACCCTTTATAGTAATTTATTGTCTCTTGAGACAAAACGGACGCTTGCTATATATACTTATTCATCACTAACTATACTATTCGTCTATAAACATAGGTGGACAGGTCATTATTCTAGATATACAGAAATAACGTAAACATCTAGAACAACAGAATGGACGCGAAGCAATGGAAAAGACCTAGAGAAATGCCAAAAACCCGGTAAAAGGTAGATCGCGGAGCCAACTGGGTCCTACCTGGCCACGCTTAGTCAGGGACAATACAGGATGAAAGGAAAATAGAGAGGAAAATAGTATAATGATGATTATACTATACTTCACGATTCATACGAGACATTAAACGAGTTATAGCTATCTGTAGATACGAGCCTGGTGAATATGTATATACATATAACATATATATATATATATATATATATATATATATATATATATATATATATATATATATATATATATATATATATATAATTAACTCAGCTATTGTTGTGGTGACAACCTGGAAAAAATCATAAAAAAGCACAACATGAAAATACTAAACACCTCAGTAACCTCAAATCCTAGAAGAACATGTAACTGTACTAACAAATCAAACTGCCCCCTAAACCAAAAGTGCCTATCAACCCAAGTGGTCTATGAGGCATCTATCTCCTCAACCGAAAACCCATCCCAGACTAACTATTATATTAGTTTGGCAGGTAACAACTTCAAGGAAAGATTCTACAACCATAAACTCTCCTTCAACAACCCTGACCATCCTGGCCAAACTGGACTTTCACTACACTACCACAAAATAAAAACAAAAAAGAAACTCCCATAATAAAGTGGAATATCTTTAAAAAATCTAGCACCTGCAAATCAATGAACTCACCATGTAGATTATGTTTAAATGAAAAACTGGAAATTATCCGTTTTAAAGACAGAAATAAACTCCTAAATAGAAAACAAGAGACGTCTATCAACTGTAAACATAGTAGACTCTACCTCCTTAGCAACCCACATACCCCACCTTAACCCCACACCAATTCCCCACATATTTTTAAAAAAAAATTTTAATGAATGATTACATTAACCCCCCCCCCAATTATACAATACTTTAAAACACATTACAACCCCCTCCCCACCCACCCAAATTTACCACTCAACTTCACACCCAACAAGTCCCGATGAATCTATAAATATATAACCACCCCACTAAACTATCAATAACATAAAATCTCTAAGTATTACCTATAATTCTCAGCCTCAATAGCCTCTCCGTCATACTACCAATTCTACCAAAATCATCTACCACCTAAACCCATAACTGTGATAGCTATTAACTCTGATATCACTTAGACTAATCTAATCTCAATTACTTAATCCTTCGATTACTATCTTGAACACTTAATTATTGACTGGTGCTTAGTCCTTATTATTGGTAGTAGAACTATAAAAGCCTACCATCACTTGTAGACTTATTTTGCCCAATGACTTCAAAAGTAACAGGATCATAATAATAATAATAATAATTATTATTATTATTATTATTATTATTATTATTATTATTATTATTATTATTAATACTATTGTCACTGCGATTATCGTAGGTATGATTGGCCTTATTATTATTATTGTTATTAGAATTGTTTTTATTAATACTAAAAATAGTAACACCATTAAACTTCTTTTATATAATAATTTCACAAGTAATTTTAGTATAATATAATCACAATTAAAAAATATTATCACAACAAAATTCACTACCGTTATTGAGCTCATTATACAAGCCATAAATAAGTATATTAAAATAGAATGCAAAAGTAGCAATTAATACCCTAAATTAAAATTATCAAAAAATTTTATCTACATGATAACCACCTATTACAACAGAAATGACAGTTATAACTTTATAATTATAATTCTATTCTCATTATTAAATTAAACCCACCCTGCCCCCGCCCTGGTTGGAATTGAGGTCACGATGGCCCAGACACCAGAGATCACCCCACTAAACTTTCTGAAATATCACTTGTTGGGGTCTCCCCCCTCCCCCTTCCATGTCCTCGCTATAGGCTGAGCACCATCTCCGTCCCCCTTCCTCTTATGCATCTTCAATTGTCGGTTGGGGTTGAATTTAAAATCTTAGGCATTTGGATTCCATTGACGCTTGAAAAGTTGGCGTTCGTTATGGGCGCTAATGAAACAGCATATATTTTGTCGCAATTAATGGAATAATAAAATCACCAACAATAATATATATATATATATATATATATATATATATATATATCCTGGCTAGTTTCTCTGTCTTTTCCCCTCTTATCGCCTTCACTCCTCCGCCTACCGCCTCCCATATACTAGATCGATAGGTGCGAAAAGGAAAAAAAAAGAAAATAAATAAAAATAAAAAAGAATAAGAAAAAAGAAATAAAGAAGAATATGTCACCTACTTGGCAAATCATATTTTACTGTTGCTAAAAGTTTTCTCATATGGTCCAATCGGATCATCTTTTTCTTCTCCCATTTGTGTGCCTTCAAAATAAAATTTTTCCAAATCTTCACTTTTTCTGAAGACGTTAGTTAATACCAACGAAACCGGTTAAATCTCTTGTTTTTGTTTTTCTCCTGCATTTTAACCTGTTTTCCGTTTGTCTTTTTTCACACACACACACACAAACACACACATATATATATATATATATATATATATATATATATATAATATTCATAAATAAATACTAAATTATGTTTACCTACAGACGACGTCGTTTCGGGTTTTTTGCTCTACAATGCAGTTTGGTCGAGAAACACTGTTATATATGACACAAGGTAAACAGAATAAATGGACATAATGGAAGATTTCAATAATTTTCGATTAACTATTTATTCATCAACGTAACGTGCTGAACCAGGAGAGTATCAGTGTTCTTGTGTTCTTTGAATTTTCGAGGTAAACATGATCTTCAGAAAGAACAAAATATAAATTTATAACCACTCGGTTTAGATGTGTTTTTTTTTTTTTTCAGGAATCTAGAAATTATGGGGTGTCCGTTGGAATAGACTCGCAGAAAAGGATTTAGTTATTGTTGAACTGTGAGAAAAAAGAGAGAAAAAGAGAACGTGAGAGAGAACGAGAGAGAGAGAGAGAGTAAGAAGGGGCGAGTACAGAAGAACTCTATATATTTTTTCAGTTCACGTTTCGGAGTATTTTTGATAAAGATTGCTAATTTGTATTATTTGGATTATTCGGACTATTATTCCAATATTGGATTTTATTCTCAGATTTCGGCCGATGTAACATCCAACATTTTTCAGGTGATTTCTGTCAAACTTGGGAATCTTTATGTCGAATATGGGAATTTATACGTAATCCTATACGTGTAGACGTCCTAAGATGGAGGATCCGCTCATAGAACTCTTTCTTGCCTTGACTTCGTCTCCCTATAGTCTCTTTTCTACAGAAGAAACGTTGCTAATCTTTCTCTCCTATATTGTTATTTTCATCGAAAGTCTTCGCGAAACGTATATATATGTCTATGGATATAAAAATATTTATTTATATATCGATAATAATAATTTATATATATATATATATAGAGAGAGAGAGAGAGAAGGAGATAGAGAGAGAAAGAAAGAGAAAGAGAGAGAAATAAAATTATATAGAAATTAAAATAGAAGAAATGGAAACATCATTTGTTTCACTCCACCCGATAATTCGATGCTAAAAACTAAACTTTGCAAGAAATATTTGAATTTTATCAAAAACATTTGTCCATAACTAATTGCGTGCACAAAATATTCAATAAAACGTACTTTAAACTGTCCTACAGTAACTGTGTAAATTTAGAAATGATAATCAAAGTCCACCATCACAAAATACTAAATGAAATTAGTAAAGAAAAAAACAATGAAATTCGTAGAAAAAAATTATTCATATAACAAAAATAATCATAACAAAATAATAATAAAAATAACAATATTAATAATAGCACAAGCAATAGTTATAAATCAGACAGTAATAGTAATTACCTAAATATAAATTATAGAGAGAAAAACTGAAATCGTAAAATTTGCGCACATTGTCTATTATAAAATAAGTAATGGCATCGTTTACCAAGCCACACTATTTACCCATAAAACACCGAATGACTATATAGGGAAACATCCGAAATACTACATAGCAAAAAGTACTCTTGAATGTTTAAATTAGGTATTATAATCACAATAGAACATTCATTAACAAAGAATACAGATGTAGTACATCATTATCGAAGCATTACTGGGATCTGTAAGACAGACATTCGCCTATAGTTGAATGGAAAATATCACGATGAGCCATCAATACTGATATTTAAAAAGATCCGTGTAGATTATGCTTGAACGAAAAACAAGTAATTCAATATTTCAAACATGTCAAACAATTACTAAATCTTAGAAGTGAAATAGTAACAAACTGTAGACATATAAACACTGTATTTTAGTATAAATAATAAAAATAAATGAATAAAAATTAACTCAATAGATACAAACGCCGTAACTATTAAAATAATGATTTAAATGGTGGCAGGAAACAAAAAATACAAAAGATGAATTATTTCATTTTCCGCGTGTAACATTAAGGTCACGATTGTTAATTTGACCGCCTTAAAAGTGAGACTGATGAAAATAATGTTTCCCTTTCTTCTATTTTTATTTCTTTTATCATTATTGTTATCTTGTTGCTTATATTTAATTTCAATATTATTATACTCACTATTTTTAGAGTTATGTTATAAACGTACTTGAATGCTAAAATACCTTTCGTTACTAGAGTAATTACTAAGCTTATGTTATTACTAAGCCTATGTTATTACTAAGCCTATATATATATATATATATATATATATATATATATATATATATATACATCTGTGTGCGTATATATAACTGCATGCGTATAAATTTAGATAATATTTATTTCAAATAGATTCAAATATGACTACATGCGTATAATTTTAGATAATATTTATTTCAAATAGATTCTCTTTCTTGGAATCAAGACGGACTGAAAATCTATGACATGCAGTTGGTCGTTGGTTGTCACTTCCTTCTCTATGTCTGCCTACTTGTTTCTTTCTTTCTTTTCTCTTATCGGGTTTGAGAACACGAATTTGTCTGGGCTAAACATGTATGTCGAATAGTTATGTATATGAATATGCATAGTTATGGAAGTGTATGGGTGGTGTTGCGTGTGTGCGTGCTCGTAGGATGTGTACGTATTTACGTTTGCCTATGTATGCGTGTGAGTAAAGTTGTCTATATGTATGATATCGCCAAGTCGTAAGTGTCATAATGTAATGTGGTTTTTGACACGGCTGTTATTATTTGATAAACTTAAAGATCCCTCCCTCTTCGATCGCAATAGTTAAATATAAGATTAAAATTCCCCCTCTCTCTAAAAAGATGTATCAGGTAGGTTGCTACTACCACTCTCTCTGGTTGTGTTTGAATTGTCGAGGTTTAATTCAATTATGTTTCAGTCTCTAAAATGTAATTGTCTGGATTGATGCTTGAAAAAACCACAAGGTTGAAATAAATTATTGCATCGACAATTATGTAATTTCGTGTTATTATATGTTATGTTATTCTTGCTCTGTTTACCACATTGAGTTCTTATATCCGGATTTCCTCCTGAAATTATTCCATTATAATACAAATATATATATATATATATATATATATATATATATATATATATATATATATATATATATATAATTATAATTTATTTCATTTTGACACTCTTATAAACCCGGTTCAACTCCCCTGGATTTATACCCTGTGGATCTATACCATACTCGGATAATATATATATATATATATATATATATATATATATATATATATATATATATATATATATATACAGAGAGAAGAGAGATTTAGAAAGAGGGCTATATAGATAGATAGATAGATAGATAGATAGATAGATAGATAGATAGATAGATTGATAGATAGATAGATTAATGAGAGGTTAAGCTAGGTAGATAAACAGATAGATAGATAAATAGATATATAGATAGGCAATAACACGCATTTACATATATATATATATATATATATATATATATAGTACAGAAATAGATAGCAGTACGCATTGATATATATATATATATATATATATATATATATATATATATATATATATAGATAGATAGATAGATAGATAGATAGATAGATAGATAGATAGATAGATAGATAGATAGATAGATCGCTGAACTCTATTCTAAGTATAGTGAATTAATATTTCTCTCCGCCTAGTAATTAGCGAGCACAGATAAGATCTGTTGTCTTACTTCGTAACATTAAAATCTTTGTCTTCCTTTCTTTTTCTCACTTCTGACTTTCCCGCCCTAATATCATTATTTTCCTCTCAAACCTTTGATGTTCCCAACCATTAAAAGTAATCATCGTTGGTCGTGGAAAACAAAGATGGCACTCGGGATATATCTCCGCGGATAACGAAGCGCTGTCCCCGTTATCCGGAAACTGGTCGTCATTATTATAAGCGATGGCGGCAAATTTCGCGCGTCTCCCAAAAGCCACACAAGCCCTTTCTCATAATTGGAACAAGATGGAAACAGAAAACAAAAACGAAAATGATGGCTGGAAACAATCGGCTTTCTTTTTTATTTCATTTCGTTTATTTTACTTTCTCTTATTACCCGTTTATTTGACACTGGAACTAATAAATTTGATCTTCCCAATTTAAAAAATATATAGAATTTAAAAAAAAAAACAGACCATAATATTCATTTAAACCAGAACAAAGGATTGTTAAGAATGTTTTTTCAACATTTATTCGACGTCATACTTCTTTTGTGGATGCGTGTTTCGTATGATGGATAGGTTCGCAGACTATGGAATCGCGACATGGAAGTTGTTCCGGCACGGGTGGTTTCTTCTTTCTGCGAATAAGCCAAGTCACACGTAAGACGTAAATGTCTCTTGTGTGAAGTTTGATGCGGGGATCAAGTCAAAGATAAACTATCGCAATCGAGTCAACGCTGAAAGTGTTGACCGAAAACCGAACGTATACCACTTTGGGGTCTTTTGTAAATCTATCCCGGCAAAAGAATACATCCGCTATCCAAAAACGGACCAAATGATGGTTGTAAATAAGACAAGAGTGCCCATTTGTGTAATTGAGCAAAATCGTTGCCCTTATAAACTCAACATAAACTCATACAGATATATGTCCATCATTCTACTATGCGTTCCACGGTGGCGTTTATTCTGCATTTTATACATCTTAACCCTAATTATAACCCTAACCCGACGCATGTCTAGACAGGACTCCCAAAATAGGGTATGGACGTGTGCGCGTACTGCACATGAGTGGTTAGGGTTATTTTTGCAAAACTTATTTCCCCATTAGTGACGACGCTCTTCTATATTAAACACATTTTATTTTATTTCCCTCGTTTTTTCGCCACAATTCGAAATCCAAGCAAAGACGCAGAGAAAGAAAGAGAGAGAGAGAGAGAGAGAGAGAGAGAGAGAGAGAGAGAGAGAGCAGTATACCAATGGCTTTCTCCGATTATTGTCCTGGGGCGGATGGGCCATTCATTTATGCGAACTGGACTTTTTTCTATCTATTTGTTTCTCACGAGGATTGTTAGTCACAAGGTCGGTTTTTAACGTGGGGAAAATATATAGCTTCCCATATAGGGGAACTCTATATTGAGACAAAAATTTAAAATGGCACAGTCTAGAAGGATCTCTCCTCCACTGACTTAGGACATAACAAATACTACACTTGGGTCTCAGTTTGAAGGCGGAGAAAGAACTGGACCTGACGTCAATCGGACAAAACCCGCTTTCTGTAGTGCTTACCTCCCCCCCCCACTGGAACATGTGACACAAGGTCGAAAGATGGGATTAAAAGGTCAGCGCTCAAGACGAAGAGCACTGCATGGGCAGCCCCGTCGACATTCCCCGGCAGCAATAAACTTACCCCTACCTAAAGAGAGAAAGTAAAGTATGAAAGAATGCACCGCACAGAACTATACCTTACAGAACCATACGTCACCACGACAGAAAAAAGGCCATCTAGCTCAAATGGCTCAGACGCTGTCAGACTGATTGTCGAGCACGTATCCTCGACTTAGTATAAAAAACGTAATATGCGCGTAGAATAAAATTCAATTATAAAATACTTCAATCAATACCAAAACAGGGGGGGTAACAATACCATACACTATAAATCGGCTAAAACACTATACAATTATAAACCGCTTTCACTTTAACGAATAAGATGTGTAATTTTTTTTTTTTAAATATAAATTCAATCTGTTGAATCGACATGAAGAAAAGCCTTATCGGTTATTTCGTTTTTTTTTAATGGAAATCGCTCCAGACGAGGCATGAAGCCACTTGATATAAGGGAGCTAAACAAATACTACTTTAAAGTCAAAAACTTGTCAACGATAAGTGTTATATGGATAGATTCCGACCTAGTAAACAGCAAATCCATTTGTGAGAAACATCGCTCATGGAATGTGAGAACTACAGGACGAAATAAGCGAAGCGAGAGTTACGAGGTTGCCGAAAGTAAACCCAAGATCTACTTTCTACCTTCCTTTAAAAATGTGTGCAGCTATTTCAGTATACATTTAAAGAGTGTGGCGACAGTTGTTATTTTAAATTAAGGTTAACCAAAAACATAAGAAAAACATTATCTCAGTTTAATATAAATTGTTTGGTAATACATTTATTTTAGATTTTTTTTAAATTTTGCAACGTTAAGTTGAATGTTTTTTACTGTAGAGTATGTAATGTGAAATATTAGTGGGTATCATAGATAGTATAAATATTAGGTTAAAATATATTTATTTAAGTATTCTTGTTTTATGTGTAAACAGGATGTGTTATAGACAGAGAGTCACGATGAGATTACAGGGTTAACCACGCCAGGAAATAAAATATATCGTGAGAAAGAAAACAGCTGATACTCAGCCGGATGTTACGTCAGACGTACGTTTGAGAAAGTGGCGGTTGCAATAAAAGACTCTTAATGGAAACTTTACTGAGACAAGACGAAACATTACAATAATTAAGCCATGCCATTAAAATAAGTAACTTTCAATTTTCTCTCTCTCCCTCTCTCTCTCTCTCTCTCTCCTTTTCTCTCTCTCTCCTTTTCTCTCTCTGTCCTTCTGTTTATGTTTCTCTATTGCTGTATTTTCTTTTCTACTACCCCTTCTTTACTTGTCGCTCAGAAAGAAATATATAGTTACTATATATTTCCTGAGCTTATAACCATATATAGTTTGCCTGTGGATGACTACATGTGCCTCTTTCTTGATGTGAGCTCTCTGGTGAGTGAAATGGCCAACTGCAATCAGCGTAAATGCAAAGCTATTTATGTAAGCAAATGGAGCACTCTTCAGCAATTGACATTGTTTATATAAACATTGAGATTTCGCTTACTCGCAGCAGGTGACTGATAGTCGAATGGTTAGGAGCGTCGACTGTCTACTAGACAGGCGGATCTTGGTCCTGGCTTAAGGCACTTGTTTGACTAGCCGCATTACAGAGCTAGGATACAGCGAAAAAGTCTGTCTAAAATGTAGAGTGAATTCTTAAAAAAACGTATCCCAAAACATAAAAAAAGAAAAAGAAAAGAAAAATAATAAACCTCATATTATTAAGTCATTTATATATGAAGGTACAAGTAAGGACATAATATTCTTTTGATTCTATTAACCTCATATTACATACTAACTAAAATACGTATATTTTACCTAAACATTGCAATTTTTTATTAGTTCGTAAAAAACTTCATAGATTCAAAAGAATTAATGGGGTAAAGTAAAGTAGAAAAATAAGAGTAAATTAAATATTAGATTAAATAAATTTAAAATAGGAAAAATAGAAAAAGGGAATAAATGGAAGAAAAAGAGGAAGAAGAATTTTTTAAATACAAAAAAAAAATCACTATTTTTACTTCTAAATAAAATGCAATAAAATTTGAAAACTAAGGGAAACAACTTTACACATTCTTTTATTAATAGTTACTTCCCTTTATTTATCTTCTTATATATGATACAGGGGTTACTTTCCTGCTCAGTATTTAATGGGTGACAATTTGAGAATACCAGGGGGGGGAGGATACTTTTGCTTATGCCGGCATAGTCTCTCGTAGTCTTTGACTTCTTCTTCCAACTAGTCTCAAGAAACGCCAGTCCAGGACAGGTGTGGTTGAGGATTGCGCAAGTCTTGCTTCATAATAAACTTCCTTGCTTCATAATAAACTCCTTGCAGAATATATATATATATATATATATATATATATATATATATATACACAATAATATTTTAATAAATACCTAGAGACATCGATGTTTCATGCTAACGCAATTTTCAGTCTAGGAACTAATTCCCGACGGTCGGTGGGCGCGAACCCCGAACACAAATCGCCACTGATTCGTAGTCGGTGATCTTAACCAAAGGGCCATCGTCAATTAGTTAGTAAATATAGAGTAACTTTAACTGTAAATAGCGACACGTGACCGTCAGCTAGAGTGATCTTACGAAACGGTGTTCGGATCGCGCATATAGCTATTAGTACTGCTTGTTATCAAAGCTACTCGAAAGTGCCCAGCCCTTGTGGGGAGGGGAGCTGATAAACAATAATATTTTAATAAATAAATATTAAATATTTAAATACCTATATATATATATATATATATATATATATATATATATATATATATATATATATATATATATATATTTAAATGTTGAATTATCGTTTAAAAATGACCTATCGTGATAATATAAAGCTCAATATATTGAATAGAGCAATCAATTCTAGAGATGAAAGATGAAAATAAAAAATTGTAATCTCTGAAAATCCATGGATTAAGGATATGAAGCTTCTTGCTCTGAACTTTTGATGTTCTAATAACTATTGTATCTTTACAATTGTTTATTCTCATCTTTCATCTCTAGAATATATATATAAAGAGAATAAATTAAAATATTGAAAGATTTCAATAACTTTTGATTAACTATTTATTTACCAAAGTAATGTGTCGAAACAGAATGATATTTGTGTTGTGTTCTTTGAATTTTGGCGGTAAATATTATCTTCAAATATATATATATATATATATATATATATATATATATATATATATATATATTTATAACCACTCGGTTGGAGTGTGTTTTTTCAGGGATACAGAAATTATTTGATATCCGTTACAATAGACTCGAAGAAAAAGATTTACTTATTGTTGAAGTGTGAACTTCTATTTTGTGTTTGATATCATCAAATTATAATTATAATATTTTACCAGTAATTTGCTTAATACTGTTTGTTATTCATTAGTTATCGTATGCGTATTTATTATTCTGTCGTATGTGCAATTGTGCTCTGCGCCATATGTTTATTTTTGGGTTGAGTTTTCTAGTCAGTAGTGATTCCTTAATTACAATCCTGGTTCAACACATTACGTTGGTAAAAAAATAGCTAAACGAATATTATTGAAATCTTTCAATATTGTCATTTATTCTGTTTACTTTGTCTCGCATCCAACGGTGTATTTCTAGTAAACTGCATTGTTATGGCCTTTAAAAAACAACTTCTTATACACTTCGTACAATGCTTCAAGCAAACTGTAACATCCTTCTTATATATATATATATATATATATATATATATATATATATATATATATATATATATATATATATATATATATATATATATACATATATATATTTATACATATATATATATGAAAAAGGAAAGAATAATAAAACGCGCGTCCGGAGAGAGGTCAAAAAATAAAATAAATAGATCAATAAATAAATGGGGGGAAGAAAAGTATGGATGAAGTGTGGTAAAAAAAAAAGAAACTGTCTCTTTAATGGCGCAATAGATTCAGTGTTTCAGTGCGGTTTTTGCTAGATGCTTAAGGAATAGAATCCGAGTCTGAGGTTTATCTTAGATGGATATTAGAGAAGTATTATAGCGCTTTCAATGCATTTGCGACGTGGAAGAGAGTATTCGGTCTTGAGGAGAGTGCAGTTCTTTTAGATTAAAATTGTGAGTAAAAGTGTTTCTGTGTAGGACTCGTGCGTTGGTGAGATTGTTGTGTATAGGTCTTGTTGTGCTCAGAAATATAAGATTTTATATTTCTGACCGTTTAACCACCAATTTTGTAAATGCCGGCCAGGGAAGAAGTGTCCTTAGGGGAAAAGTGCCATTATGTATATATATATATATATATATATATATATATATATATATATATATATATATATATATATATATATATATAGTCTAAAGAAGCTTTGAGTTATTTTAAACTAAAAGACAAAAAAAAGGAAAATGCAGTTTAAATTCCCAGAGAAACTAACTAAATCCAAAATAGTGTAGACTTAACATTTGTTGGAAAATTCATAAATAAATAATATATAATAGTAAGTAAATAAAAATAAAAAGGGGGATTAAGTATCTAACAGTGAAACAAAAGCAGGAGACCTTTACGTAAGCATCTAATATTAACACGGGGATCTTCAGCTGTTTACCATGTAACTGTTGAGAACATTATTCGCTTCCACTCCAAATAAATATGAGAATAAAATTGTAATATAGCATTATCAAATATATATATATATATATATATATATATATATATATATCCATATATATATATATATGTGTGTGTATGGGTATGTGAATGTGTGTGTGTATCGGGGGTGTTAAAATTACCGAACATTATTTGCAAAGCGATAAATGCCTCAGTATTTACATCAACTCCAACCCTGCTGAGAACATTATTCGCTTCCACTCCAAATAAATATGAGAATAAAATGGTAATATAGCATTATCAAATATATATATATATATATATATATATATATATATATATATATATATATATATATATCCATATGTATATACACAGACATGTGTAGATAGAGATAAAGAATAAAAAAAAATTTATTAAATAGAATTAAAAGTATATTTAAATTAAAATTAAAATAAATTAAATACAAAATTAAGATTAAATTGAAATTAGATTACAAATAAAAAATCAAAAACTAAAAAAGATAAAATTACTGTAAAGTAAATGCAAAAGTAAAAAAAAATGAAAAAATGAAAAATAAATATATATTCATTTTATTTATGCTATACATATATATTTTTATTTCATTTAAATTCTGCTTCTTCTATGTTTTGACACATAAATGTAAGTAAACTAGTTAACATACACATGTTATTAATTTGGAGGAACAAAGTATCGTTTGGTTCTTATACAGTTTGAGCATGAGAATTACATACTTTGCATCATTATGATATAACTGTATTTAAATATGGTCAATTATTTTCATTTTTTGGAAATTCTGTCTCTGTTTTGAAACATCGGTATGGAAGCCATAATTAACCGATATTTGCGTTTTTTTACTTTTTCCTTCGGGTTCGTTTTTATTTACATCCTGGTTGTTTTTGATTCTTTGGACAATTTTTACAACCAGTACTAAGTCTCTTTTTTGGAGTGAAAAGTCAACAGGTTTCTTATTCTGTTATTTTTTCTGATTTTATTTCTTCTATCTGTTGCATTTTGTTTCAGGGTTCCGAAGAGAAAAGAATGCACTTTATGGTAAACTACTTGAATTTTTGTTCATTATACAGATTTTTTAAAACAATTGTAAATCCGATGAATTGCTTTGGGTATAAATAAGTATAAAGTGATCTCGAAATATATATATATATATATATATATATATATATATATATATATATATATATATATATATATATATATATTTAGATTTTTCACTTATAAAATAGATCATTCAGTGAAGACCGGGGTTGTTCCAATAACAAGCTCGATGATACTCGATTACAGAGTACAGAGCATTTATATGTGATTTTATAAAGGCTTACCAAAGCATTCCTTTCAGGACACCAATGATCACCATTAAAGATATTTTTTCTTACAAATACTATTTATTCAAATTAAATGTTTTTTCCTACACGTGTTTCACTACCAAGCAGTTACTTGCTTGGCAGATCATCAGGGAAATTAAATGTCTGGAATATATATATATATATATATATATATATATATATATATATATATATATATATATATATCCGATATTATGACTAAAAACATTCAGACATGAAATCTCAATAAGACGAAAAATTTTAGGCACATTAAAACAAATTAGATAATTATTGATGATTAATCTGATGTTGCTAAGGTAAAAAAAATAATTTTACCCATTTTAAAATGAATTGTTTCCAAATTAAATTATGTTGTCCCGCTGACTTGAACAGTACAATAAATACATTACGAATAGTAAATCCGATTTATTGATTTGAAGAATATTTAGCTGAAATATATTTTACAAAAACAAAACAGAATATTTATTGTTTTAAAAATAATCAAATTGTTGCAATTTTAAGTAAATAAAGACGGATTAGACATATTCGTTTTACTTATTTAAAGCATAATCAGCTGACAATTACTATTATGTTTACGGAATATGAAAGATTATTTTTTCTTTATAGTATTGCTACTAACAGACATTAATCATTTGTACAAGAATGTTATTCATAACAGTAAATTATTCAGATTGATGTAAAAAGCACTGTGGAATGTCCACAGGATACGGCTAGTTCCTTTTTACTTGCCTTTCTACGGGGGTAAAGTTAGATTCAAGGTTGGTGTTTTTATTTGAGGAAAACTCCAGCTACCCCAAAAGGGGCACTCTGGACTGGAACAAAACTTAAAATTGCTAGGTTCTAGACCAAAAACAGGAAAGATGGAGTGTAATATCAGAACAGATACTACACTTTGTATCATCTTTTCTCCATATGATAAAAATAAAATACAATGTGAAAAATTAGACACAAAACCATAATTTGTTCCGAGCCAAAATACAAAAGAAGAACGCTAGTCACTAAATAATTGAACAGAGAGAAACTGCTGAGCGCCACTTGATTATGTTGCGCCCCTTCAAAGTGGGTCAAGACATACAGGAAGCTGATTCAAGTGCCGTTTTATTAAAAGAAAAAAAACATTTGAAACAAAAACGCCATTTTGTTATCTCAGATTTTCAAGAATCTATTTTTCTTCCTGACTAAACTTCGCCATTTTTTTTTCTCATCCGCGGAGTAGAAAAAATAGTTTTTTTTCATCTGAACAATAGTTGATTCGTTAAAAGCTACAATAAAGACGAGACATAGATAATAAAAATACAACAAAGGAGAAAAGGAAAAAATAGACTAAATAAATGAATACCATTTCCATTTGTCTGAAGAACCCATGTTATCAAAAATAAATAAATATATAATGATCAGTCTTATCTTGTGTCCTATGTGTACCGTTTCATTATTAGCGGTGATAGACGGCTGTAAATGTTTTATAGTTCACCGGTACTAAATTGAAATATGTAACGAAGCGTTGGTATTGAAAATATGGCAAAGGAGTATGAGAAACCCAGGGAGACACAAATGCTGTGAGAAACGTATAAATAATATTTACGGTACTAAGAGAAAATGCCTCCTTTCACACAACACAGACAGCATCATTCATTTTTAGCACAGTATTTTTGTTATCTAGATGAATAAAAATACATTTTCTATCGTCAGTGTTTCCACTTTAGCGGTTTTCCCGCTCAATATGTTTGGAATCTAGCTTGTAAAATTTGGATGGAGAGGCTAACGGTGTTTTCTGTTAAATCTAGATTACGTTTGTTACCCACACAACCGAAACTTCAGATTTCAGTTAACTTCCTTTAATTTAATTCTGTATTAATTTTCTTATCTAGTCATCATACGAGACGATCTCTTAAGCTATATTCCATACATGATATATGCAGAACAGTGGTTGTTGTACATTTCATTAAGAAAATTAACTATTTCAAAATATTCTCGAGATCCCCCCAACTCTATAAACCACGATTTTATAAATAGTTTGTTAAACTTTACATTTCTCAATACGAAGACACAAAACTTATTCGTGAATTACGTCCCTTGTTTGTTTGTTTTTTTTACATTTAAATTAAATATAAATAACCTTCAAATTACAAATAACAATTTAAATAACAGTAATATTAAGATGTTTATAGAAAACACGAAATATTATGTATACTCGTAATATTTTTATATGGGTAAGAAAAGTATGAATCTAGCGTTTTTTTCTTTAGATTTTTCTTCGATTAAGCGGGTCTTGAAAACTTCAGTTGGCAACACTGTCTAAAACGAAATCAGAATTCGTCATTTTTTCTTTGGTTTTGTCTAAAGAAGGAATGTGCCACGTGTTATCTATGTTGATGTACATCTATAATTATATTCACTAAAATCTCATTTAGCTAAACTCTATATTTCTACGTGATAGGAACAGGTTCTCGAATTTTGACCAAATCACTGACCTGACACGGCAATTGTTAACACTCTCAAATTAAAACTGTATACATGTAGTTGATACATATATATATATATATATATATATATATATATATATTCACCCGAAATAAATCATGTTTCCACTGAGACGGAAGTTTCTGGAAAATGTGGTGATTAATGAGCAATCAACAATTTCCCTGCTATCCAACCACAATGACGTCATTTGGACTCCGCAAACCACTCTCTCCCAAATTTCCCATTGCGGACTGAAGCCATACTTGATGACCTGACCATCACTCGAATCTCATGTCCGGGACATCATAAAAAACCTTAGCACCTCCAAAGTATGTGGGTATGATCTTATACCAGTAATAGTAAAAAAAGAAATGTTCTTCTGAACTGTCCTCTCCAAACTCTACAACAAATGCCTTGCGAATCTTGCTTCCCTGATAGCTGGGAAATTGCCTCTGTGGTACCAGTCTTTAAGAATTCTGGAGATAGAACTGACAATGAGAATTATCACCCCATAAGTCTACTCCCGCTTTTCGCTAAAATCTTTGAATCCTTTATCAATCTAGCGATCGTCCATCACCTCGTTAATGTTAAATTTCTTTGTGATCATGAGTATGGATTTAGGTAAGCACAGATACTGTGGATATCCTAACGGTCATCTCTCAGCGTATATACCAAACACTGGACAAGGTAGGTGAATCTTGTGCGGTAGCACTTGATATATGCAAAGCCTTTCACAAAGTCTGACATAAAATATTTAATATAATAAGATCCTTCCTATCCAATATATAGATATGCAGGTTGTCCTCTATGGTCATTCATCGAAACAACATGATATAAATGCAGGTGTACTCCAGAGATCGATCCTTGGACCTTTATTGTTCCTGATTTTCATAAACGACCTTCCTGATCACATTATGTCTGAGATGTGTATATTTGCTGACGACACAACGCTCTACTTTCATCGCGTGGGTAAAACCGACGCGCACATATACGAGGCAATGGCTGAATCCTTAGAAAGTGACCTCCAGCCTGTAGTGGAATAGGGTTATAAATGGATGGTAACATTTAATGCTGCTAAGACAAAGCGCCTTTCCTTCAACAACTACAAGAAACCTCTTTGATGACCGATTGCTATGGCAAATCCTGAGCGTCAAACATTCAAACTCCTCAACCTTACATTCACAGCGAACATGAATTGGAACAAATACATAGAAGGCATTGCCAATGTTGCGTCAAAGAAAGTGGTCTCTCTCTCCCGTGCTAGAAAACTTCTTACACCTTAAAGTATATTATATCTCTCTAAACCGACCATCCGCCCATGCATAGAGTATTGTTGCCACATCCGAACTAGTGCGCCATCCACCAGTCTCCCGCTCTTAGACAAGGTCCAAAAAACGGATATAATCTAATAGGTCCCTCACTATCCACCAAGCTTCAGTCCCTATCCCATCGCCGCAATGTTGCATCTTTGTGCTTGTTTTACAAGTACTCTAATGAAATGTGCTCCGATAAACTTGCTGCTCTGGTGCTCCTTCGACGTAAATACACTCGGGCAACCCAACAATCAGCTAAATTCTATCCATTTACTATGAAGGTTCTCAGATCCCGGAGAGTCTTCTCTTCCAATAGCTTCTTTCCTCGAGCTGTCGGCTTTTCGAACTCCCTCCTTGCTCCATGTTTCTCCGACTGTACCGACAGGAAGAAATTTAAAACTTATATGAACAAGCATCTCGCTGCACAGCTCCCAATTTAGGGTTACCCCCTAAACGTTTACCCTAATTCTTAGTGGAAACTTTGTTTGGTTGTGGTGAACTAAGTTAAAAATAAAAATAAAAAGAGAAAACTCAACCTTCATAAATAACGATTTGCTGCCTATATATATATATATATATATATATATATATATATATTTGAAGATGAGATGAATTAGATGCACATTTCGGTTGTGTACATAATAGTCTATTTCGACCTGATTTTGGTCTCCTCAGATGTACCTTTAACCACGATTCAGACATCGTGGTTGAAGGTACATCTGAGGAGACGAAAATAAGGTCGAAATAGACTATTATGTACACAACCGAAATGTGCATCTAATTCATCTCATCTTCAAGTTTATACTTGCTCTGCTTAATTGGACATAGAGCTCTCTTATTCGGATTCCTACCGAAACCATTCGAACCAGTAAACTATATATATATATATATATATATATATATATATATATATATATATATATATATATATATATATATGTATATATATATATGTATATATATGTATATATATATATGTATATATATATGTATATATATGTATATATATATATATATATATATATATATATATATATATATATATTTCACTCGCGTATGTGCACGCAACTAACCCGTATCTCTGTTTTTCTTTGTGACTGTCCATTTCTGGTTTATAAACCTTCTTATAAATAAACACCAGCACCCGAGTGATTTGATCTACAAACCACACGGGTGTTTAAGATAAATACACGCCTATGTAATTGAAAACGTAACAGGTTTTATTATTATTAATTGGGTATTCTCATATTCATTTAGTGCAATTCGATCCAATACTTTTAGAGAGTACACCGATTTAAACCCTTGTTCGTTTATAATTTGTTTTCCGTTATTTTTTTAGATGAGTATTGATTATTCGGACTACTATTCTCATTTTGTATGTCATTTACACAACGTATCTGCCGATGTAAACTTCGACCTTCTTCAGATGCGTCTTGCTTAACTCGTGAATCTTTTTGTCGAACTCGGGAATCTATACGGAATTTTGAACTGAACCCTTTATTTAATCCACGTATATTGTTCTTGTTCTGTCAGTCATGATCGGGTAGAAATATCAAGTATTTTTTTTCCATTCTAAGTTAGTACTGCCTTTAGTTAGGGCATAACGTTCAATCTCCAGAAGACTGTCACTTAGAACTGGCTGTACTTAGCACCTTTACTTGTTGCGCCACGTCTTTTCAATTGGTTTATTAAAGAATCCATTAATAAAAAATTAATTTACCTTTTGTTTCGTGCTTTTACTAATGAATCACAGCTTATCAAGGCCTAAAGGCGATTCAAGGACAAGAGTTAATGAGTCTGTCAGTTGGACAGTGGGACAAACACCTTGGGGATTGAGACAATGGAGACAGCTCAACAGGAATTTGTTAACATTGGACTTGAAAACAACCATGTAGTAGTCAGCTGTGACGCGGCATTATTGTAGTATGTTCCACAGATGAGTAGTTTTGGGAAAGAAACTCTGCTCATGAAAGTCCCGTTTAGCTCCAGGTACACAGAAGAAGAAAGGGAAATAATTTACAGAGGTTGTAGCTAGACGAGTTCTTTCTGTGAATGTGTTTGTATATTCTAATACATCTTAACACTTTATGCTATTTAATGTCGAAAGACGATATCAGTTGCAAACATTTCAATGCAAACACTTTGTGTTGATTACGACACTACATAGTTTCATCGACACGTGCTAGCCTGACATGTTTGCTTTGTTGTTCCGTGATAATTTCCAAGAACTAAAATCCTTCATTTCTCTACTAGGTATATTTAACATTAGTTGGTTCCCAATTTTTGACTAGAGGTACACCTAAAATGTTTTACTTAATAGATGTTTAACAGAACCAACTTCGACAAGTACACATTATTCAACCTCTCTTCTTCAACTAGTATTTTTATTTACCTCCTCTGCAGCAAGTTAGACACAAGGTCATGTGGAGTTTTTAAAAGCCAGCGAACTAAGTGTAGTGTACTCCAGCCTACTAAAAATGACTTAGTAAGCTCGTCGGCATTCTCCGGCAGGGCGCCTCGGGCGATTAGCAATAAACTAACCCCTTCTCAGGGAGAAGGTAAAGTCTTGAAGGGTGGACCTCCTATAAATGCAAAGGACGATACCTCAGCCCGACGGCAACAAAGCTACGTTCGGACTTATTGTCAAGGACGTATTCACGACTGGTTCTTCAACTAGTATGTAATAATTGAAATAACCTACATCTTTTACACTGAATATTATAAAAAGAAAACATTATTCTGGGTATAATTAACGCACATTATCTTTATTTAAAAAAATCGTCATAATTCCGTCAATCATTGCAGAATCAACTGTACATCTGGAAACCGTAATCAGTTTAACGAAACCAGGAAAAACTAAAAATGTAGCTCACTAACCGACTGTTTCATTTTTCAACCTTTCACAGTCAAAGCGTCACGCGTCTCGGTCCCAATATTTCAGAATTCACGCGAGACATTGGAAGGAGCCCCGAGACCTGGTTGGATGTTCCGCCGCATTACCCTAATCTATCACCCGAGGTACCGCACTGATTATTATGATGTAATTCCGCAACGTCTAAGTATTGATGAAAAAACAAAACCCTTGTCCTCCTGTAAAAACAACAGGGACTTATTAAAATAAGTGTTACTTAACGGAAGTAACTCAATTATCCTAGAACAGAGTAAGTTCAATTTGATTCTTAATATACCTGTTAATACATAATATATGTAATTCAAAATATTATCCATTAGGCATCTATGCAATATTACATTACAAGTGGGATTATTAGTTCGTGTACGTACGTACGTGATCACCTTCCACGCCCATTAAAATGAGATCGTTCGGTTATCAAAAATAACGTTATTGAAAATTAATTAAGGAAGAAAGATTTCAACTTTACCAATCTAAAAGATGAGTTGTTCCAAAATCGAATTCTGTCATTCAGTCGACAGAACCAGTTTTAAAATCTAACTCTTTGCATTCGTTTTATTTTAATGTAATTTTTATAAACATGCAATTGTTACAATGTTAAACAAATGAATTCGTTTCATCTATTTATCTGAAAACTACTTTCATGGTAAGAAGAAAGAAACTATTTATTTAAAAACTATGTAAATTGTTACAATAAATAAATTCAAATGTTAAAAGGTTCGTTCCATTTATTTAAAAATATTGAGCTGACAATGATATTTACGGAAGGAGAGACACTTTCGTTTTATATTATTAAAACTTACATGCATTTATTATTTCAAGGAAATATTATTGTAAAAATGCAGTACGGTGCACTTTTTAGTGGGGCATGCGAATGGCAGACGGTGCAGATGATAGATGCTCAGAAAAAAGAAAAAGAGGGTGTATTTTGGGGCCACACAGAATCTCATTTCTCTTTGAAATGAAATAAGTGTCTCTTTAAACAGAGAATCATGCTGAGACCCGAAAATAATGTTCTTAGATTGTCTCCATGACAAGGCTATCGGAGTAGACTGTATAGCAGTTATCTCTAATGGATATCTCCAGCGATCAGCCTCTAGACTTACGAAGGATAACGAGTGAGAAGGAATGGAATCCAAGAGATGGGAGGAGAAAAAGAAATCCAAGAGATAGGGAGAAAGTGGCCTGGCCCTTTGGGTATGGCATGAAGTTGGTTTTCTAAAAGCTAGGAGTCAGTTTAAGCTGGTTGTCTCTCCAGGCAAGGTGTGCCCATTTTGGTCTCTTATCTAAAGAACTGTATGTATCAGACTTATACTTTTTTCGCCGGGGTAAAAGATCTCATTTTGCAAGTCTGCCATTCAACTTGAGAACACGAGTATCTTTTGTAACCTCAAACAAATAAACTTGTTACTTGTTATAAACTAGATTTATGGTTTTACTTGGGATGAGAATTCTTTGTTGTAACACTTACTGAGATTGCACAACATCTTTGGATGGGAACAACGAATCGGGACGATCACAACCAGTGCAGGAAATGCACGCATACAGGTTCACATTATTAGTAAAGGTAACGTATATAAGATAGAACGTACAGCACGTTAAATTAGAACCAGCAGATACTCTCGCATACCGGCTAATTAGTAGTTAAGTTCGGATCATCAGAAAAGAATGTGCTCTGTTTCGAGGCCTACCTCACTACAGAGTCATACGCACTGACCGCCTTCCTTCATTGACGTGAAGCTCCTGACGTTACATCTACTGGTTTGTTGATGTAACGTTTAACTCTTCGTTCAGGAATCATAGTTATTGATTCTAGACTCCCCCTTTCGGTCAACTCTACTAATGTTGTAGCATTAATCTTGCCATTGTGGTTTGCTTCCTGCAAGGACATACTACGAGTTTTACGATCAGAGGGTCCACACTGCCTTGGCTGCTTGTTTACATACTTTCCCTTTTGTGTATCACGAGACCCTTTTACACCATCCATCAATTATGCGTCTGCTATTCACTCCAGTTAACGTTACAATTATTTTAACAAGCTACAGTTAATAGATGAAGATGGCATCCGTGGAATGTCTACATGGCCCTACTAATATACATTATTGTATGAATGTAATATTTTGTTATATAAAATATATATACAAGGTTCTTGATCGTAATGCCTTATTAATCATTAAGATTGTATTCATTGATTCACCCGAGGCAACCATAACGTTATTGAATACGATCTGGTATGTCACCGATAGTGGCGATAAAGAGGTGTGTTCATCTCTTTTCCTATGGTGTTAGTGCGTATATAAACGTATTTGATTCGCTTGGGTTTCAACTCCACTTGCCGATTCAGCGGCCCGCGTTCTTAACCATTTGGCTATTTCCTCTTCGCTGAGTTCTGCATTTATGTCTAAGTGAAGTGGATGTTTTTCATAAGAGATTCAACGACTAGGCGATAAGTCTCTCCTCATCACACGTCGCCACGTCGCTTCGTTGTGTCACTTTTTATTTTCACTCCGTTTATCATGTGGTGAGATATTTCACGCTAGCCACACCAATATATTTTTTTCTTCTGCTTATCAACCGGTGATATAATTCCACTCATATTTACGTGAACTAACAACGAGAATGTTATTTTAAGGCGTTTCGAATCCACCAGAAAAATGGCGACTTTTGCTTACTCTGTTTTTGGTTGTTGTTTTTTTTATCTTGTATTTGTGTATTTTATAGAATTAGCTAAAACTGTTGCAAACGGTTAACTAACTCAACACAGAAAGTTCGATTAGCATTGAAAAGATTGAATGCCAGGCTGCAGAATCAAAGGTGACTTTGCAACTGGGTTCGAATCCTTCGACCGGCAGTAATTATCATCTCCTACACTGAAGATTGTGTAATCATGAAACATGTGTGTTTGTAGGTAAAAATAATAAATAGTAATATAAATAAATATTGTATATATATATAACTATATATATATGCATATATATAAGTATATATACATGTATATATATTGTACATACTATAGCACACATATACTTAGTACATATACTATAGTACAATATCAACTTCGAAATTTAGTGGGGTGTCCTCTTCAATTCCATATAGTTCCTTTCTCACAGGAGAGATGCTGCTAGTCATTCTGTATAGTTATTTTCATGGTAGATGCTTAACTGAGTTACAATCTGAGGTTTCCCTTCTGTAAAACCTTCAAAGCAAAACTCGTCTAGCTACAACCACTGTAAATAATTTGCCTTTCTTCATCTGTGTACCTAAAACTAAACAGAACTTCAATGAACAAAGTTTATGTCTAAGAACTTCACGCATGTGGAACACAATACTACGTGACTGCTTCTCAGCTGACTACAACAGGGTCATTTTAAGTCCACTGTTAAAACATTATCTCTTTAATAATCAAATTCTTCCCAGTTCACCCATCATCTCCAATCTCCTCAAGATGCTGTCACATCGTCAACTTGATAAACTGATTAACTCTTATCCTCAAGAGGCCTTTGGTTCTTGATAAAGAATGACTCATTATAATTTTTTTAAAGTCTTTGATTAGGATCATACACGCTTGTTAAGCTGAAAATACAAGCTTTTAAGCAGCAATGACACCCTTTATAATGTTGATATGTTTATCCGCATATCCGGAAAACGAAAACAGTGAACTCTAGTTGTTTAACCTAACCCTCCAAGAGTATAGACACCGACTGTCGATAAACGCCCCGACTGAACTCCATAAGGGAAGAGAGCGATCGGACAGGAACCGGAAATAACCACACCGCTCTCCGGCTCTGACGTCACTTCCTACGACTCAGCCGCTTTCTGTGGCCAGGGAAAAGGGCGAACAGCTCACCTACCCCCACAGATTTAAATTAGATTTGTGACAAACATATTTCTATGGTGTCAATAAAACAACCCACAAAGTCGATTGGAGAATGGAGAAAAGACATTCTCGGCATTTCACACTAATGAACATGAGTAATGTCTTATTTTCTGGCTCTGGATTTAACTATAACACCATAAAATGCTCACTATGTTGACATTTACATACATGAAACGTCAATTATAAGGTTAATGGTTGGTTGTTTGGTTGTTTTGTTTTACGGCATATCAACCCTTTTCAGGTTATTTAATGCCGAGTGCAGTCATTTTGGTGAAAGTTTTTATGCTTCAAGTTCTTTATATGTTCAAATATTTATTGATGGTGTTTGGTTTGGTTGTTAAAGTATATTTGTTTTCTTCTCTTTTTTGTTTCTTTCCCCTTTTAATATCTGTTTCTATTTAACCCATAGTTGGGACCCTAACAGTTACTACCACTCCGGGTCAGGGTGGACCTGGGAGCAATGGTAATTAAGAGGAGGCTCCACATTCCCCAAAGTCCGTAAGCCGGATCTCACCATCGGATGTAGTTTACGGTCATATCCAGGACCGGGAGTAGGGAAGGAAAAATAAAATAAAAAAGGGGAGGGAGAAAGGGAGAGGGGCTGTTGTTTTTGTTTTTGGTTTTGTAGAACATAATTAAGTTTCACAAAAAAAAAAAAAAAAAAAAAAAACGTCAATGTAGGTGAATTTCGTCTCAGGGAGCTACAGGGCAGCCTGATCTGGTATCACCAGATAAGGTTAATGAAGACCCCAAATGTCATAATAAATGTCATAGAAAGTAAAGGTCTAAGAGTGTATATTATCAAAACTAAAGTAATGATAAGTGGTTGTAGTGTTGAAAAGTCCCTGAAAAGAGAAAAGTTCATGCTCAGTTAGATGAAAGAGATTTGGATGGATATGTAATGTGAGTCTTAAAGGCAGACTGAGATCTGATGACCTTAGAGAAAGATTAAATCTGGGTAGTATAAGAATAGTATCAGGAGACGTGTGCAGAACTGGAGACTTCCATCGTATGGTCACGTTGAAAGAATGGATGTAAGTTCTTTTTTAATAGATATAGAACAATTGAGGTAGCATGGTCAGTTCATAGGGTAAGGCCGAAGATGGACTTGAGAGAAAGAAGAGTAAATAAAGACCTTGAGAGAATTAGTTTAGAAGCAAATTTTTAAAAGCCGCCCGCCACATGCCAGCATGTAAAACGGACGTTAAACCGAAAAAATACTGATGATGATTTGTGGGGTCGTAGCCTCATATAACCGTTTAATTCCAATTTAAAATCACTCAAACTATTATTTTGTTATCAAAATGCACAGATATGTTAATAGTAGCTGGTTATTTTAGTTCGGATCCTAACAATTTGCATATTTTAAAAAAATAATAAGGTGCTTTACATGGCGGTGTGATTTGAAAGAAAAACACAATTTTGGCATCGCATGCAACCGCTGTAGGGAAACTCCTGAAATGCAATCATTTTTTGGCTTAAGAACGCAAACATTGACAATTTTTTTTACAACGTAAGAATATAGTTGACTGCACCCAGTTCATGAGAGAGAGAGAGAAAGAGAGACAGAGAAGCAGAGAGAGAGAGAGAAGAGGGAGAAAGTGAGCGAGAGGGGAGAGAGGGCGAGAGAGGCGGAGATTCATATTTCAGATCAAGTGGGTCGGCCATTTCCCGCGCGGTTATTTGACGACTTCAATCGTAAAAGATTTGAGACAGAAATAGAATCAGAATCAAATATTAGAATCGAAGGAAGTGACAAAAGATATTAGAATCGGCGCCAGAAATATGATAGTCGATTTCTAATAGTCGGATTTTGTGGCATTTCATGTCAAAAATAACAACTATTTTAAACAACCTATAATTAAATATGCCCGACCCATCCTCAAAAAATGAAATGCTATTAAGACGAGCCCTCCCCCCTATCGGCGTATTCAACAATAAAAATGCTACTTTATGCAGACAGAGCCTCTTTTAGAGATGCGTGGACGAATCTAAAAATATTATTCCAAACTGAACGTTGTCACTACTGACTTGCCTCCCCGCGAAAGAAGAATTAGACATAAGGTAGTTTTTTTTAATGTAAGTAAAATCCAGTTCCCCAAAGTGGGACACTCAAGTTTGGAACAAACATTTACATTGCCTCAGTCTTGAAGGATTTATCATTCACTGATCGAGGACAGAAACGATAGAGTGCATTATCAGAAAAGGGCCAAGGAATGCAAACTGGAATGTGCCAGAGCGACGACAATACTACATATATCTATTATCCATATACTTATAAAACTGTTGTTGATGCTTGTTAACTTTTTTGTTTGTCATTGTGCACACTGGGTGACGTCGAAAGAGCGTCGTGCCAACTGGATTACGTCATAAAATGGGTTAAACGCTATTAATGACGTCACAAATTGCGAATGAGAGAAATAAAAGGATGATTGGAAGGGAATAAATAGGGGAGGCAGGTGTGATAAGTTTTCTAGAGAGAGCACACCTTCTTTGCAGCAGACTTGACAGTATCTTCTATGTATGTATTCCAACTTATGTTGCCTCTATTAAGGGTAAAATCTACAAAAACAAACAGATTATTTCTGAACGACACGTATTTACATGCAAACTGTTTACCGTCACATCGAAACATCTGTTGCATTTAATTTGTTTTTTTACATTCCTTTTTTGTTCCTTAAATCCTTATTTAATCATTCTCTCACTTAAAACACGTGTTCCTTGTTATTTACTTGGTATCCAAACGTTTTTATTTATATTTTAATATTCCGTTTATACTTCATTTTAATTTCATTTATATATATATATATATATATATATATATATATATATATATATATATATATATATATATATACTACTTATCTATTATCTATATATTATCACATATTATTTATATCTCATATCACTATAACGTAATTTAATTATACTTAATTATTGATTTATTGACTTATCACTAATTTTCATTGCGGATTTGGTCTATGAATATAATTCGTTTGAATATCTCATTCATGCATACTTGATATCTAGACCATATATAAATGTTATTTATATTAGAAATATTTATGGATTTATTTAATTATTAATTTTTTATTTTAATTTCTATTTTCATTTTCATTTCATTCTGTTTTATTTTTTCCAATGTCGAACATTTTGGGTTTAATTTTTGTGAAGACGTCCGAATTCTAGTACATATTGTATTCTTTAGACGAGAGCAGAATATTTTCTAAACCTAATGAAACCGCAGGTATTAATGACTAATTGAACTATTACTGCTTAGTATCATATGTAATAAGTATCGCTCTCTTTTTCTAAATATATATATATATATATATATATATATATATATATATATATATATATATATATATATATAATATTTGTTTTGCTTATTATTTATGTACGTATGCGTTTCGTCCTTTATAATCAGCATGGAGATATGACTATTTACTACTGGTCATGCGATTCGAAACCCCGGATTCCGAGTATTTTGAACCTCAAATCCCCACGTCCAGAACGACTCGGCCAATGCTGAATAGCGAATTAACAGTGATAATGTTAACACTTTATCTGTCGGCTTGACGTCATAAGAGCCTTCTACTTAATGACAGGAACGATGCACACACACACACACACACATATATATATATATATATATATATATATATATATATATATATATATATATATATATGTGTGTGTGTGTGTGTGTGTGTGTGTGTGTGTGTGTGTGTGTGTGTGTTTATATATTTTTATGTACAGGATTCACTCTTAAAACTAATCAACCGACTATTGTTAATTTGGGAACAAAGTTGCTAGGGGTCAAGTGTTCAAATGTCTGCAATATTAATTAAGTTGTCAAGTTTCAGTTGAGTATTTAAAAAGGTTTCTGTGAGAATAATGTGTAGATTACGCTCATTTGAAAATTCGTATATCTCAAACACAAATTGTACTTTATTCTCTATACAGCGTGATCAGACCAAGTGTAGGCAATTTTTTTAAAGGAGCTTATATATCTCTTATAGAGTAATTAAAATGTTTTTAGTGTCAGATATTTGTTTCAATCGTGGCTAACTCATTTCTTTGTTTTTAGGTTAAATTTTAAGAACAACACAATGAACACAATAAGGGCTTCAATCTCTGAGCTATTAAAAATAGGGAAAACACCTATTGATTTTTTGAAAAACTTTTGAAGCCTCGTGTTAGCAGGGCTGTTGTTTATAAGGTCTTGAAACGTATTAGGAAGACTGGATCCGCTCTTCCAAAAGTGAGAAGTACATCGGGTTCAAAAATAAAAACACTGAATCTCATTAAAAAGACGCGAGAAAAAAATCAGAAGACTCCTCCACCCCCCCCCCCCCCAAAAAAAAAGCATAAGAAAATTGGCTTCAGCGACTCATGTCAGTTATGGCACTATACTGAAGATTGATTTGAAACTATTACGTTTCAAGAAAAGCAAAATTCAAGCGCTGTCACAAACACTAAAAGCAATGTGATTGAGTACAGCAAAGCTTCTTTTGGAAAACCTCAAGGATGGAACGTAGCCTCCAGTGCTTTTGAGAGACGAAAAGTTCATTCGAGTTGAGGAAGTACACAATCATCAGAATGATCGGATGTATTGAATAAAGAAGATATCCCATTAAATGAGCACTAAAAAACAGCGTCTTTGATGGCTTGAGCTGGTGTAACCTCAACAGGTGAAAAAACTTTTCCTTATCTTGATTGAAAAGGGGGTAAAGAATTAACAAGCATTTTTATCTAACCATGTTGAAGGAACAATTGGTTCTTTAGATTAATGCAACATTTACAGGGTCCGGTATCACTATCCAACAAGACGAAGCAACGTCTCACACTGCTTTTCCTGTCCAAGAGTGGTGCAAGAAGCATATGACGTGGTTTCTGAACAATAGAGTGATGGCTTCCTTTTTCACCGGATTTAATTCCGATAAACTTTGCTTTTTTGAGTACCCTGGAGTGTAATGCATACTCGTCATACCACTCAAGTGTTACGCCATTAAAAACTAAAATAAAGTATTATTTTCACCAGAAACCATCCGCGCCTCATGTAATCAAGTTATTGACAGATTGAGACATGTTAGGGTTAGGGTTACTGACAGATTGATATATGTTAGGGTTAGGGTTACTGAAAGATTGAGACATGTTAGGGTTTGCGTTAGGGTTACTGACAAATTGAAACATGGAGTAGAAGCCAAATAGGGGGTATTGTTAAAAAAATAAGTTTGGGTTAGGCGTACCTCTAAAATGTAAAAGTTACACAAAAGTTACACAACCCTAACCCTAACCCTAACCCTAACCCTAACCCATCTGCGCCTCACAGATTGAGACATGTAGTAGAAGCCAAAGGGGATTATGTTGAAAAATAAGTTTGATTTGATTTGTATCTAACTACATACTATTATATTTGAAAAAAATGTCCATCAACATTTTTTAAGGGTAAAGCTATCTGAATAAATATTTGTTTGATCACCCTGTATAAAGAAAGAGTTTTTTTTTTAGAAATAGATATTTTATTTATAAATATTCGTTCTGTCGAGAAAAGAAAATAATCAATTCCTTTCATCATATCGATTTCTTTTGAATATCAAATTGTTCTATGCTACTTTTACGATCTTTGATTAAATTTCTAGCCTACAATCCAAATCTCTCGAGAGAAAAAAGAACATTTATTTGCTGACCGATGCTTCTTTACGAAATCTTTAAAAAAAAATTTCATGAGAATCAAATAACAAATTACTACATGGAAGAATAAATAAATATAACGGATTGTACTCGTTTCTTAAAAAATGTTTCTTTGGTAAAAAAAAAAAACCTTAGCCGTGCTATAAAAAGATATATCAGAATAATATGATATCATGTCCGTTTCCAGCGCCCGGGGAAATAGAAATATTCTGTCCCCTAAACAGTAGACGAGTTGTACGTTGCTGCATCGTTTTTGTACTTCCTTTTCTTTCAATGGGGAGAACATTTTACTAGACATCTATTGTTTATGAACTTGCATTAATGTTTCAATAGGTCCCACATAGATTAAACACTGTCTGCCAAGCCCCATCCCCTGTCAAATCGCCGCAGTGTGGTATCCATTTGCTTGTTTTACAAATACTTCCATGGAACGTACTCCGATTAACTTACTGCACTTGTAACCCTCTCAACGTAAATAACCCAGACTCATCCAACTAGTAGCAAAATCCCGCCCCTTTCAATGTAGATTTCTTTAGATGCCGGAAAAAACTTTCTACTCTAATAGTTTCTTTCCTCGGACTGCTTAGCTTTGGAATTCCCTCTGTGCTCCCTGTCTTCCCAACCGTACTTACATGCAAAATTTAAATGTAATGAGAACAAAAATTTCGCAGCCCAACTCCCTATCACAGTAGCCCCTTATGCTTCAGTAGAAATATGTCTTCTTTGGGGTAGGCAAAAGTTTTTTAAATAATTAAATTCAGTCAGGTTTATTTCACATAAATGTTTGCTTTATTTATCCCTCAACCCGGACATCACCGTATATCTCTGCTGGTTTAGATTAAAAATCTTAGCATATTGGATAGAGAGAGAAGGGAAAAGATTGTTTTCTGCTGGATAACCATTTTCGCGCCCCTAAGTATTTTATAACCAAGAATTCGGCCTGTCTGCGACCGCCTACTAAGGCCACACTACTTTAGCTGTGTTTTTTTAGTATTTACTTTCGAAATGGCGGTGTTAATTACGACCGCCTAACTTTTGTATCTTGCCAAAAAAACAAAACTGATATTTATACTTGCCACTTGGCAGGAGTTCATTTTGTTTGTTCTGTAGCGAGTTGCCCGGGAAAGGTGATAAGGGTCACGTTGTTATGGCGGGAAAGCTAATGCCAGTTTAAACATCACCAAAATCTTTCTATACATTCGAGATGTGTTGGCATTTGGCCAGAGAGACCATTAAGATGGCCGAATTTGTCATTCTTTGTTTATTTATCATATTTTAGAATGTAGTCGTGGGCATACATTAAAAGAAGACGACCCCGTTGCAAGTATTTAATAGTCTTAATAAAATACAAGATAGGTGAATAATCATATATATATATATATATATATATATATATATATATATATATATATATATATATATAAAGTAATCCAACAAAAGATATAAGCGTCAACTAATATCTTATAATTAGTGAAACATCCGGATAAAAACTGAAGCTCAATATACTGGATAGAGCATTAATATTATAATATGAAATGAAATAATAAAATAAGGTCTCAATCAAATTTTATTAGAATTAAAAGTTCAAGCAAAGTATCTTAACGTCCTTAGCTGATGAGTTTTCAAAGATAATTCTTCTCCTCAGAGGACCATTACCGCAGTGATATTACAACAGGTAATAAAATTACACTTTGAAAATATGTAAAAATATATACAAAAATACATAAAAATATATAACATCAAATATATCAACCCAAAAACATACTTTTTTGTTAAATCTTTACAATCCATCCAAGTCATACAATTTAAAAAAAACATTA
Organism: Sepiola atlantica; assembly: GCA_963556195.1. Lineage (NCBI taxonomy): Eukaryota > Metazoa > Mollusca > Cephalopoda > Sepiida > Sepiolidae > Sepiola > Sepiola atlantica. The sequence continues at coordinate 35,747,442 of OY744531.1, forward strand.
TCAGGAAAGATATCCAGAAGGTTGACTGAAGATTGATCCAGGTGATGAGTGACAGTCCAAATACGAGAAATTGAAAGAATTGAAAAAGTTGTCCAGTCGTGAGATGTGTCAGCAATCGATGAAGTGAAAAGTATCCAATGTTTATGTTAATTATTACAACGATAAATAAATCAAATCAAATAATATAAAAAGTTCAATAAACTCACTCAAAATTCAAAAAATTTGATCTGAGCAGTACAAATCAAATCAATTTCTCGTATTTGGACTATCACTCATCACCTGGATTTTTCCGAAATATTAAATAAATTATGTTTAATAATCATCAGAACAACACACAAACAACCAACACCACACTTGCTGTTATGTAACATTTTAAGAAAAATAAATAGTAAGTCCACTTTCGATTTATCATTTTTGCTCCTTTCAGCTTACAACCTACCCTACTTATATATATATATATATATATATATATATATATATATATATATATATATATATATATATATATATATATATATATATATATAATGATTATTTAAAATTATAATGACCCAAATTAAGTTTTTATTCATATGATTTATTTCTGCAATGGCAGAATTGACGATAGTCTTACAATTGTTTCGCGCCGTGTAATATGCTAAAATTAATCGCAACTACACGCTGCTCTTCAGAAACTAAAATAAGAAGCATTTATAAAGATGTTATATCGTGCAGAAAATTCATGAAAAAAAACAATACAAAGTAGACACTACTCATGCGTAATCCCCCTCCCTGATAATAGGGTGACAGAATTCTAATCACGCTGTCATTCTGAATCTATTGTGCGGGGCTACGCTTTAAGATAGTCATTAGAAAACAATAACAGGGACAAAAAAAAAATAAAAGTTTGAAATGAAGGTGGGTATTTCTTCTTCTTCTTCTTCTTCTTCTTCTTCTTCTTCTGCTTCTTCTTCTTCTTCTTCTTCTTCTTCTTCTTATTATTATTATTATTATTATTATTATTATTATTATTATTATTATTATTATTATTATTATTACTAACCAAAATAGCCTCCCTATCGTCGTCTATTTTTGCTAGGCTGCCGCGTCAGAAATAAACGCTCACCCGTAAACCGATGGAGACCCAGTCATATTTCTTGGGTGGGTAGACATTTATTTTCTTTGTTTCTAAGCAAGAATATTTTTAGTTAAAAAAAGAAACAAACAAAAAAACATTTTTAACCCCCCGTTTTTTTGTTTACCCTTCCCCTATGAATATTAATATTTTCAGTGCAAAAATGATTTTTTTTAAATAAGTTTTTTAACCCCCCTCCCCCCCCCAAAAAAAAATTTTTTTTTTCACCCTCCCCCATGAATACTAATATTTTCAGTTGAAAAAAGAAAAAAAAATTTTAACCCCCACAAAAATTTTTTTTCACCCTTCCCCATGAATAGTAATATTTTCGGTTAGAAACAGAAAAAAAAAATTTTAACCACACCCCCCCCCCCCGCCCAAAAAAACAAATGTTTACCCTTCCCCATGAATAGTAATATTTTCAGTTAGAAAAAGAAAAAAAAATTTTACCCAACCCCTCAAAAAAGTTTTTACCTTTCCCCATGAATAGTAATATTTTCAGTTAGAAAAAGAAAAAAAAATTTAACCTCCCCTCCTAAAAGTTTTTTTTTACCCTCTCCCATTCATAGGTAAAAGAATTTTTTTAAATTAGGAGGCGCTTCGGTCATATCAAAGAACTTATGTTTAAATAAGCTATCGAAGGCGCCTACGTCATATCACAGAACCAGTTTTGTTATTCTTCCAAAATGGTTAGCCATTTAGTAATGGCCGAGATATGTGTTGCTTAACTTCAATTTACAATAAAATACCTTGTCTTATCAACGTAATGAATATAGAGAATGATGATGTGAAAAAATCCGCTCACAATGACGTCATTTTCGGACGGACAGGAAGGATGAGTCAGCAATTTATTTTTCCAAAATGGTCACCCATTTACTAATGGCTGGGATATGCCTTGCTAAACTTTATTTTACAGTAGAACACATTGTCTTAACAACGTAATGTAAATAAAGAATGAAAACTGTGAAAAATCCTCTAACGATGACGTCACTTCCGGAAAGAACCGGAAAGAACCGGAAAGATGAGTCAGCAATTTAGTTTTCCAAAATGGTAACCAATTTACTAATGGCTGGGCTATGCCTTGTTTAATTTTAATTTACAGTAGAGCACATTGTCTTAACAACGTAATGAAAATAAAGAATGAAAACTATTAAAAAATCCTCTCACGATGACGTCACTTCCGGAAAGAACCGGAAGGATTAGTCAGCAATTTAGTTTTCCAAAATGGTCACCAATTTAGTAATGGCTGGAATAAGCCTTGCTAAACTTTAATTTACAATAGAATACATTGTCTTAACAACGTAATGAAAATAAAGAATGAAAACTGTGAAAAAATCCTCTTACGATGACGTCACTTCCGGAAAGAACCGGAAAGATGAGTCAGCAATTTAGTTTTCCAAAATGATCACCCATTTACTAATGGGTGGGATATGCCTTGTTTAATTTTAATTTACAGTAGAACACATTGTCTTAAAAACGTAATGAAAATAAAGAATTATTATGTGAAAAGATATCCTCTCAAAATGACGTCACTTTCGAAAGGATGACTTTGCAATTTTAACAAGGCTCGCCATTGAAAGTATGGTTTTGGAAACACACTGGTTTATGAAGAAAATGGCTTTAATTAATTGTATGAATAATTTTTATTAATATCACCTTATCGGAAAATATTGTAAATACGTATGTAAACTTGATAATAGCAGTTTTAAGTGTATATTTGTAAATATGAATTTAATTGAAGGTTAATAGGAATGTATTATGTAAATGACGAAACCCGTCTAGTGTCTGAACGACTTTTAATAACAGTATATAAGGAACTTGAAAAACGAATTAGTTCAAGTAAGATTCTTGACACGTTTACCGTTCTAATCGCAGTCTCGTCTTGAAATTTCGTTCTTCTTTGTTTATATGTAATTTAATGTTATCTAATGTAAATTAATTGGTTAATAGTTTCCTAATTCTAAATGTATACAAATATAATGAACGCTGGCGGACTTAGTAAATAGTCATACTAGAGTTTCGGTTTCAGACAGACAGACAGATACATAAACTCCATTATCATTATTATTATTATTATAAGTAAGATCATGACGTAAGATAAACTCTCAAAGTACGATTTATGGTAGTGAATTCAACATTAGTCTCATATAAGTAAGGTTTTTTGTATATAAGTTTCGATATCAAAAAAATTTCGCTGCTGACTTGTTTACAATTATTTTTCCATGATTGAATAATCTACGATTATGAGAATGTATAGTTTATATTAATTTCAGATGAATTAAAATAAATCAAAATTAATTACAACTAATTAAATCACATTAGTGACCGAAATAGATATCAAAAATAAAGGTTGAAAATAAATATCGTATATGAAATTACATGCGAATTGTGTATGTTTGTGTACAAGGTAATTTCTAAACTAATGAACAGATCATTATGAACTTGGGAATATATATTCTGAAAAATACAGTAAGTAATATGGGCACAGTATTTATATTTTGCAAATGTTAAAGGTTAGAGGGTGCACATAAACATTTTGATTATTTTTTATATGAACCGACCATTATGAATTATGAATTTTGGAATATATATTCTCGATCACCCGGCGAGTTACATGGACACATTACTTTATGTAACTTTTACAGGGGTGCGCCCCCCTAAACTTGCACTAACTACACACCCACCCCCCAAAAATGTAATCTATTAACATTTTTGTAAATGTTAACATTGATGGTGTGCATATATATATATATACATATATATATATATATATATATATAAAAATTTTAAGTTTTTTTATGAACTGAAATTATGAATTTTTAGGATATATATTCTCAGCAACACGGTTAGTAATATGGATACATTCTTGTCTTTGTTGATTTTACCATTTAAGGATGCACCGACTCGAGCTCGCCCCCCACACACAAAACAGTTTGAAAATAAGTTAGATACAACGAATTTCGAAAAATGAATTGTTCTAAATCAGATATTGAGTAATGCATTTTTTTAAAAGAATCAATGTGTGTGCGCAAGCATCAATAATATGTTTGGTAAAATCCTAAACTATTTAACTTACGATTATTAATTGCAGAATATATATTCTAGGCAACAGGGTCAGTAACGATGGCATATTATTTATTTTCTTGTACATTTTACCATTTAAGGAGGCACTGAAACCATACCGCACACCCCAAATAAAGAAGAAACACTAAAATTTAAAAGTAACCTATATTTATTGAGTATACCAATTTTGCGACAGGTATTGTTCTGGTAGATATATATATATATATATATATATATATATATATATATATATATATATATATATATATATATATATATATATATATATATGTGTGTGTGTGTGTGTATAGGTCTGTAAAATATTAAAAATATAATTTACTATTATATACATATATATATATATATATATATATAATATTAAATTATATTTTTAATATTTTACCTACCTATATATATATATATATATATATATATATATATATATATATATTAAATTGATACTTCAAAGATATAAATGAACTATCAACTGTCATCCATTGAATGCATAGCACACAAATTTTTTAATTTTTGATTTTGAATTAATGTTAACTAACAGAACTGTTGCTTTAGAAACTTTACAAAAAACTTCTTTAAAAACTTTTTTAAATTGGATACATTATAAAGATTTAACATCAATTCAGTCCGTACCTTGATGGGGTATGTTAACATAAAAGTGTTTTTTTTTTAGCTGTTATACTTTATGTTCATAATTTTTTACATATTTTCAAAGCAAAATTTTTTACTCGCAGTGATTTAATTGCGGTAATAGTCCTTTGAGGAGAATATTTTCTTTGAAAATCGATGGATCAAGGACTTTACAGTACGTTTTGCATAAAATTTGATGTGCAATTGTTGTGAAGTGATTTTTCCTGAAACGTAAGAAACAATACACAAGCAAAAGGAAAGATCAAAAGAGACACAAACATGTTGTTACTTCGTTGCTCGTCTGATGCGTTCTCTGAGAATGACACGTTGCAAACCGAGTATTTATTTACTTACAAGACGGTCCAAGGGGAACAACTCTCAAATGCAAAGCGACAACGCTACATCTCTTCTCACCTAACAAACAGTCAAATTTTGTTATATACATATATATATACATAATCAACGTGTGTGTGTATGTGTGTGTGTGTGCGTGTGCATGTGTGTAGGGTTACCGTCCATAAATTCATAGTTCGATATGTTCAATGTGTGTGGAAGGTCTCTTTGGATCCGCTCTGATTTGAAGGGAGGTACCTTTAAAGCACATTCCGCTGCTTTAAATAGTTGACTCGACTTGTCCCATTAAAAAGGACTTTTTTTTCTAGGACAGAATACAAGGTTTACTCACTTATTTATCTATCTGATATAATCCTCGACCCGTATTGGTGGTGTCGCTTCCGCATTGGATTGCGTCTTACCACTGGTGGGTTATGTTTTGGTGTTGTCGATAATCGTCAGTTGTTTGGGGTCGAATGGTGGAATAGCTTGCTGAGACGTTTCTGCCTGACAAGTACTTTGTCACCTAGGCAAAGGGGAGATACCTTTGTCTTTCTTTTTGTGTCGGCATAGGTCTTCATTTTCCTCTTCCCTCGTGCATCATTCTCCGCTATGTGGGTATGAATCGACTTTGGCATGGGTTCTTTCAGAACAGCAGATATGCCGATTTTCATTTTCCTTCCAGTGAGGGCTTCGAATGAAGATGTTTTGGTTGTACTGTGGGGAGTGGCCCTGTATTGCTTTAGAAAATGAATTAGTTGGGTTTTCCAGTTCAGGCCCTCCACAGTGGTGCAAAATCCTTGAAGTCCTGCCCTTAGAAGGGGAGACCATTGTCAGACTTGACAATATCGGGGTATCCTTGTCTGGCGAGGCGGGGAATGACCACTATTGCTGATGTCGAGGGGAGTATCTCTACTTCTGGGAATATGCTGTAGTCGTCGATGACGACTAGCACATAATCTCCAGATGGGAAAGGACCTGCGAAGTCCAGGGAGATTTCAGTCCATGGGGCAGCAGGGAGTGGTGTGGTGCGTATGGGCTCACGGTGTGATGATGTTGAGTTGGAAGCTTGACAAGGGATGCAGTTGCGTACTGTCTCCTCCACCAGCTTGTCAATTCTATGGAACCAGACCTTTTTCCCTCATTAACTGCTTCGTCTTAACAACGCCCTGGTGTGTGCGGTGAGCTATGTCTACGGTTCTCTTCTGCAGGGTGGACGGGACCGCCAGATGGTGACCTCGAAGGATGAGACCATCATGTGCAGATAGTTCATCTTTGACATGTGTGAGACTGGATAACTGCGGGTCGTTCCATTTTCCATCTGAAAGTGCAATCATCACTTTCTGTAGCAGGGGTCTTTTTTCCGTGGCTAGCTTCACCTCTTCGAGGATGATGGACTTAGGTATGGTGAGCCACGTATCTTATATATGCCTCAGCCGAATTGTCTCTCTCGGGTTTGTGGTGAGGATGTCGGCTGAGGTAGTCGGCGGGGTTCTGGTCATCTTTTCCCGGCTGGTATACCAAGCTATACTCATATTGCATGAGGCGTATGTGCCAGCGTTCAATTCTGAACGTGGCTGGTTTGAGAATTTTTACAATACCGAGAAGTGGTTTGTGGTCAGTGGTGATGGTTAACCTTGACCCATACAAATAAAGATGAAAATGCTCAGCAGCGTATACAACGGATAGCATTTCTCTCTCCGTTTGCGAGTATCGCTGTTCCACATCTGTGAGAGCACGGCTGGCATAAAACAAGACTTTCCCGTCTTGTGTAAGCATTGCCCCTAGTCCAACGGGGCTCGAGTCTACCAGGATATGTGTCTCCTTGTTCTGATCGAAGTAGACCATAACTCCAGCTCCAGTCAGGGCCTTTTTTAAATTTTATCACTGCCCTCTCTTCTGTTTCTGACAACCTCCATTTTCTGTCTTTTCTTGTGAGTTGTCGGAGTGGCTCGGTGACAGTGGCATAGTGCGGGATGAACCTGGCCACGTTTTGGACCATGCCAAGGAATGAGCGCACTTCTCCAACGTTGGTGGGTGATTTGCAGTTTGCAATTGCTGCAATTTTGTCTGGGTCTGGTGACACTCCCTTTTCGCTGAAGGTATGTCCAAAAAAGTGATCTGTTTCACCGAGCAAAGGGCACTTTTTTCCTGTTTAGCCTGGCCCCGGCATTTTGTAAACGTTCCAGCGTGGACCTCAAACTGGCATCATGTGAGGCTCGGTCACGTCCGTAGACGATCATGTCGTCTGAGAGGTTTTTGACCCCTGGAATGCCCCTCAAAAAATCCGCAATGGCCGTTTTAAATATTTCAGAGGCTGCATTTACTCTGAACAATAGTCTCTTGTATCGGAATAGTCCAGCATTTGTGGTGATTTATCTGCTGGACTCCCTCAGCTCTAATTGGTGGTACGCGCTCGACATGTCTTGCTTGCTGAACACCCTTGAGTGGTTTAAATCTGCAAACAAGTCGTCCACGGTCGACATGGGATATTTGACTCTTTGTGGATGGGTCCTCGGAGTAAACTGGCGATTACTGCCTTGTGTGTGTTCGTAGTTGCGTTTTTCGTCGGTATTTCTTTTTTCGTGTTCTCTGCGTGTGTACTGCCTGCGGTCTCCTTTATTATTATGGGACGAGAAAGCACGAACCACCACTCTCGCTCGATGTCTGCGGCTCGTGTGCGAGCTAATTCAATTGCTCTGGCCTCGTCTAACACTTGTTTCGGTGTGGAGTTGTATCGTAGTGCCCTTCGTTTGACCTTAGAGGGTGAACAGCCTTAGACGATTTGTGCGAGTATTTCCCGATCTGTATCCACGAAATCACACGTGGATGCTAGGGTCCTCAATCTCACATGAAATGTGTCTAGAGTTTCGTCAACATTCTGCGATGCGCGTCGAAATTTGAAGATCTCATAAGACATATTTCTTTGCGGTGTGAAATAGTCGGTCAGTGACTTCTTTGCTATTTCGTATGTGTTTGGTATTTTTGATCCATCCGATTCGACGAGTTATCTACCCCTTAATCATACCAATTTTCTATTAAAAAGGTAACACTATTTTAACTATACTCATAGTAAGCTACCCCTCTCGCTGGGTGTATGTAGCTGATTTGATTATGACTCCAAAAAGCCCTATTTATATTAAATTAATAATGCTGACATTTCCAATTAAATTGCAAGTTATTTATATTATATAACATGTATAATTAAATATATTGATACCTCCTCGCCGCTTCGCCTCATTATGGAATGCCCTAATGAGTTAATTTAAGTTCATAACTATGTAAATAATTTCTAAATTATATTCTTCATTTTTAATTTGCTGAATAGCTCCGTCTATGGAATAGGTTATTTTAATAGCCCTCAAATAACTTATTTAAAGTCTTAGTAGTGAGATTACAGCCTAAATTGCAATCTATCTATACTAAAAAAATAATTTAATTTCATTGCCTCCTCCACGTATTATCAAATCATCATAGCCTAACGAATTCACTAAATTCATCCTGAATGTTCCATATCACCGCCCCCAAATAATATTATTTTGTATAAAGAGGCCTCATACTTAATTGCAAGTAATATGTGTTGCCGTAATGCGATCCCCCTATAAGCTAACTACATCTTCATACCCTTCACCCAACATATCCTCATTATGTGGTACTCTAATTAATCGAAGCGTTATTAGTTATTTTTATCGGTTTATTCAAGTTTGCTACTATGTAAATTATTCCGAATTTGGATTCCTGATTCTTTTTTATTTCCTAGTTATCTCATGGTTTATAGTTACTCGAAATCCAATTTGTCTTTTATTAAAGTTCTCCGCAAGATTAATGTTCGTTTTTAATCCATTACAGACATATAGTTCCCGATTAAGGGTTAGGGTTAGGGTTATTCTATTCATAATATTTATGGCATTCAATTTGAGAGGCAAAAGGGTATAGCCACTTCCACCAAAGCTAACACATTATCGAGCTAACCAAACCCCAACTCCTCAGCTACCGTTACAAATCAAAATCCCCATCAGAAAAAGAGAGTATATACCACCCCTAGATAAGATATAAATTTACCTTATGTAAGAAGCTCAGCTGTCCTTATCTATGTATCTAAAATGCTCAATATCTCATTTTAATTTTGTTTATTCTATGATCTGATTTGATTATTTAACTCAGAAGGTGACGGGATGTAGATAAAGTCTTCGATTCATTTCTGGCTATTAATTATAGTCAGTGTAATACAATGAAAAAAATATTTTTGAACAAAATTTGCGAGAAAAGTTAAGCACTAGATCCTATTTTGTCCGTCTAATGTATAAAATACCTATGCAGTGTTTCTCAGACTTATAAACATCCCAGTAAAAACCTATTTTATTCATTATAAAAGTTCAGAGTTGTATAGTATTTAATTATTATCCTGGTGCATGTATTGTCTAAAGCCTCAGTTTTAATATTCTTGCTATACCACTCATGCTTCCTAGAATATAAAAGCAGGTTGCAGAAATACACCTTTCTATAAGACACACTGAACAGTTAACTAAACTATTCGGGAGCTTGCATTATTGTGTATAATTTTCGAAACGTCTGAATTGCTATCATATTTCAAAAGCTTACATAGCTATTATATATATATATATATATATATATATATATATATATATATATATATATATATATATGAGGATATCATATACGATGTATCATAAAATGTAGGCAGAATGTATGAAAGATAGAAAGAGAAAACAATTAAACAGTGGAAGAAATAGATCGAACGAACATCTTCGGATTGAAACCGGTCAAATCTCTTGTTCAGCTTTGTCCTGTGCAAAATTTTTGTTCCTTCCGTATTTTATATATATATATATATATATATATATATATATATATATATATATATATATATATATATATATATATATATAAACAAATATTAAATTATATTTACCAACAGACGACGTCGTTTCGAGCTAATTGCTCTCTTCAGTGTAGGAAGTGATAATTTCAAATGGTTATTAGACGCGAACTCTGTTCACAGACCCACATTTGCGTCTGCACGCTTTCACCCTACCATCACTGTCATTTCAAATTACCACGTGGTACGGAGAATTTAAGATATATTACTCGGAGTTTTGCTTTATAGCTAAGTGAATATTTATCTTTAAATATCTCAACTATATATATATATATAAATTTTAACGACTAGTAATTTATGACTTTTAAATGAGCGTCTGTAATATTTTAAATTATACTCTTCCCGTGAAAGTAAAATGTTTAATAATCGCCCCACGCCCAAATAATGCGTAGCAAATTCTTGTCTATTTTCTATGACAAATTTCCCCATAAAACTTAGGATGTTATTTGTCATTAGATAAAGTTATGACGAATCCCTTTCCCCTTAAACAACTTGCGTAGCAAATTCGTTTTTTATTAATCTCTTCCCTCCTAAAAAAATAATTTTATACCTCTCACTAAATTCATTTATTTATTTAAGTAGAAAATGGGGGATGTTGTAAACTATTATTTACACGTCTCTTACCCCAAAACACGCAATCATACGTTGCTGCGTTCATTATTGTTTGTAACATTAAAGTAATGAGGTCGCTCCTAAACCCAACCTTACGCAGGATTAAAAAACAAAAAAGAATTTTCCAGCTCTCTCTACTTCCTGTCACGTGATATTATATGAATTGTCTCCCTTCGGTATATCTTTGTTTTATAAAAGACAGGTGTTGTTGTTTTAGCATTGTCACTATTCATTTTCTGTTATGTCAAGTGATCAAGGGTTATCTCAATATCGTGCCATTTACATAGGATGAAAGGATAAGATCGGTTTAATACGGAAAAACAGCGTTTTTAACGATCAGGGTTGTTTTTAGAATGTCCATGTTTTTTTAAATACAAGCCATTTTGGAAAGTTGCTAGAAAATACGTGGCGTGATATGGGCACATATCTTTGATTGTTTATGGATGAAACTGTCTTTGTGGCAGTTTTCTCGGATAATAATTATGCTGCCTTCAACTATCTTTATGCAATACAGATCACCGCCTGATTATGCAACCGTCGTATGTTAATTTTTGGAAATATGATTCGAATAAGAGAATGTGATCTTTAGAGAATGCAAGAGAGTGTATCACTACCAGCAAACGAGAAGCCTTGAAGAATTTAAAAGTCACATTGAATAAAAATTCACAAGTTTCACGTTGATCTGATGCTGAGTGTCAAAGGGAAGCACTTTGAGAATGTGTTAAAAAATTCTATAAAGCTTGATTTTTTTTTCTGTTTAGCAAATACATCTGAGAAACTACCTTGAATAGCACTTTTCGATTATTTATTTCTCAAATGTATTAAAACAAAATGGAATATAAGCATCCAAACCTTTTGTCTTTGATTTGGAGATCCTGTATTTTATTCACTTAACTAACTCGATTTTTTAACTAGCGACTTTGGGCCTGGTCAGTACTTAGATGGGTGACCATTTGGGAACAGTATGTGCTGTAGGATAGCACTTATTTCAGGTGTAACATGGGTGAACAGTAGGTTGTGCAAGAAAACACGCCATTCAGGTGTATAAATAAAATTCTGAGAGTGTAAGCGCCAACAGACTGGTGTTCTGTCACCGAGATGATCGGCTGATTCGTTTCGTTATAATATCATATAACATGTTATAATGTATAACTAGCGGGACCCGTGTAAATTACACGAAATGATGTTTTTTAATACTAATTATCTTGTTCCTAACCTATACATGTTTGAATAAATTATGATAAGATTTGGACTTGTATATTTTTTTTTTAAATGAACAATACATGAAACAATTAACAAAACTTCTTTATATACACTATTTCTAGTGAAGGTAATATTTCGACGTCTAAACCTTACTTTGTAAATGGTTTCGATTAAATTAAATTTGGCTCCAATTCATGAATATTTATTTACTCCTCTCCAGGAGTTAGGCACAAGGCCTGTTTTATCTTACTCCCACAAGTAAGATGTGACACATGGTCGGGTCGGGAAAGTGAGGTTTGAAAAGCCAGCGCTCGAAAAGGTGAGCACTCTGGCCATTAAAAATTGCCTGGGCAGCCCCGTTTACATTCCCCGGTAGGGGTGCCCAGGCAGTAAGCAATAAACTTACTCATCCCCAAAGAGGGGAGGCGAAGCCTGGGAGAGTGAACCTCCTAGAACTGCACAGGACAGACCCATAGACCGGCGTAAATCAAGCCTCAAAGGCCAAGACAATACCAGTCTATGGGGTGCAGTATCCATCGGAACAGATACTACACTTTGATCTTAGCCAAAAGGCCAAGCCAATTCATGAGTAGCATACAAAGATCTGGAGGGTCGTTATTTTTTATGTAAGCATGACACACAAAATCACACACGCTATTGTATTAATATGTGTCTTCCCGGTCGTCCCCTCCCTACCTCTCTTCCCCTTCCTCTCGTAGAAAAAAAATCTTAGAGGTTGGTTGGGATCGAACTATAAACCAGTCGGGCCGAAGTAAGAAAATACTACGTCGCTAACCGTTGCGCCAAAGGGAAATACTTGAAAATGTTTCGAAAATTAGGCGAGTGGAATGTTTTTCAAAATCTAGGTGCGGCACGCATACGCAGAGCTTTTGCCGGAAGCGTGATACACGAACACACACGCTATCGTATTAATATATAGATAAACGATATTTATTCAATAAATACATAATTCGACATTTGCTAAAGTATTATTTCAATTTGAAAGTTCATGAGAATCTTTTTCAACCACCAAATTTATTCGGAACATCCGGAAGTTTCATCAGATGTCTTGTTGGCTTAGTAGATGATGAGCATATAACATGTTTTTGAGTGGCCTTTTGGCTGGGATCACAGTGTAGTACCTGTTCCGATGGATACTACACTCCATAAACCAATATCGTCTTGGCCTTCGGGTCTTGATTCCGCCTGTTTGTGGGTTTGTCCTGTGCAGTTCTAGGAGGTCCACCCTCCCAGGCTTTGCCTCCCCTCTTTGGTGAGGAGTAAGTTTATTGCTTACTGCCTGAGGCGCCCCTACCGGGGAATGACGACGAGGCTGCCCAGGCATTTTTTGTAGGCCAGAATGCTCACCTTCTCGGACGCTGGCTTTTCAAATCCCACTTTCCCGACGCTGTGGGAGGAAGATAAATAAAAATATGCAATGTTATTATTTATAACATGTTTTATAACATGTAATAATATATAATATAACATGCTATAAAATATAAGGGGCTCATTTGGCTTAATGGTAAGAGTGTTTATAAATTGGCCGGGAGACCAGGCTTTAATTCTCAATCGAGTCATACAGAAGACTTTTAAAATAGTACTTGATCCCTTCTTGCTAAATTCCCAGGAGGTGAGGTTCGAGAGTAAATGGAGTAATTATCAGAAAGAAGTGGCGCCCTCCCCTACACCTTTGTGTAGTAGCTAATGAAAAGATATCCTTCGGGTTGCCCTCGACTATGGTTAACCACTTTAGTTTTACTTAATAACGTGTTATAATATATAATATAACATGTTATACTATATAATATAACATGGTGTAACACATAATGGAACAAACATTAATATAACATATTATATGGTATTAATAAATTTTACTTGTCAGTAGTAAAATTTTGAAGTATAGATATAATTTGAATTATTAGGTATGATTGCGAAGATTTTTTTTGAACTGATCTGTTTTTACTTTTATTAACCCCAAACAAGGCATATTACCACTGAGACGTAAAGGGCTACCGTGATGAAAAGTCAGATTTATAAGGGCACTTTAAGTGGTAAGTTGTGTAGTAAAATGTTTGTGCAGCAAGATGTTTGTGCACATTACATTTAAATTTCTGCATGATGATATAGCCGGGGAAACAAAGAGCAGGGAAGAAATTTCAAAAACAAATGGTCCTAGGAAAGAAGCTATTAAAGTAGAAGGTTTTCTGTCATTTTGGGACCTCTACAGTGAAGCGGTGGTACTTTGTCTGTTAGTCGGGTTGCTGGGGTGTATTTACGTTAAAAGGATACTAGTGCAGTAAATTCGCTGGAGCACATTCCGTGGAAGTACTTGTACAACAAAAACATAAATGCAGCTATAGGACATAGAGTGGAGCTTGTCAAACAGTGTAGAACCTATTGATAGAGACTTTTTGGAACCATTTCCAACAGGGAGAGACTGGTGATTGGTTCCCCAGCTAAGATGTACCAACAATACTTCATGCACCGGCGAATGGTGGCTTAATAGAAATTTAGGATATCTTTTCTAGCTTGGTAAATGGGCCTACCTTATTTGCAGCAAACTTATCAGTATCTTCTATGTATCTATTACAAGTTATGTTCCCTACGGATGTTAGGTAGAGGAGTTTGAACGTTAGACAATCGGGAACGGTTCTATCAGCCATGACAATCGGTGGTTGGAAACGTTTCTTATAATTGCTAAAAGAAATTAAGTTTTATCTTGGGAGCGTTAAATGTAATCATTCATTGTTTTAATGTAGCCAAATATATGAGAAAAGGCATCGGATTAGTTTGTGTAATCATGTGACATGAAGAATAGTTGAAGTTCATGATTTCCATTTCTGAGAGATTTTTGGTCATAATAAAGTGTCATGTAAGTTCCAGATGGATAGAGACGCTTCAGCCTCCATCCTGTGGGTTATGCTCCAGCCAGATGCAACTCCTAATTAAGGAAAATGAATATCTAAGTAGTAAAGTAATCTTTATCTGTCTAAATTAGGTGTGTTTATATGTATCTATATTTGTAAGTACAGGATTCACTCCTAAATTAATTAACCAAATATTAAGTATTTTTTAACAACGCTTCAGGACGTAAGAGGTAAAAATGTGGGCTATATTTTGTTTTATTTAGTTTCTGAAATATAGTTAAAAAGGGGTAGAAGTTTTAGATAGTGGGGGTTCCACCCTAAGAGGTGCGAGGAGTGAAAGCGGAAGTCTGAAATTACGTCACTTCCGCTCGGAGTTGATTCTGCCATTCGGCTGCTAACCAGCACATGGATCAGAGCCGAAGAACTCGAAGTCATCGTCAGACCGACAGGGAGCGGGATCGATGGACACAGATGGCAAAAAGTGAAAAGGTATCTCTTCAAGTAAAGTCCTTCATTCCCTTTCTCCTGTACGAACCATTCAATCTCTGTCTTTTGTTTTATATTTGAATAAAAATGTTAAAACCCAAACAACAAGCGTTCACGTGGTTTTGTCAGAAGTCGGGCTTACAACGATGATGATGGTAAGAGCAACGACCATCATGGGAAGATCAGCCAGTGTACGTTGTCAACTTGGCGTACAACGAAAAGAACGATAGTATAATGGTTTTTATACTCGAAGGTAAGCAACCATGCAAGAGAAGCTCTTCCTAAAATTATAGGTACATCCAATTTCTGTGAAATATTAAAAATCGGTATTAGACACCAATTAGCGAGATACACTGAATTTTAATTTATTCTTAAGACTCCTTATGCTTAAGTCTTAAATTTTACACATTTTATAGAATCAAAATCATGTTACGGTCGCATAATAGACTCCTATCAATTGACCATTAGCATATCTCGTCTACATCGGAGAAGTCACAAATAAATTCTATACGCCACCTTTGCCGGACAATGTTAAAATAAATGAATAAATGGATCGAGCGTTGTAGAGGGCAACCGATGGCTCTCTTTTTCGTCGGCTTCTACAAACAGGCGTGATCTGTATCTGTTACGATGTTATTTCGTTGTGAACCCACGTTCGTCTCAACAATTCCAAATATCACACATGAAGGCAGCAAGTCATTTTATGTAAAATTTATTAAATAGAATGGACAGTCACAAGACACCAGATAGAAGAATAGATACATTTTAACAGACGCGGGTTACTGCGTCAGCGAGAGAGACAGATAGACAGACGGCTAGGCTGTGCATTAATTAAATCACGTGGTACGACGACTACCTTCACTGGGGCCAAATGGGAAGTGGTTATATTTCGAGTCTGCTCCGCTTTCTGTGTCGTAAGCAAATCACGTGATTTCGTCAACTTCCATGTCACCCGTTGACTCCTGATGATCACTCATTCTCTCCATTAACACATTGTGGCCCCCGCTATGTAACACCTCGACCAATCAGAGCATCTTATATTTCTCAGTGGTTCTTCTTTATTTAACAATTAGAATAAACGTGCCGGCTTCGTTTTATGGTAAACACTTAGTCGGTGGTAAACAATGATAAAAGATGATGCTTATCATCATTTCAGTGAAGGAAACAATGACGTTAATAAACCTAATAACGAATACGATGATCGTAGATAGAATAGCTGTAATGCTTCTTTTTGCTTGCAATAATGAGGAGCTCGAAGAAATGAAGTTCACATGAAGCCAATTATAATTAGAGCTGAGTGTGTTGCGCACCACGCATGCGCTGTGTAATGTCACACATGGAGAAAAAAAATGGCGCTCAAAGATTTCATCTCTTTAGAAACGCCAGCTTAATTAGAAGATTTTTACGTTCAACGAAATAACAGCCTAATTGTTCGCCGCTTGGCGATAAGCAAAATATGAAAAGAGATTCGTAATGTCGGGGAGGAGGGGGTCTTCAGGTGAAGGTAAACAAAATGATGAGAAAACATTACTTGTTAAGCGGAACAAAATTTAGAAAGAAACAAAATATTGAAAGCGGGAATAGAAAGCGTATTGACGATCTTGATAATAATAATAATAATAATAATAATAATAATAATAATAATAATAATAATAATAATAATAATAATAATAATAATAATAATAAGTAGAAGGGGAATATTAAATTATGATAATGAAATAGGAGGGAGAGAAGAAGGGGGGATGTAAATAAAAATGAAGTGTAGTGTTACTATAAGAATAAGGTCAAATGAAGAAAAGGGGCTAATAGCAAGAGAAAATGGGAAGGTGTGGATTTAATAAAGACGAAAAAGAAGAAAGTGAAGCGACAATTAAAAAAAAGAAAAAGTAGTAGATGAAGGAAAATAAGAATAAGAATAAGCAGAAAATGAATCAAGTTAATGAAGTAGAAGAAACTGTATTTCATTAAATAAGAAGAAAATAACAAACAGGGAGTAGAATCAATGAAGACGAATAAGACAAAGAAAGTATACAGTTAACGAAGAATAAGAAGTACAAGATCGGGAAAGAGAGTGTGTAGATTTAATGAAGAAGAAGAAGAAGAAGAAGAAGAAGAAAAAGAAGAAGAAGAAGAAGAAGAAAAAGGAGAAATATAATATTAGAAGATAAGAAGAAGTAGCGAAGGAAAACTAATAAAATACGAAGAAAAAGAAGATTTACAATTAATAAAGAAGCAGAAACATAAGAAGAAGAAAAAGAAGAAGAAGAGAAGAAGACGAAGAGGAAAAAGAGAAAGAAGATACTGTAAAATGAATAAAATAGAAAAATGTGCTGTTAATAAAGTAGAAGATAGAAAACATGAAACAAAGAAAACAAGAAAGAGAAGAAAAAGAATAAGTATAAGAAGAAGAAAAAGATGGAAATACTGTAGAATTAATAAATTAAAAAGAGGTACTGTTAATGAAGAAGAAGAAGAAGAAGAAGAAGAAGAAGAAGAAGAAGAAGAAGAAGAAGAAGAAGAAGAAGAAGAAACGATGGAGATTAATAAAAATAAAAGATGTATTGTTAATGAAGAAGAAGAAGAAGAAGAAGAAGAAGAAGAAGAAGAAGAAGAAGAAGAAGAAGAAGAAGAAACGATGGAGATACTGGAGAATTAATAAAAATAAAAGATGTATTGTTAATGAAGAAGAAGAAGAAGAAGAAGAAGAAGAAGAAGAAGAAGAAGAAGAAGAAGAAGAAGAAGAAGAAGAAGAAGAAGAAGAAAGTTAAAACTACAGAAAACTATTATTTATGAATCAGCTTTTCCTGAAAATATTAGCAGGATTAAAAAAATGATGAAATATTCATTCAATTCAGTGTGCAAGTTTTTATATATTCAAAGCATATGGAAGTGAATGTTTTTATCGTTTCCATATATATTCAAAACCATAGAATCATTTACAAGGGCAAACACGAGCGAATATAACCAAATATCTAATTATAATTGGTTGTTGCAAATGTGCGGTTTAGTAACGCGTGCCTTTCTACAGATAATCAGTACTTGGTAGAACAGATCTTGTCGGTCTTTTTAAAAGAAATAAGGAACAAATCTAAAACGAGGATAAAACGCTGAAGTTAGTGATTGATGCATTAGAAATGACGCCACAGAACCACAATCTTTTGGTGTGAGGTTAAACTGATTTACGCCACATCAACATTTTTAGATCATTTACAACCGAAAAATGTTATCAATGGTTAATTATATACGCCTAGTTGAACACGTAACTATTATACCCTAGCTGAACAGGGAAATTGTGTGCATGCATTTCCCAGCAGCATTACTGCGTCACTGAATACAATAGATCCGAACGGATTTGGACTTAGCATAGCTGATTCAATGATCCGTGAAAGCATTTAGGAAACCAATAACACATGCGCACAAAAGAATTGGATTTGTTACTTTCTAACATAGATTACTCAGTTTCTCCTGGCACTCCTCTTAGAGGTACATTTCACATTCCAAAGATTGATTTTGGCCATCAACCTTACATGTAATATATATATATATATATATATATATATATATATATATATATATTGACAGATAAAAGTTATATCATACTATAATTTAAAGTCAGTTTCGCGGCAAAGTAAAGCTAACACGTGTTTCTAAGAGAATTCAAAACATACTTGAAGAAATTCAGGCAGTAAACAAAAACCCTCGTCGTCAAATATCGTCGTCAAATAAAAACTGTACACAATCAAAGCGAGACTTCATGCAAGAAGTCTTCAAATGTCCATGAAAACAATGAGCTTCACTTTTCTCTTGAATGTGATTCCATATAAGTATCCATCTGGATGATATAAAATAATTTGGTTTTATTATTATCACACACATATATATACACACACACGCACACACACACACACACACATATATATATATATATATATATATATATATATATATATATATATATATATATATATGTGATAATTTTAAGAGGAAACATTTTGTAATTAATGAAACGGGCGGGTGGAAATAAAAGAAAATCGATAAAATTTTCCATAAGGCCCTATCGTCTTACCCTCTAAGAGGAAACGTCAGAATGATAAATTAAAAACTAAGAAGGTCAGAAGATAAGACCATACGGAGAATTTTAGCATTTTTTTCCACCCGCCCGTTTCATTAATTAAAAAGTGTTTCCTCGGAAATTTATCCTACGATTTTGTTGTACGCGAAATTTACTTATATATATATATATATATATATATATATATATACGTGTGTGTGTATGTGTATGTATCTTCGACTTTTTTTTAAACTATGTAAACAATTCAGATCATTCGAATTTGATACAGAACCCTGCCCATAACTTGAGGCATGTTTGATCTTTTTCAGGACTTAAATCTAGATTTTTTTCTTTTTTTTATATTTTTTATATTTTTCAAAATCTACAACATTTTCATTTTCAGGATATTTACCTCTAATAGTTAATTAATATTCAATTACTATTGATCAGACCTTCTGACGATAAGAGTGTTATCTTTGAAGAGCCATGGCTTTAAGGCCTTTTTGTATATATATTCCTCGTTTGAACACCTAATGAATAAATAAATCTGTAAACTGTAACAATTCTGTCCACTTCATGATACATATATATATATATATATATATATATATATATATATATATATATATATATATATATATATGATAATTTTATTTACACAGACATGTACAAATTTTGTACATGTCTGTGTAAATAAAATTATCATATATAAAGCTCTATTTTGATATTGAGCACTTTTTATAAACCCGGTTAAAATTCTCTGGATTACCACCCTGTGGATATTTTTCACCTGGATTATTACCATTATTATATATATATATATATATATATATATATATATATATATATATATATATATATATATATATATATATATAAAGATAGGAAGATAGAATGAAGAGTGATAAACATGCACGAATGTCACAATTTATATCAAACTTCTAATGTCATTCGCTTACGACTCATTTCTTGGCCGAGGAAGCATTGTTTTTAAATGGCCAGATTTCTTCATTTTAATTCCGTTAAGTGCGCTCCATCTACGACTTGAACTCAATTTTCACCATTGGATTTACTTCATTTTGAACGCCTTTCTGTAATGCCTCCACGAAAATCTTTCTTCTCCATCGAAACGTTCTTCAATTGGACACCTTATCGGCGGACAATTACCACCTGGACAAACCCAATATCTTTTTACACGAACTTTTCTCACCCATCATTTTTTTAAATATGTTTTCAAATGTTGAATTTTGGCTTTTCTATTGCCAACTTATCTATCTGTATAATTCCTCTGAGGATAAGATCTCGATCTTTGAAAAGCCTTGGCTTAAGGAAAGAATAATAAACATAATGTTATTACAGAATATACCTTGCATTGAACAATCAAAGTTTGATATAAATTTGGACATTCGTGCATGTTTATCACTATTCGTCCTTCTATCTTTATAATTGCTCTATCTCGTATATTGAGCTTTTACCATTTCACTATAGGTTCTTTCTACTAAAAGCTTACTTTTAGTTTCATATTTATTCTCTCTCTCTCTCTCTCTCTATATATATATATATATATATATATATATATATATATATATATATATATATTAAAGTTCTAAGTATAAATTAGTATTGAGTTATTTTAGCTTTTCTTCATATATATATATATATATTTATTTTATTTATTTGTTCATTTTTTTTCTTAACTTTCTTTTTCCTGTTCTGTCTAGGGTATTTCAAAATGATAGTTGTATCGAGAAAGGGTTTGTTATGATACATTTGACATGCTAGTTATGTCCCCTATTGTGTTATCTTCTGGTGTTACATATAGTTCTAGGTAGTATATTATTTTGAGATTCCCCATTTATATATCAATAGGTAACTACTGTTGCCTGTTAAACTGCTACTCTTTATTATTATTATTATCTTACTGATCTATTATTATCACCTATAGGGTAATTTATGTTTAAATTATTTATATTATAATTAGTTATTTTTTGTATTAACTTTCAATATTTTAATTACGTTTGATAATTATTCACTTATTATTTATTTTAATTAATAATTATCGTATATCCTACAGCATTCTTAATTGTCACTATTATTCAATCAATATTATTTATGATGTATTTATAGCTATTATTTCTACCAATATAGCGCTAATATTTATACATTTTCTATCAACAGTTGTACCTATATAGTTTGCCCTTAAGTTACTACTAGTATGTTTTATATACATTGTTTTAATTTATTCATGCTTTTACTATTATATTTATTATATTTATATTCAATTTCATGTAGACAACACCCTATAATCTTATTTCTCTTATTTATGATATTTTCTTTATTTGTTAGTATTTCTATTCCGTAAGGCATTAATTGCATCTTTTACATTTATTCGGACAATATTTACTGGCTTCACCTAAAATCTTCCATGCCATGGTGTACTTAATATTTTTTACAGTTACTTTATATAAGATACTATTGAAGTAGTTAATTTATCAACCCCACTCTACAAGCTTGTCTAATAGCTACTACATGGTTATTGTATCTATATTCACACTATACCCGTTGAACCTATATATGCGGACGATTTATTTTCTTCAATGACATTTATTTACATTTATCTTTATGAAGACAACAACCTATGATCTCGTTTCTCTGATTTATAATACTAGAATTAAATATGATCTAAATTGATCTAGTAAATTAAATATGACGTCACACCAAAGCTATAATTATTTTGTAAAGGTAATGTTTTAAGCTCTGATATTTCGAAATGAGACAAACTCTGCAATGTATTTATTACGTTTAAAACAACTGTGACTGATAGACGGACAACATCTTTGTTTATATAATATGTCCCTTATATGCTAGTATTTATAGTTTGTAAGGCATACGGATTTTGGAGATAGGCCCGTAATAACCATATATATTCTGAAACTACTTTACCATAGTATTTGAATGAGTATATTTTAATTTGATCAAAGAGGGTACACAATTATTATTTGGTTTGCGTTCACGCTTTACATCCATAAAAAGGAAATGTATTATAAGGGTTACGCAAGGGTGAAATTGTGGATTTATACTTTTCCAAGCGGTTTCAATACGAAACTTGACATAATAGTGTTGGATAATAACCCGTATCTGTTGGAAATCGTTGGTTTGATTTGCGCGAATTAACGCGGGGTGGACCGGCAGTCGAGTGCAGAATGGGGCCTGTTATCACAGTCAGAGATCACAGACGTGACAGGATCACCGTGTGACGAGACCCCGGATCAAGGGTCGGTGTGCATCTGCGATAGGCCCTGTGACGACACAGGCCTTGCGTGGGAAACAGACGGATCCGTAACGTCACTCGTTCTTTGTGAGAAGCGAGTTTCGTCAGTCTGGGTTTTGGAAATAAACCGATGAGTCGTGATTGTTAAAATGTAATTTACAACAGATAAGGGAAATATTTTCCTAAGAAAATACAAGCGAGAGATATCCTTTCCCCCTCTCCACGAGTGATTAGAAAATAATCGTTAACTAACTACGATAAAGTAGTGATTGCTCTTTTCCACCCCTCTCTCTCTCTCTCTCTATCTCGACGTAGTGAATATCTCCCATTTGATTTGATAACTAATCAAATAAATAATTTGAAATAAAAACTGAAGTTGAAAGTTAAAGGGATTGTTTGTCTTCGGAGTCCGATCCGTCATGGACTTTTGTTGCAGCGACGAGGAACCACGGCAGTGCGGAAGAGAAGAAAGAATTCAGCCACTAGACGACACGACCCTCTACACGGCAAGGGAGAAAATTAAAGGTATGCACACAATATATGAACTATGTGATTTATGATGTTTTAAAAATGACGAGTATTAAATGTAAACTGCCACCGCGGTCTAGGAGGAGTGGGCCGTGCAACAATAGATCCGATTAGATTTGCAGCAGTTACATTTTGATGGACTATTCCCTTTACATGTAAGCTAATATTCTTACGCAAAGTGATGAATCTATTATCCAATAGAAAAAATCACTGCGTGGAATATACATCTGCTCAACTACTTACACATTTTTCCCCATTTCTACATAAGTTTGACTTAAGATGTCAACCCAAGCGGACGTGATGTTCGCATGTTAGCGGAATCATAACATTTGAAGCCAATGTTTTTTTCTTAACCTCTTTCTTTTGATGGTTAAGTTAAAACGAAAACTAAAGTAGATAAAATATGTAAGAAATAACTGTGTTATTTTATCTACATTTTTTGACAAAATGTATTGATTCTAGCTGGGTCTAGAGTTCGTAAGGTATCTATTAGGACAATCACGAAAATCAACAATAATAAGAAAGAAATGTATATATATATAAAATCATGCTCTTCACGCAATGTCTTCTTTAAACGTGGGAGTTTGTATACAAATGACTTACAGCTTATCATTATCCGAAGTCACTCAAGGATAAGGTTTAATGAGTTTTTCAGTTTAAGAGGGCGGCTTGTCCAGATGTTAAAGACGCAAGTTTAAATAACAATAAGTCCAAACGATGTGCTGCACTGGCTAGCGCGTGTTTGAATAAAGAAATTGATACAATCTTATGAAGACTCCATGTGTATAAATATTTTTTATTACAATTTGAAAACTAAAACAATAATGCAAATCTAAAATGAATAAAATCATTAATTAATTTATTTTATTGTTTTTTTAGGCTAACACATTAGCGTACATTTATCCTATCTCTACGGTTGGTCGTCACACCCTGAGGTTTATACCAACAAAATGAAGAAAAAAATGGAAAAAGTTTTGCTTTAAGAATGATATATTTATCGAAAGTGTTAGACTAAATATAAATAAATAATTTTATTCTGTTTGAAAATTGTATCATTGTTTCGGTTGTCATATCTTCTATATTTCCCCGCTGTACTTTTGTCAAGAATAGGAAAATAACCACATGTACCACAGGCTACTAAACTCACCACTATATTAAGCTTATTCACTCGAGTGTGTTTTAGTAATTTTTTTATTCTTTTTATCCAACTAACACTAAATATTACTTTTGGCCCACAATCTTAGACTCTCCCCAAAACATACTCTATGTAGGTGGTAGCAAAAACTTTTCCCTCTAACACTTTAGTACTAAAACTCTACCCATAGAACACCGGGAACTAATAAACAACGTCTACTTTTTAAAAGAGTGGCTTTTATTATTTACTATTCGTCTGCTATTAATTTACTACATAATACAATACATTACGCACACATTTAATGGACGCTCTCTCTAATTTCGCTGATTTTCGAGAATATCAGAGTACGTTATTTCTACCTATTACGTATACCTATTGCGTTCTGTCAGATTATTCCAAATTTAAATTTATTCTTTTATATTTTCCCGGGAAATGCTGGGCGAGGGTCCAACTAGTTCTAATATAAGATATGCATACACATGGATGCTTCATAAGATATGTTACTGCACTGATGAGAGTTATAAGCTTGAAACTTTAGCGTCTGTAGTATAAATAATTTAATATATATTTAGAAATATTATAAGTCCCTTAAGAACATAAAGTCGAGTACTTTCGTGAATGTTAAAAATAGACTGTACAAACAGCTCTAACGCAAGGTTCCGTATACGTTCGTCGAACACTCTCGAGTAGTCTTCTGTATGCTTCCCGCTTCGTAGGCACATATAGATCTTAATTTCCCTTAATCACGTGACAATATCTGGTGGCAGCGAGAATAGGGTGACTGCTTGCAGATTCTAGGCTGACTCTATAAACTGGCGTCTGAAAGTATTACTTTCCTGCACTGATGAGAGCTATAAGCTTAAAACGCTAGCGTCAGTAGGTATTAATAATTTAATATTTATTTATAAATTTCATATATATATATATATATATATATATATATATATATATATATATATATATATATATATAGTCTAAAGACGCTTTTAGTCATTTTAAACAAAAGAAAAAAAGGAAAGTTCAGTTTAAATTCCCAGAGTAATATATATATATATATATATATATATATATATATATATATATATATATATATATATATATATATATATAGTGTAAAAATATATATATGGCATTTAAGCTACACATAGGCGTCCATGTTTCATCCCAGCAGGAAATCATCATGCAAAGTGTGAGAATAAAACACAACACTTCTATGTAACTTAATTACCATAGATACATTTTCACACTACTACTACTACTACTACTAAGAAGCTCTACTCAGGTATTGTGCACTGTTGAAGTAAATACTGAAAATCTATACAAAATATATTATATAAGCTTTTAATATTTTATGTGTATATACATGAAATAAGCGACGTTGAGCTTGGTCAGTACTAAACGGGTGAGCATTTGGGAATACAAGGTGCTGTATCTGCTCTCCGCGTATCTCGACATTGTTTCAAGTTGTTCTGGACTTCTCTTTGTCACTGGAATTAAGCAGTGCCGATTCAGGAGAGATGTGGTTGTGGATTGCGCAACACTAGCTTCACGTAAGGGTAGCTGCGCATATAATTAGACGTGCAGCTACCCTTACAGGGGGTATTCATTGTCTCTGAAAACTGAACGGAGGCCATGAACATGAAATAATAAGAGAGAGAGGGGGAGAGTGAGTGAAAGAGAGAGGGAGAGGCGTGAAAGGAGTGGAGAGAGTTGGGTGGTAAGTTACCAAGTACTGTTCGCTGTAAGCCAACCACGCCTCATTAAAAAAAATCGTAGTTCAGAGTAAGGCAAATGAAATGCATTTTGATTTTCTCCCAACGAACATCGGAGTGTCTAATCGCGTCTTTGGATGTTTCGCATTATTATGACCGCACTTGAGTCACTCCAACAAATTACACTTGATTGGCATGCTCGATCGTTAACAGATTGTGCGGCATGATTGCAGATCAGTAGACAATGTTGATTCAGCATTTTCCTTGTTTTTTTGTCGTTGTTTGGTTTTTGGCTTGTACCTCGGTGACACGGAAGACATGGACATTCGTCCCTCTCTTTTTCTTCAAACGACGATACAGATAACCGTACTTGAGTAATTTGTACAATCAGGGATTCCAATTTGGAGGGAAACGATTTGCATATTTTGTGTTTTCACATAGATTTTTATTTTTACTTTTATACTACACATGTTTTTGTCGTTTTTTATCCGTTCAAGCATCTCTACATGATGCTATGTCCTTCCGTTGTTCTGCCATTTTTATGTTCGAAATGGAATTTTGTCGGTCCGTGTGTAAAAGACCGAAAATATAAGTAGGAGGAAAACAGTCAGCAGGAAAAGAGTTCCACAAGTCTGCAGTTCTTGAAAAGAAGCTACTGAAATAGGAAGCTGTATTATAACGATAAATCAAAACATCGAATTGGTGACGACCACTATCCCAATGAGTTAAACGAGCTGGAACAAATAAAGCAGGGACTAGATCAGACAATTCTGAAGTACACATGCCATAATAGTATTAATAGAAAAGACTGCGACTAGCAATATAACGTCTGTAAGAGAGAGGGTGCAGAGAAGAAGAAGGGGCAATCAAATTACAGATACGCTTCTTAAACTTATCAAAACCCCTTAAATAGGGACATAGATTCACCAGCCAAAATATGACAACAGTACTCACTACAAGGTCTGATAGGTGATTTGAAGTGATGGAGAATAGCCTTAGGTGTGAGAAAGTGACTGGGACGATAGAGAAAACAGACTTCACGAGAAGAAGAAAGAACAATGGATCTAATGTGTCAAGAAAGATTTGATAAGAAAAGAAAAAACAAGAAGTTTAAGAGTCGATTTCACATCAAGAAAAGAGTCATCCATGAGAATCTTAGGAAAAAGAACACTCCTACGATTGAAGGACATTGGCTTAGTCCTACCAGGATTAGATGAAACAAGCAATCTCGTACCCTAATTCATAACCATACCACAGTCAACTTCTAGATCAGCTGTATGTCCCAACTGATCCCAGAGAAATGCGCAAAAACCAACACCAGAATAGAGAGTGGTATCATCATCATATATTTTAATCGTCTGAATAATATTCTCAGGAAGATCATTGATATAGAGAAGGATCAGTGTTGGGCCTAGAATAGAGCCTATCAGCAGGAAAAGAGAATGAAGAGACACCGTCCGAAGTTATTCGCAAGCTTCGATCAGAAAGAAAAGACCTAATAATGTAAATAACCTCACCACCAATATCATAACCCTGAAGTGTGTGTAGAGACCGGAATGCCACACTCTGTCGAACGCCTTCGAAATGTCAAGCGCAATGGCTCTACCCTCTTCCGAATTATATATAAACCGACAGACCCGTTTAGGTACAACAGTTAAAAGATGAGCAGTTGAACGAAATCCACGAACGCCATACTGAATATCACTAAAGAGGCCAACATTTTCCGGAAAATGAACATGCTGATTGTTGACCAAACTTTCAAAAACTTTGCTAATAACAGAGAAGAAACTAGTTGGGCCAGACTGATCACCAGCATTTTTCTTAAATATCGACAAGAAAGCACATTTCCAACAAGAAGGGAAGCAGGACTATAACAAAGATTGAATAATTTCGATAAAATAGAAGAAAGTTCAGTAACACAATATTTCAGAATAGCAGGAATTGAAATTGAATCAGGACCGGAAGCCTTAGACTGGTCAAGATCAGAAAGAACCATAGCAAGCATCTTCGGAGTCAAGAGTATGATCAGTTTTCGAAAGGAAATCAGGAAGAACAACACCAGAATAACCAAGAGGAACATTGTCAGCACAAAGATGAGCAAAGAGATCAGCCTTATCCTTAGAAGATGAAATAACCTGAAGACCATTAAAAAGAGGAGGAATAGCAGACTTACCACTATTAACAACACTATTATAGATTCTCTAAAAATCACGAGAGCCAACCTTTTGAGATGAGATAGTCACGAGTCTTTTGAGAATAGCCAGACTTAGCCTTAGAGATTGCTCTCTTTCATGCATTGCTCGCTCTTCTGTATGATTGTCTGGAAGCCTCAAAACTATCTTGACGATACTGATTAAAGTAATGGTTACTATGGGCAATTGAGGAACAACAAACAGATGAAATTCAGGGTTCTTCTTCTTCTTTCGTGTGAATCAGATGATTCTGGTGTTGGCATTAGTTTCCCCGATGTCTTTCTAGTTTAGAAATATTTCTAGAAAGACATCGGGTACTTACGGGAAGGACCACGAGGAGGTTGCCAACATCCCTAAGTTAAAGTGGTATTGTGGAACCGACTGGATTCGAACTTGGAACACCCAGGTATTCAGTCCGTGTCGATATCCACTTAACCACCGTCACATCCCAAAATTCAGGGTTGATCTGAGTTTGGTTTGAAACTTACGATGGAGAATGAAGGTGTCAATTTCAACACGAAACCAATCAGTAATCTCCGGAAAAGGTAAACTTAAATTTTCGAGAGTGGAACCTCTCATTATCAAAAGATAAAAAATAGGACCGAGTGGTCGAAAAGGCGAGATGGACACAACTGTTGACGAATTTAAAGTTTACCTTTTCCGGACCTTTTTAAATTGCTTGACAGCAAACTTTTTTCTATTTACTGTTCTGCTATTTAAACCGTTAAACCGTGAAATGTTAATCAATTGATTTGAGATTCCATTCATATTTTCTCTCCTCATTTATTTTTGTTCATCTGTTCCACCTTCCGGTACCTATACCACATTGCTCCTGCCTCGGATTTCAAACTTACATTTATATTTACCAGCAATGCTCCAAGCAAACTACAACTTCCTTACTAATTCAACATTTGACAGGTAAAGGAGAACTTTAATGGAATATTCCAATATCTATATATCTCATATAGTAGAGATAAGTGTTAGCTCCAGGAAATGGCCCCTTTCTTTCTGAGAACTTCGACTGAAGTGAAATTAAACAAATATATATATATATATATATATATATATATATATATATATATAGATATATATATATAGATATATCATAAATAAAGACGCCCTTCATTAAGTTGAACGCTCTTATGACGTCATACCTCCGAAATAAGTGTTAAAATTATCACTGTCTATCTGACTATTAAGCTGTGACCGAGTCGTCCTGCATGTCGGAGTTGTAAAATACTCGAAGCCCGGGGTTTTGAATCGCGCGACCAGTAATGAATAGTCAAAACTCTCGATTAAAAAAGAAGGAAACGTATACGTACATAGATAATAAACAAAACAAATATTCTATATAATAATAAATTTTTGTTATTGTTTATTATCTATATACGTGGAAATTTCGTCGTTTTTAATAATCGGGACTAATCAGCATAGAGATATGACTATTCACTACAGGTCATGCGATTCGAAACTCCGGATTACAAGTATTTTGCAACTCAAATCCGACGCCTTAACCACACGGCCAATTTTAAATAGCGAATAAGCGGTGATAATTTTAACACTTTATATGTAATTTAATGTCTAGAGCATTCTCCTTTTTTAATGGAAGGAACGATGCATTTAAAGCTAGTGACGTCATGCTGTGTTAATACTACACTTACAGTGCTCTACTTTTCCGAGGAGCGACAAATAATGATACATATTTGTTATTTTTATTATCTATGTACGTATACGTTTCGTCCTTTTTAATAATCGGGACTCATCAGCATAGAGATATGACAATTCACTACCAGTCATGCGATTCGAAACCCCGGAGTACATATATATATATATATATATATATATATATATATATATATATATATATATATATATATATATATATATAATTACTATACTATGTATATACACATAGTCGTGTGCATATGAAGCTTTGCGTCGTCCACACATATATCTACTGCGTAAATAGATAAACGTGTACTTGTCCTCTGTGTGCCATTACTACTTCTATCTCTTTTGACCTTTTCGCTAAGTGCAGAAATCGCGAAACGGTAATGAATCGAATGAATAAGTCTCTTATCGATTCAGAAGAACAAAACAAAAGATAAAATGAAACTCTTCTTCATGAGAAAGACATTGACAACGAAACAAAGCCAGAAAGCAATAAGCATGCGGGAGATTAATAGTCTTTCGATGTCTTTCCTCTCGCTTGTAACTAAGAAAGGCATTTATTATGTTTTCATTGTCCCTGCAAAGAAGCAGATCGACGCAGATGTAGAATGGATCCAATAAACATCATCGTAGCGCAGTGGTTATTTTACTCTTTTTTATTCACTCGACTGGACGCCGTTTTCTAATCGATGCGTTGACGGTTGTATGGCGACTTGGATTGAAAGCAGAGTACATAGATACACAGACTGGCATTTATATATAAAGATAGGTATGTTTATATGTTTATGTTAGGGTGATATTTCTTATTCCGTTACTGTATGGACTCTTCTTGAATAGTGATGTTATTACCAACCAGCAGAAGTGAGAGGAGAAGCGAAATAAGGAAGCAGCCTCTGACAACCCATTACTTCCGTACTTTCTGTTAATACGATTGCGTGTTAATTAACTTCTTTTCGTGTTATTTGTCCCGGTCTTTTTCAACCAAAATAATGTATATATTTGTATTACAGGATTTCCTTCTAAACTAATTAACCAATCATTATGAAATTTGGAACACAGCTAGGGTTCCAAATGTGGTCTATATTTAGTTATATTTGGTTTTATTCAAAGGGAGATTGCATTGGCGTGCATGTACGCAAACCATACATCCACGCAATTAGCCTGAGGATTCTCCCGGAAATAAAACATAAAGGTTTTTTGATGTAACTTACATTACTTTATTCCAAGTCCAACTTCATCGGAACACCGTAAAATTACTGAAAAAGCGATGATTTCAATTCTCGCAGAAGAATTTGGTTAGAGGGGAGGGGAGGAGTAATTCGTAAAGGCGCCAAGGCATATTGGAAGGTATTCATATTATATATATATATATATATATATATATATATATATATATGTGGGGGGTGCATAAACAATATATACGCTCATGCACGTATATACACAGAAGGGTTCGACAAGCAAAGGTATATACATAAATAAATAAACCGGGAATATCAAGACCTACCCGTCCATCTATCTTACGGCTATATCAGCATATCTCCTTCGGCATTACTAGAAGATCCCTACCGCCATTCATATACCCATCTAAAATAAAAGTTTTAAGTAGCCAACCAGCGTACATCCCCAATCATACGTATATACTCACAAACACATTTGCGTACATATATATATATATATATATATATATATATATATATATATATATATATATATATATATATATATTAATTCTTGTCATAAGATGTATTGTCTTACTAGATCAATAATATTAGTAACAGCCTTGTTAGTTCTGTAAAAGCCGTTGGCACCTCTTGTCAAAAGAGATTTTTATAGACAAGCTGTCTGGGAAAAGCACCGGGGCATTTCTAAGATCAACCCCCACGCTCGTACGGATGAAAATGCATATAATACACACACACTATATATATATATATATATATATATATATATATATATATATATATATATATATATATATATATATATAAACACGATAGAACTTACTACGAGACACTTACTTCGACTGTTTTAGGTCTTCCTGTACAGGGGTTTGTCAGGAAAACCTGGCATGACAATACATCCTCCTACAAGTAAACCCTGACTAAATATTCAAAATACCATTGTATTCGAAGGCTAAATAAGATCTCCTCGGTATGGCTAACTAACATAGGCTAATACGACGAATGGTGCACCTTCTCCAAGTGATGTTTCCTCAAGTAACAGCACTAAGCTGGATACTCCGCCAGACTAGATGAATTCTCGTTCTGAAATCCGGTAAGACTTAAAGGCCACAGGAAAAGTATACTATAAGACTTTTAGCTAGTCAATTAGAGAGAGGAAAAGTGATGCTCTTAACTTCTTTACAAGCTCAACGTTTGGCAGGCAAATGAGAATTTTAATGGAATATTCGAATATCTATGTATCTCATAAAGAGATCAAGTTTTAGTCCCAGATAAGGGCCCCTTTGATTTCTGAGAACATACATATTCTTGCACGTACTTACAACTTCTGTACACATATATCTATCTATATACAGAGTGAATCAAAATGTACGCAAATTTATATTGTTCAAAATTATTCCAATAATCATATATTAGTTAACATTACATTTATATATGTTGTAGATATATGCATGGCGTTTGTATAATTAATGTTTTTTTATACTTTACAGCTCATTATTTACATAATGCTACTTGATTTGGAAACTAGACAGAAGCTAGTAAAATTGTATTATCAGAATAATTAAAATGCAGCTGAGAGCGTACAAAAAGATAAAAGCCATGAGAAATGATACATTTCCTTTATCTAGGCTGACACGATTGATGAAAAATTTCGAAAGCACAAAAACACTCCATTATTTATCATCAAGCGGCAGACCGTCACTGGAGGGAAATCGCGTGGGTTCTGTTGTATAGGCAGTCACAAGCTTACAGTCAACTGATCTACTTGGTCATGTAAGTTCAAGAAGTGTAGCTGAACTCACATGCATTCCTCAACGCAGTGTTACGCGGATCTTCAATCACCAATGTATGCAGCCTTGCCCCATCAGCTTCATTCACTAGACTTCTATTTTGGGGGCATGCTGAAAACCAGCGTATTCCACCAATTTCGGCCTTTTTATGTTTTTGAAATAAAAAACAGAGCTCCGCACAAATCTAAAAGTCGAATGAAAATAAACATTTCATTAATATTTCACAGGTAATGTTTATTGTCGTTCGACTTTTAGATTTGTGCGTTGTACCCAGGCTCGATGCTACCCTATTCGGCGAGATGGACCCGTAGATTCTGTTAGATTTTGTTAGATCATGCAATCACGGAACTCCGATATAAAACCTGCACTCTACATCGTCTCTCAGTTATCTTGCTTCGGTTTGTCACTGAAACCAGACTTTGTAGAAGGAGAGCGTGCTCTACGTGTCGTACAATGGCCATCTACATATACAGATATCACTACAAGACCCACGGCGATGTAGACCTGTAAAAATAAACCGGGCCTGCTGTACAATATGTGCGACCACAATCGGTAATTGTAATCTTTGTAGGGATTGCCTATTTCTGTACAGAAGTAGCAATCATCATATATACTAGAAGAATACCAGTCCTAAGAACAGTACAATCAATTCTCTGGAAGAACAGTTTTGCAACAAGTTTATGTCCCCTTACGAAGATAAATGTAAATATATAATGATACTAAATGTTATGTCTAGAATCCTTATTCTAATTTTGATCAAAATGAATTGTTGCATCACTTTCATTCCAGAAAATGTCAAAAATGTAAGGCTTGGTCGTAAGTGTGAATTGAAATTCATGGCACCTTGCTTAATTAGTGTCTAATGATTATGGATCAAATTCAATGCAAATCTGATCCGTTTTATTTCTCAAATAGAATGTTAAGCCCATATTATTCCCTCAATAAAAACCTGTAAATTACTCCAAAGAAACTGAGATTTTGAGAATGTTTATTAATTGATGTCTAACACCAAATGTAAGCCATTCACAAAAATTAGAGGTATCTGATTTTTTAGAAAGAGCTCTCCCCCTTCTTTGTTTAGGAGTTAATCCTGTACACACAAATATATAAACATATGAACATACCTATATTTATAAAGATAGAGAACGATGGATAGACAAGGAGAAACACAAAGTAGGAATTGGTTAAATCTAATCTAGATAGATAGATAGATAGATAGATAGATAGATAGATAGATAGATACATACATACATACATACATACACACATACATACATACATACATATATACATACACACATACATACATACATGCACACACACATACATACATACATGTATATGTATTCGCATGCTTTCAGATTTAATATTTAGAAAAGGAGCAAAACTGAATAACCGTTACGAACTGGTTCAATTCTTTGATTGATTGGAAAGATCTATGTATTCTCACTTGGAAGTAACAAACGTATTTATGATGTTTTGTTTTGCTTGCAAAGAAAGTGATGGACTTAAGTGTGTAATGGATTCGATAAAGTTCACCGTAGCGCATTGGTTATTTCATGATTTTATTTGTTTTCGCTCGTCTGACAGTACTTTTGTAATCGATGCGCTAATGGTGTTGTTGCTTCTTGGACAGAAAGTCTGATTAGTAGATAGATAGAGAGATAGACAGAGGGAAGGGAGAGAGCAACCAGAATAGATAGATAGACAGATACGAGAATCGATAGATAAATAGACATATATAAATACGTGAATAGATAGCTTATTAGATAGATAAATAGATAGATTAATAGATAGATACATGACAGATAGATGAAAAGATAGATAAAAAGATAGATAGATACGTGAAAGAAGATATAGATATAGATAGATAGATAGATAGATAGATAGATAGATAGATAGTGAAAGATAGATAGATAGATAGTTAGATGGATAGATGCGTGAAAGATAGATAGATAGATAGATAGATAGATAGATAGATAGATAGATAGATAGATAGATAGATAGATACGTGAAAGATAGATAGAAAGATAGATACGTGAAATATATATATATAGAGAGAGAGAGATAGATAGATAGATACGTGAAAGATATATATATATATATATATATATATATATATATATATATATATATACATATATATATACATATATATATATATAGTTTGTTTGTTTGTTTGTTTGTTTTGACTTTTAGTTCTATTCACCCCAAACAAAGCAGACTGCCACTAATAAAGGGCTACTTTTACTGAGTTAATCAATATTTGTTCCCTTATAAGGCTTTTCCTATATCTTGTAATCAGACAAAGTACATCCTAAATGATTCTTTAGTGGTAGGATTGAATTATATTTGAAAAGCATTCCATCGTCATAATTAGCTGTAATTTGCAATTAACTCGCGAACTGACTCATCTCTTACTAATATTCTATCTGTTACTCTCACACTCTCTCCGAATAAATTCTTATTTCATACGGTGACTATCTCTGTCGCCTCTTTGTCTCTCTTTCTCTCTCTTTTATTTCTTTTTATTAACACTGTAAGGTAATACAGAAAGGAATAACTAAAAAGATTATGACAGTCGATTATAAACAAACGGGGATACCACCAAAGTAGTTATACTATTTAACCTGTGGCTGGAAATGTAAAGCGAACAAAAACGAAGAAATAATAGGAGAGACGGATATACAAGGTCTGTCTAATAAGTATCTGACATTTATTTTTTCCGTGTGAAATAGAGACGATAGGGCGGTGCCACTGTACATAGTGAAGGAAGACACCTTCATGCACATGTGTTAATTTTATCACCGCCTTCCTGCGCGTTAGTCGTTGCCTGTCGGTCGCTGATTGAGGTGCTACACAACGTGTTCGTCGGATTACCGATTCTCTCAAGATGACTGAACGTGTTGAGCAAAAGTACTGCGTCAAATTTTCTCAAAAGCTTGGTGATTCTCAAAGCAAAACAATTCGTAAGATTCAGCAGATGGTTGTAAAAGATGCGATTTGTAACACAAATTAAGGAGTGGTTCAACCGGATCAAAAATGGCCGCACATCAGCGGAGAGTGACCAGCGTTTTGGCAGGTCCCAAACTGCTGATGCTGATGTTGAGAGGGTGCGAGATTTTGTGATGGAAGATCGTCGTTCAACCGTGCGAGAGATCGCCCAAGAGGTTGGAGTGAGTAAAGATTCCGCACATGCAATTTTGCGTGATAATTTGAATATGCACAGAGTGGCTGAGAAATTTGTGCCGAAGTTGTTGTCGCAGGAACAAAAGGACCTCCGTTTTCAAGTTGCACAGGACCTTCTGGAAACCGATAACACTGATCCTGGGTTTCTGACCACTGTGATAACTGGATATGAGTCATGGGTGCACGGGTACGACTCAGAAACAAAAAGACAGCTGTCGCAATGGAAGCATCCTGAGTCTCCAAGGCCAAAAAAAGCGCGAAAAGTGCAAAGCAAAATAAAGGTGATGCTGATTGTCTTCTTTGATATCGGTGGAATTGTGCATCACGAATACTCACCGGAAAGACAAACAGTGACAAAGGAGTACTATCAAGATGTTCTTCGGCGTCTCCGTGACGCAGTTCGGCGCAAAAGACCAGACATGTGGACGGCAGAAAAACTGGCAACTGCATCACGACAACGCACTCGCACACTCATCCCAATTGATCCAACGTTTCTTGGCCAAACATGGAATTCCAGTCGTTCGCTAACTTCCCTACTCTCGAGACATGGCTCCTTGCGACTTCTGGTTGTTTCGAAAATTGAAGACGCCACTGAAAGGTGTCCGTTTTGAGACTACAGAAAGAAATAATGCAGAACGCGCGGTGGATATAAACACCATTCCAAAATAAGACTTCCAGAGGTGTTTCCGGCAGTGGATGGATCGGTGGGCTAAGTGTGTGCAAGCACAAGGAGCCTACATTGAATGGAATTATGGTCCCAACCTCGTTAGATATTTGAAATATTTTTCTATCCTAAAGTCGGATACTTTTGAGACATACCTCGTATATTGAACACAGGGTGTAATTACATCTAAAAAAAATTCCAACAGGGACCAAACAGTCAGTCATGGTTTACTCCTGAGAGTTATGCTGACATTGCTCACAGAAACTATTACTTTAATTGTAATTTACGGAAACGATATTCTGAACCCAAAGCTGACTTTAAAACTTCCCGCAACTGCTGTAGATGGGTTATAGAAAATTCGAAAGGATCCTATGTCCAATATTTTAAATTCAGAATTGCTTAGAAGAGACTGGGTTTTCAAGAGTTTGGGAGAATAAAAACTAGACTACTAAAGAGATACAAGATTTTTATTGCAACCATAATTAATTGACCTGAGGTTACTATCTTCGGCATCTGACAAAGTCAAACTTTCTGCAAAGAACTGTCTTACAAATTTCACCCTTTGCGATCATGGGCATATACTTATGGAAGTTTATCCTATTACTGAAAATACTCTGATATAAACAGATGTTGTCAAACGTATCGGAGAACCTACAAGCTAGGCAACCTGTCTTGACATCATTCCAGTAACTGTTCTTACGAATCTGATACTAGAACTTGTTTCTAAGTTTACAAAATTATTCAATCATTGCGCAAAGGAGAAATGTTTCCCATCTTATTGGTTTGACCAGTATTTAAAATTACCGGTGATCAGTCTTCTTCATTTCAGTAGAGACCGATCAGTCTCCTCTGCACCATGAGTAAGTTGTTTGAATGTAACAAGCAATATGGTTTCCGTCCTGCAAAACCAACTGCTGGTGTGCTGACTGTAATATCATATGTTATGGAGAGTAGAAAGTGGACATTAGGTTTACTTCCAGCAGCCTCGTAACTCTCGCTTCCCTTATCTTCTCCTTTAGTCCTTACATTCAATGAGCGATGTTTCTGACAAAGAGGGGAGAATTGCTGTTTTCTGGGTTGGAATCTATCCATCTAACACTTATCGTTGGCTAGTTTTATACCTTAAAGTACTAGTATTTTTTACTCCTTACATCAACTGGATTCATGGCTTGTCTGAAGCGATTTCCATGAAATAGTATCACATGGGATCAGTGGATCTCTTGATGTGGACTTTGTTTCTAGGGCAATAATCACTGACATACAAAAGGACTTTGTTAAGGTGTAGCACAACTGGCTTTGAAAACTCACTCTTTCCTGATTCAAATTATCGAACCCCGGCGCGGGTGAGAGGGAGAATAGATTTCGAATATAACAAAATGTTAAGATAAAATAGAATATTTACTTCTTTTCTGTGCGCATAGCTGTTGGGTTGACCCCATGGAATAAGAAGTTCAAACTTGAGTTCAAAGCTGACTTGGGTCTAGGGTTCGAGCTGTGTAGCCGGCTGAACAGTTATCTCCACACTGACGATTCTATTAAAGGATGATACATATATGTATGTGGATGATCATTAAAATATATTCATTATAATTATTACATATATATATATATATATATATATATATATATATATATATATATATATACACACACACATATATATATATATATATATATATATATATATATATATATATATATATATATATATATATATATATATATATATATTATTGGATTTTTATAAGGAAAATATGTTTTCAATTTTATATTTCTTACAGTATCTAAAAGTTTCCAAATACAAGCTCAATGAAGATTTATTTTAAATTAAAAGCGTATATATTATATTATATTATATAAATTCAATTTCACAGTCCATGTAAAAAGCAATCGAAAGATATAATTTACATCAGTTTCTGCAATTCTTCATTTCTGCACTTCAGTAGAGAATCATCATTTACATTTTCGTCTTACATACAAAACCATCAGTTTTTCCATGTTAATCTATACGTTGACCTACACGTGTTTCTTGGCGGCTGGAACGAAAATTACAGTTCGAAAGTCTATCCGTCAGTCGGAAATAAAGAATTGAAGGAACTGATGTAAATTATATCTTTGGATTGCTTTTTACATCGACTTTTGAATTGAGTTAATATAATATAATATAATATCATATATATATATATATACAGTCGCGTCCAAAACTAAGGGACAAAATTTTAAAACCTAATATTTGTTAGAAATAATAACCGTAAAAAGCTGAAATTTTGACAACCGGTAGTTGTTGTCATCCATAATAACATACTAAAATTTGAACCCTTTGTATAGAATAGAAAAAGAATTATAACAATTATTCATTTATTTCCAAATTTGGAATGTCC
>OY744531.1:35791432-35818932 GCA_963556195.1 Sepiola atlantica
TTGGTGTAAACATATTATTTTTTTAACACAAAATACACCTTTACTAAAGTTATAATTTTGTATATTAATAAAAAATACAATTTTTTTTTTTTTTTTTTTTTAATAAAAGTAAAGCATTGGAAGGTTAACAATTAAAAAACATATTTAAAAAAATAATATATTTTGTATATTACGAAAAAGACCCCCAAATACCGTGTTAACAAAATCACTATAACTCGAAGAAAAATTAATTTTTGTAATTAGCGATATTATTGTTTAATCAATATTTTCACAAAAAAAAACAATAATATAATTGCAAAAAATATTTCATGTGATTTTAATGATTAGAATTTCTGGGAAAATAAAAAATGCGACATAATTATATATTTTCCCTTTCATACATGAACGTGTATCATCAGCGCAATTTTTTTTTTTTTTTTTTTTTTTCTCAATGTATAAATTGTCAGTGTAGTCATTAACTTTAATTTACTTTTTCACACTTAAAATAAAAAATACACTTTTTTTTAAAAAGAATCAATGTAATTTATCGTCATGACACGTTAAGAATAAATCGAGTAACTAAAGTTTTAAATCATGTAAAAAAAGGTAAAATTGACGCAGTTCGTAACGTAAAAATAATTTTCAACATTTAAAAGTTTTATTTCAAATTCTAAGAAAAAAAATTGGTAAACAGATGTCATCAATAATTAAAAACTAATACCAAGTTTAATATGAACCTCTTTTGTTAAAAATAAAATAAGATGTTAATTGCGTACACTCACAAATATTTTAATTAAATAAGCATTTCCCTTTTTATTATAACAAAATAAGGGTACTTAAATTTGTTTGTAGCGTTAAAAAGAATAAAGAAATTAGTGGATAATAATTTTTCAACTTCTATAAATTATTACAAAACCATTTTTATATATAAAGTTAAAAATGATCAATTATAACATTTTTTTTTTCTTCCATATATTTTGCATAGCGATAGTCAATTGGTAAACAAAGTTGTTTGCCGATT
Organism: Sepiola atlantica; assembly: GCA_963556195.1. Lineage (NCBI taxonomy): Eukaryota > Metazoa > Mollusca > Cephalopoda > Sepiida > Sepiolidae > Sepiola > Sepiola atlantica. Next base: position 35,792,433 of record OY744531.1, read on the forward strand.
ATGTGACGCCGGATTTTACTCATTTATGACTTTTGGGGGTATAATTTTCCTAACTTTTAGTAAAATGTGGAATTTTTTTTTTTTTTTTTTTTAACTCAATATCTTATGACTTTAATTTAATAATTATCTTTGAAATAGTTCCCAAAAACTTAGATTTATCTTTCAAGGGATTTTTACAAGTAATTTTCCCAAAGTTCAAAATTCACTGCATTTTTGGGGTTTTCAGCCGCCGTGATTACATAATTTATTTATTTTTCACACGTAAACATGCAGTTTTTTTTTTTTTTTTTTTTTTTTTTTTTTAAGATTACGTTTAGGCTTTTATTTTTCAAACACAAGAGGCGGCCATTTTTGCACGTGCCTGGTGTGTATATGTATATGTGTATGTGTGTATATATATATATATATATATATATATATAATTATTATCTTTTTTATTTATTTATTTATTTTTATTTATTTATCAATTATTCATTATTATTATTTATTTATTTATTTTTTATTTATTTATTTATCTATTTATTTATTTTTTTAATTTTTTTTTTTTTTTTTTTTTTTTTTTAATTTTTTTTTTATTTATTTATTTTTTATTTTATTTTATTTTATTTATTTATTTATTTATTTATTTTTTTTTTTTTTCGTAAATGTTTCTTTATGTATGTGTGATAGTGCACCTTGAACCTCATGAAAATGAGAGAAACACTATCCCTGTGACAGGATCACAGGTAAACTAAGCCTGGGTCTGGTGTTGCCACAAACACTAAACCATGATAAATGTCTATAAACACAAATAAACGCCGTGGGACTCAGAAGAAAGATCTGAGTGTCATGATGGGCAGGTGCTCCCTCGATGGCCAACATGGGGGACCCGGTCCGCATCCTGCGAATGTTGGCCCTTCTCATTTCAGAAACAAGACAACGAACAAGAACCAGGTAAGTAACCTCTCTGATTCCAGGTATGACAAGGACACAGACCAGAGATAAGTAAACCAGAGCGAAAACAGCAAACTGGAAAGATATAGAAAGAAATGGACCATGAAAGAGAACAGACTGGTGATGGAGTGCTACTATAAAAGCCGCTACCCTATAGAAAGAGGCTACCGAAAACGAATGAAACATCTCTGGGACATTGCTAGTGACCCACATACAACGGAACAAAGGATAGCAGATCAAGCAAGACAGATCCTCAAGCGAGGATGGTTCTCGGAGATGGAATTGACGGAAATCAGACAGAAGGCTAATGGCGAAACGGAGCAAGAAACACCACCAAAGGAGAGACCACAGGAAGAGGACAGGCAAAACATACACACTGAAACTGAAGAGATTAAAGACTACGGAATCACAGAACCAGGGGAGATAGAAGACTGCGGAACCACAGAACCTGCTGAGATAGAACTCAACGAAAAAGAAGCAAGTGAAGTGGAGAACATAAGACGATACATGTTAGAAAACAAAACAAAACTCCCATCTCTCAGGAATGAAGTAGCGAAGAAGTTACAAGCAGAAACAGAAAGAGTAAACAGACTCCTCACACACATCCCAACAGAAACTATTACAGACCTAAACAACCTGATATATGCAGGGGCAAAATCGGTAAGTATGAAACTAAGAAACGAAGAGAATGGACAAAAGAGAGGACCGACAAAACATGGATGGGAAATCAGACTGGAAACCCAGATCACCAAACTTCGGAAAGAAGCTAAAACCGTGAACAGAAGGAAGGAGGACATGAAACGATTAAGAAGCAAAAATCAGAAACGCAAGGAAAAACTAAATGAGAAACATGAAGAAATAAAACAAAGGATAGCAGCAATAGAAGGAAGACTGAGACGATACAGGTACAAATCAGAACAGAGCAAACAGAACAGGACCTTTGAAAACAATGAAAGCCAGTTTTACAAAAACGTAAATGGAGAAAAAACAACGACAGAGCAACCGAACCCAACAGAAACAAAACAATTCTGGAGCAAGATATGGGAAGAACCAAAAAAGCACAACAAGAATGCTCAATGGTTGAAAAACATGAAAGATGAACTGCAAGAAATCGAAGAAGGAACCGAAACAGAAATCAACAAAGAAACGATCAAGAAAACCCTAAGAAAAATGGCAAACTGGAGAGCACCAGGCCACGATGGAATACATGCATACTGGTTTAAAAAATTCACGACCCTGCATGAAAGAATAGCGCAGAAACTGAGCGGATGTATCCGCAAAACAGACATACCAGAATGGATGACGGAAGGAAGAACAACACTAATACAAAAAGACCCCAAAAAGGGAACGACCCCCAGCAACTACAGACCGATAACATGTCTACCAATAATGTGGAAAATTCTCACAGCACAACTGAGAGAACAAATCTACCAATCCCTGGACAAACGTGGACTGCTCCCCGAGGAACAAAAAGGATGCCGGAAAGGACAAAGAGGTGCACATGATCTACTATACATTGATCAAAAGACTCTGAAGGAGGTGAAGAGCAGACAAAAGAACATAACCATGACATGGATTGACTACAAGAAAGCCTACGACAGAATCCCCCAAACATGGATAATTGAATGCTTAAAAATATACAAGATGCCAGACAGGATTATTAATCTCATCCAGAAAGCAATGGAAACATGGAGACTAAAACTGACAGCCGGAGGACAATACCTGTCTGAGATAAAAATACAGAGAGGCATTTTTCAAGGAGACTCTCTATCACCACTACTGTTTATAATAGCCATGATGCCACTCAACTACATACTCAGAAAGTGTGATGCCGGATACAGGTTTACGGATACAGAACAAAGAATAAACCACCTGATGTACATGGATGACCTTAAACTGTTTGCAAAAAACAAAAAAGAACTGGAAAAGCTGATAAACACAACCAGGATATTCAGCCAGGATATCAAAATGGAGTTTGGAATAGAAAAATGTGCACTGCTAGAGATCAAAAGAGGAAAACTGGAAAAGACAGAAGGTATAGAACTCCCCAACCAAGAGGAGATGAGGGCGCTAGGAGAACAAGATAGTTACAAATACCTGGGAGTTCTGGAAGCAGACACAATCAAATATACAGAAATGAAAGAGAAGATTGGAAAATAATATCTACGAAGAACAAGGAAACTCTTAGAAACTAAACTATATAGCAGAAACCTAGTAAAAGGGATAAACACATGGGCTGTATCACTAATAAGATACTCTGGACCATTCATAGGCTGGACCAAAGAAGAACTCAGGCACCTTGACCAAAGAACTAGAAAACTAATGACTATGCACAATGCACTGCACCCAAAAGACGACACGGACAGACTCTACGTGAAAAGAAATGAAGGAGGTAGAGGACTGGTAAGTATAGAAGACTGTGTGGAAGACACCAAAAAAGAGCTGGAGAAATATGTAACCCAGAACACGGAAAGACTGATTGCCACAGCAAGAGACACCAGCCCAACAAACAACCCCGGAAGCACTGAACCCAGAAACAAAAAGACAAGAAAGGAAAAGTGGGAAGAAAAACAACTACATGGACGATTTATAAGACTCACAAGCGATGAAGCCAATGAAAACAGCTGGGCATGGCTAAGAAAAGGACACTTGAACAGAGAAACGGAATCTCTGCTGACGGCCGCACAGAACAATGCGATTAGGACAAACTTTATTAAAGCAAAGATAGATAAAACCCAGGAAAACAGCAAATGCAGATTGTGTGGACAAAGAGACGAAACGATAAATCATATAATAAGTGAATGCAGCAAGCTAGCACAAAAGGAATACAAGAACAGACATGACAGCATGGGGAAAGAAGTACACCGGGAAATGTGCAAACAACTGAATTTCGAATATGCAAGAAAACGGTACAAACACAAACCAGAAACTGTACTAGAAAACGAAAAACACAAAATCATATGGGATATGAATGTACAAACAGACAAACCCATAACAGCAAGGAGACCGGATATGATAATAATCAACAAGAAAGAAAAATCCTGCAAAATCGTGGACTTTGCCGTTCCAGCAGACCACAGAGTGAAGATCAAAGAGACGGAAAAGAGAAGCAAATATACTGAACTTGCCAGAGAATTGAAAGGAATATGGAACATGAAGAAAGTCAGTATAACACCAATAATCATAGGAGCACTAGGAACAGTCCCCAAAAACATGGAGAAAAGACTAGGAGAAATAGGAATCAAAGGGATAACTGAGACCATACAAAGGACAGTAATGATCAAAACAGCTACAATCCTGAGAAATGTCCTCGAATGCGGAAACCAACCCACATAAGCAACGAATGGAGAACAAACACATGGAAGCACAAAACAACAGAACCGGGGAAAATACAACCGCACGAGAGAGGCGCAAGCATAGGCTGACGCCACGAAAATTATGGACAGAGGGTCGAGGAGGGAAAGCGCAAAACCAGACCTCCACTGGAAGAGCGCGGACAGCTCTGGGACCTTGGGAAGGCTTGTTGCCACTCGGGCCCCAGAGGGGACCAATGGCCCTTATCAGCGGGAAATCGTTGGTAGGTGGCTGTTGCGATTACCGCAAGGTCATCAGCGGTGATGAACGAAAAGAGGTGGAGCATACTGGAGGCCTGAGGAGACTTGTTGTCACTCAGACTCCAGGGAATACCACAGGTTGTCGGCAGTGGGTGACCACTGACGATGACCAGTGTGATAACTCCTAGTGAGTAAATAATAATAATAATAATAATAATAATAATAATAATAATAATAATAATAATAATAATAATAATAATAATAATAATAATAAAAAAATAAAAAATAAAAAAAATAAAAAAAAATAAAAAGTTTTAAAAAAACGAGAGAAAAGACTGGGAGAAATTGGAATCAAAAGGATCACTGAGACCATACAAAAGAACAAAAATGATAAAAACAGCTGTAATCTTAAGAAAAATCATCGAATGCGGAAACCAATCCGCATAAGACACGAACGGTAACAAGTAACATGGAATTTATAACAAGACGAACACAAAACCCCTGTAAGAACCCCACATTACGAACCAAGGAACAGAAACTGCAAGAAACATCACATCAATAAAATACAGCGGCCTCAGCTGACACCACACAAAAATGAACTAATGAGCAAAAATTGCAAGACCCACCATAAGCCCCCCCCCCCCCTCAAAAAATTATTCCAGCCTAGACTGACACCACACAAAATATTTGTAGAGGATCAAGGAGGATGAGAAGACCGAAGAGGGAAAGCACAAACCAGACCTCCACTGGAAGAGTGCGGAGAATGCTGGGACGTTAGGGGGGGGGGGCTTATTGTCACCCAAATCCCAAAGAAAACCAATAGTTCTTATCAGAGAGAAATCAATAGTAAGCGGTTTTTACGATACCGCAAGATTATTTGTGGTGGTTATCGAAAAGAGGTGGAGAGTACCGGCAATCTGGAGACGCTTGTTGTCACTCAGACTCTAGGAAACACCACCGATTGTTGTCGGTGAGCAATCACTGACGATGACCTGTGTGATAACTCCTAGTGAGTAATAATAATAATCATAATAATAATTATTATTATTATTATTATTATTATTATTATTATTATTATTATTATTATTAACGATAATAATTCAATAAAAATAAGAATAAAATAAAAAGTGAAAATATAAAATTAATATTCTAACAATAAAAATAGTGATGATTCTTATCACAACATAATATAATGGCGGTATATAATCAACACACATTTTAAAATGTAGGATTATGATTGTATACTAACTTTAAAATGGAGGATTGTAAGGGACTCCTATAAACTCATATTAGTGTGGACAAGCAGCCAACACACAAAATCCATAAGTTAATAGACATTAATCCATACATATGAGGTATAATACACACACATCACTCAATATATTCAGATTGCAACAGGCCCAATAATCCTATACACAGGTTTTAAACTCAATACACACAACAGTAAATGCACTCATACTTATACTAGGGCATGAAAATACACATATATATGAGTAACAAAACAAGATACATAATTATACAATTTTATATGGTGCACCCGATAAAATTAAAATGAAATAAGCACCACATCCGGATATAAACCATGCAGGTAGGAATATATGAACGCTGCAAAACCCACGGCCATCCAACCATTTCAGTTTTAAAACAAAACAAAATCAATCATTTGGATGACTTTGTATAAAACATACATATATAAATATATAAGTGTATAAACAAAACACAGATACATGCCCACACATGCGCATATCCATACATCCAAACAAATAGTATATATAACATGCAGAAAGAAGGGATATGTAGGGGAAGCGTTTATACTAGTAGATGAGATAGAATTACTGGATTATTAAATTGAAGGTTAATGTTATTAATAGTAATATTTTTATCTCGTCCTAATAGGAGTATTATGGGTGCAGGCGGTTATGTGCAAATTATAAGGAGTATGCGACCTGTTATGCCTACAGTCAATCGAGGTTTCCGATTTTTTGTTGAGAATTTTACCTCTGTCACTAAATTTAATTATCTCAAGTTCCTCATTTAGGCAAAGATAACAAGGTCTGTTAAGTGATCAACAGGTACCAGTTATTTTTTCAATAACATTCCACTTAAATATTGGTGTTCTGTTATTTGTGGTTAGGTACCAGAAATGTTGGGCAAGTGAGGTCTTACTTGTATAATTAATATTGTTAAATAAATATTTGTGGTGGTTGAATCTTTCTTTGAAGGCTTTTCTGACAATGTCTATATGAAATTTATTTTCAGTTGGATCTTCTCTGGTTGAAATAGACGCTAGATAGACTATAAGGGATAAAAAAATGTTTGTTGCAGTGGAAAACGTATTTCATTTTTATTTTTTTATTTTTTCGTTCGCTCTTGACAAAGCCCATATAACATTTGAGCGAAACGTTGAGCTTTTTAGGTCTTCCGCTTATTTCATTTTAATTTCATATATATATATATATATATATATATATATATATATATATATATATGTGTGTGTGTGTGTGTGTGTGTGTGTGTGTGTGTGTGTGTCAGACAAACTGTTGCACTGTATCACAGCTATTCAATGTGGCTAGACCAGCAAGTGGCTTAAGTCGGAGTCGAAACTCAACCGTCTGGACGACAGTCGGCGTTTCTATATACTTAGCTATCATCTGGCAGCTACTGAGAGTACGCGAAATCTCAATGATAAAGATTGTCAAATGCCGAGAGCTCCATTTGTTTACACAAAGAGCATTGCGTTATGATTTAGTAGCAGTTGGCGATTTCATTTACCAGAAAGCTCAACAAAAGTTGATGGATGTGTATTATTATATCATCTTATAATCATTCATACCCAAAAGAACTCAACGTCTTTACAATTGTATCGAGAAAAAAAAACTGTACAGTAAAAAAAATTATCAATGGAGTTTGCTATAAAAGACAGATTCACTTCTTTAGAATCCTTAGTTTAAAACATAGACAGAAAAAACATGATTCATCATATGGAGAAAATAATAGTAAAAATCAACAAGATTAAAACTGTATCCATTAGTCAGCCCAGAATAAAAATAATTACAAACAAAAAGAATGTTAAACGGATCAAAGATCCATTATGGTATTTGTAAAAGAATCCGACGAAAAGGTCAAGGGAAGCATATAACTGGGCAATGAACGTTTACCCCAGCGTAAATTTGAAATTATCAAAGATTTCCGAAGGGGGGGGGATAACTGAGTCAAATATTAAGGTCAATATATTAATGAAAAGGAAATTAATCAGAAATTAGTTTACCGATAATGAGTAAAGATTAAAATATTTATTAATTAAATTATTATATTTATTAGTAGTTAAATTAAAAGATGTGTTTTGAAATTTAAATTTATTTATAAATAAGATAACTAATTTAATTAAAATTTATAAATGTATGATAAAAGTAGAAGGAAATTGTAAATAAAAAATCTTGAAGAATCATTCCTAAAATTATATATTTAAAAACAAATATCTTTCAAAGCGAATTTCCATTTAGTAAAAATAACTATCATATACAGCACATGACATTATCCATGTGTTATAATAAGAATATTAATAGTCATCTACGGTTTTATTGGGAGGTCTTATTTGGAATTGTCTAAAAATTATATTAAGTTAAATATAATAAAATAAAGCACTTTCCAAATAACTCCTCAAAAAATATAGGCTGCTAAAAACCTAATAGAAAATAACAGAGCTTGGAATATTTTTGTAATTGAGTAGGCCACAAACATTAAATGTTCATCTATATAATTCTTATAATGGAATAGTCTATGCCTCCTTGTTCCTATATAGGCCTACTATAGATAGTGAACACGAACGTCTTACTTCTAACATTAGTAATATTTTACTAATGTATGTCCTATTATTGTACTCTCTATTGCAATAAACATTTCTTCCTTTCTTTATACTAACATGCTGGTTGTTCTTTCCACTCGGTAACAACATTGTATATTGTACCTCTTAATCAAGGATACAACAATAATAAAGTAAAGTCGGTCTATTTCTCTAAGTTTGGCATCGATATCGTTTAATCGGACAAATCGATATTTGATTCTGATTAGCCAATTTTCTTTTTGATCCTTTCGCCATGTTCTTTAAATTAGAAAAAATGCATTTCGATTCCGTCTCTATAGAAAATAGTTACTCCAGCTAAATTGATTGTTAAAATTAAGACATTTTTCAATAATGGCTTAAATAGCAGCGCCAGCTTACAGTGTCAATAAATACAAATCGACATTGCTCTATATCTTCAAACTATCAGATAAGCAATTTTGTGTGATTAAAATAAATACCAAATTATGTATTTGTTAAAATTACTTGTATACTATTGTAGTGGGTAAAATAATGTTATTTTAAATACTACTTACAATTTTTCCATGAGCTGGTACAAGCTGTCGCTTATTAGCGCTAGAGAATAGAATAGTCGTTTCTTAATCATAAACAATAGATTGTTAAGGTAAGTTGATTTTTATTATCAAGTATTATTATCTATTTAACTCACTCATTACAAAATTCATTTAAAACAAAATACACACTATTACTTTTAATTTCGAAACTTACATTTCAAAACTAAGCAATCCCTTTTTAATCAACGAACGGCGTGGTTTACAAAATAGACATATATAAAAATTACACATCGAGATGAAAGGAAATACAACGTTTATTTTTCACATTCAAGATTTTTTACATGAGATGTTTAATTTCCATTGTTTTTATTGCTTCCAGATTTGTTCTATAAAAATAAAGGAATATAAATATTTATAAAAGTTTCATAGTGCGTAAGTTTCCGTCACTGTCTGCATGCGCTTACAATGCAATACTAGTACAGCCGTAACTCGTCGCCGAATTTGATCCTAACTAATATATTGGATGTTTACGTTTCTAAGTGTTTTTCATAATTACGCGTATATGATATCGTACAATTTGTTTGAAAATAAAATAAAAACGACGAATGTTTTTTTTATTTTATTTTTAAAATTTATTTTAATACTGTTAGTTTAGTTGTCTAGTTTTTAAATGCTTTCACATCATTTTGCTTTCTTTTAGTTTTGTTTGTCCGTTTTACGGCATATAACCCCATTCCATTTTATTGCTGAATCGTTTTATTTAAGTATCTTTCCAAAAATGTAAGAGATAAAGGGCACAAAGGTTACGGCAGACAATGAACGAAACAAAAATCGAACTTAAAAGACTCCTGGGCAACGCCGGGTAGGGGCAGCTAGAATATAATAAAGTAAAGTCAGTCTGCTTATCGATCGTTGTCATCGGTCGCTTTCATCCTAGAAAACCAATGTTTGATTCTGGTTCGTCAGATTTTTTAGGGCAACGTTGGAACGTGTTCTTAGCAAGTAAAAAATATAATTCGATGAAATTGCTTTGAGAAATTATTTTATTCGACCGAACTAGCTTTCAACTAGACGCCCTCTGAAGAAAAATAGAAATAACTCTGTATTCCTAAATAGTAAACATTATAATCGAGTTCGAATTCATACAGGAAAGTATACTCAATCCTTATCTATTCACATTCGTCATTAAATACCTCTCTGCTTGAAAATTGTATTTGAAATAAATTAGGGGGTTTTCTTAATATATAAAACAGCATACATAAAACATGCATTGCAATTAGATCAACATTTTTAATAATAACCTAATAGATCAATAGGATATGAATAACTTTAGATAAATAGCTAGCATAAACGATAGATAGATAAATAGATAGATAGATAGATAGATAGATAGATAATTCACATGGTTGATTTAGAAGAAAACGCATTCGATAAAAATGTATTATATATTGAAGATGAAATGATACGAAAGTAAAAAAAAATACAAAGGCTGATAAGTCAAAATATTTTTTAAAAAACACAAATAATATTAATATTAAAGCACGACGTCATCCGCCTGACACAGTAATATGTCGTTCCCCGTCGGTATTCAATTAATAAAACCAAACTAAGTTGCGATTCCCTGTTGCGAAGAAAATAACTCCATTCATGAAAGCATTTTCCATTTTCTGCTACTCAATTTTCATTAATATGCGAAAAAAAGAACGAATTATTTATGTGTTTATTGTATGTAATGTATATGGTTTGCGTATTGGTCTGCTTTTTTCTCTTATTTGTTTGTTCCGAATATACATATATATATATATATATATATATATATATATATATATATATATATATATATATATATATGTATGTATGTATATATATATATATATGTATGTATGTATATATATATATATATATGTATATATATATATGTATATATATATATATGTATGTATATATATATATATATATATATATATATATATATATATATATATATACATACATATATATATATATATATATATATATATATATATATATATATATATATATATATATATATATATATATAGGATCAAATATAAACCAACAGTAAAACTTTTAGTAGATGGAACCTATTGTGAAGAGGTTTAGCTCAATATACGAGATAGAGCAATTGTAGAGATAGAAGAAAAAAGAGTGATAAATATGCGACGATTGTCCAAATTTATTTCAAATTTCAATTGTTCAATGCAAGGTGTATTCATTAATAAACTAGTGTTTATTATTCTTTCCTTAAGCCAAGGCTTTTCTTTCACTGCCTTTTTTAATTATATTTTTCATATTTTTCAAATATTTGAACTTTGGCTTTTTCGAAAGCCAACTTATCTATCTGTATTTCTCCTCTGATGATAAGATCTCGATCTTTGAAAAGCCTTGGCTTAAGGAAAGAATAATAAACACTAGTTTATTACTGAATACACCTTGCATTGAACAATTGAAATTTGAAATAAATTTGGACAATCGTCGCATATTTATCACTCTTTTTCTTCTATCTCTCTCTCTCTCTCTCTCTCTCTCTCTCTCTCTCTATATATATATATATATATATATATATATATATATATAAAGTATTTTATTTAAAAACTATACCATACAGTGTCCGTTGGGTGTACCGTGATTTCATCGATCTGACCATGCCAGGAAGGGAGAAGAACCCGGCTTATAGTGGCAGACCGACTCTTCATCACAAAAAAAGAGTAAAAACTCAAATCGCTGGTTCCAGACAAGCAACACCCACTTTTTGTGTTCTCCAATAATAGATATTCATTGTTCGTACAGGGATGTATGTTCTTATTGTTTGTTTAAGGAGGGATTTTTTATGTTTTCTCTATTTAGCTTACTTAAAATTTATTTAAAAGGCGATTTTTTGAGGCACCAACTGGTCTAGCTGCACTGAAGAGCTGTGATACAGCGAAACAGACTGTATGTAGATGAAAGCTCCCTTTTTGGGGTAGATCTTATTTGTAAGGATATCGCTCAACTGCCATTAGCTTTAAGCATAGCTCCTTGAGTAAAACTAATTCGAGTTTCCGGCACTTGACAATGTTTACATTGAGATATCACTTACATTCGGTTAGTTCTGCATGATAGTGCAGGGATAGAGGCGCCGACTGTCAGCTCGACGATTGAGTTTCAGGCTTGAGGCACTAACTGGTTTAGCCGCACTGAAGAGCTGTGATACAGCGAAACAGTCTGTATGTGGATGACTATATATATATATATATATATATATATATATATATATATATATATATATATATATATAAAAATTAAAATGCAAAGCCAACTCAATATCAACTAACTTTATATATATACATATATGCATGTATGTGTATGTGCAGGTCTGGTTGAATACCACGAAATTTTCGGGTTCTTTTTAATTTTCTTAGTAATGTTCTCGATGCGGGTCTTCGGTGGTAGTTGGAATAATATGGCTTCTAGGGTTCTTATTTGAGCCATTTCTAGCGTTTGCAATGGTCATCAGCATTAGTACTTTTTAAGTGATTGTTATGATCTTTAGAATTTTTCCGAAAGTTTTGGTAGGAGAAGAGGGGGGGAGAGAAATGGGTGTGGTTGAGTCTATTGTTTACATTTTTGTATTTGTTTAGTTATAATAATTTATTTATGTATTTTTGATTTTGATTTTGTATATTTATTTATTATTTTTTAATATGGAATACGTTTAATATATTAATACTTGTATTAAAATCTATTTTGTTAAATTGGGTTGTGTTTTATATATATATATATATATATATATATATATATATATATATTGATTCTAGTATTTTTAGTCATGTATGCAATAATTTTCATGTATGATTTTAGTGTTAGTTGTTAATATTTTTCGTATTTCGGCTGACTGTAGTGTTTTGTTGTGTGTAGTGATGTAGCGTTGAATGGTGCTGGTGTTTGATGGATGATAGGTAAGACGTCTGATGGGAGGTGTTGTTGCGGCCAATATAGGTACTATATATTTGTTCGGTTTGCTTATTAGGTAGACATTCCTCAAAAGGGCATGTATACTTATTAGGTTGTTATGTTGTATTATGACTGGCCCTGTATTTTAAAATGTGTAGATCCACTAGTATGAATTGTGAGGGAAATAGAGTTAAGAACAAGTTGAGTGCTTTGTGATTTTGGGACAAACAAACTATGATTCACGGTGACTCATTTTATTAGTCATAACAGATTTTGCTGTATGCCGCTCGAGAGGAATTGCTAGGGTCAAAAGGTTAGACAACATGTGTGAACAAATGTTTTTCGCATGACAGTAACACGTGTACATCAGGTGACGTGATTGATCTTGTTGTGAAGATTTAGTTTGCGAGTCAGTCAGTTCCCGATCCTCGAGGCGACAGGATCAACGGACTCAGCCATGTAACTTTGAATAAAAACTCAGTTTTGAATTGAGTTCGGGATTCTGGAAGCGAGAGTCAAGATGCTTAGTATGAACTTGCTAGAAATTAGCTAACTGTCCTAGCGACACACAGTATGGATGAAAAGAAGATGTGAATAAAGAACCGACGAATGGAAACTTCTCCAATCGAATGTGTGAAATAAAAATTATGAAATCTCCCTCTGAAAAAAAAAATCGTCTCCGAATGTTCTTGTCTTCATGCTTGAAAACCGAGTCTGCCACATAAAACAGGTACCCCACCACGATCACAGCAAGCAGCGGACCAGCGATGAACGAGAACTGCAGAGGTAACTCTCCTATAAGGTAAAATATCTGGAAACTGTGTTTTAAAATAACTCTCGAGAAATGTGTTTAGAAATCTGTTAAAATGACTCTTAAGAAGGTGTGTTTAAAGTCCCTGTTTAAAAATGACTCTTCAAAATGTGTTGAAAATCCCTGTTTAAAAGTGACTCTTAGAAATCTGTTAAAATGACTTAAAAAAATGTGTTTAACATGTTTGTTTGAAAATGGTTTACAGAAAATGTTTACCAAAGTATTAAGAAAAAGATTGTTACCACTATTAATCCTCTCATAGACTTTTCGCATTATTTTCGAATCGGAGAGGATGATTTCGAACTGTAGAGGTGGTTTCGGAGGACTGCCTCAGTCGGAAGGATTTCTGCCTGTAGTAATAAATAAGCTCTTCCTCCCCTGTGGTTCTTGTGACGTTTAATTTTAGTAGTTATGCAACAGTTATAGTGGTGTTATTATTTTTTATTATTGAATTAGACGTTTTGAATTTTGTATAATAGAATGTTAGCTTAATTTTCTCATGTTGTTCGTTACGTTTAAATTAAATTAATGAAGGGTTGGCATATTAATTTCTGGATGTTTCACTCTAATAAAATCTTTTTTAGCGGCCAGGATTTAGAATATTAAATGAAGATTAAAACATTAGAAAATTAGAAGACAAAAGAAAAAACAACAAGACTGAATGTTGAATAGAAATCCAGCAGAAAAAGAAACAAAGCGAAAAACTACGAAAAGACAGTTGAAATATTATCAGTGTAATATAGCTGCACCTCATTTCTTATTGGAACGCACCATATATATATATATATATATATATATATATATATATATACAGTGGCGTAGCTAGACCTTTTGCCGCCCGGGGCGGTAGTAAAATTTGCCGCCCCCCCCCGGCATTTGGGTGCCCGGAAAATTCGTCCATGGATAATTCGCCCATGGATAATTCGTCCATGGAAAATTTTTTGCTAGGTAGGAAAACTGGTCCATTATTATTAAGTTAACATTATTCTTAATTTTCATACCTTGCGAAAATTAGTTCTACGGTATCTAATTTTCCTAAATTCAATTAAATTAAAATTAAAATATGAAAACTGATTTTTAATATTTTTTATTCATTTGAGATTTTATCTGTTTTCCTTTTTGTTTTAAGTAGATGGTGGGGGTTGCCCGGGGTGATTTTGTCCGATCCCCCAGCTAGCAATTGTAAAGTTTACAAGGAGTTATAAAAAGTATGCTACAAAAACAAACGTTTGGACAGTAATAAAATTAATGAATTCAAACTTTCGCATCTAATGTTATTTCCTCTTTGATGTCGGTGTATATACACCCAAATATCCAACTTTCTTTTCGCACCTATTCGATAAAAATTTATATGAAAGTTCCCCTTTAAGTATGAAATCTTTCTGAGGTCATTTTGTTTTTTTGGTGCTTGGCCGAAGCCTAGGCTTGGCCCTATCCTGTTAGGTCAGCCGGTCACTGAGTATATCTCCAGAAATAATTAATGCTTGCATTTTTTAAACTTAGTGATTGAAATGAATTAAAGCAATTTATTCTCAATTAATGGATAACTTTGCCGAAAAAAAGGCGCGAAAAATCTGTTTGTAAATTTTCAACCGACTTGATGCCTTGCGACAGTTCTCTCACAAAAAATAAATTTATAGCCTTATTTGCCATTCATAAATACATTTGTTTAAAATATATTAAAACTATTTTTAAAAGAGTTGAAACGTTATTAACAACAACAAATTTCTGAAAACCGAGCGATTACACACACGGATTTAAAAAAGCACCGATACAAGACGTTTTTTCTCTTCGGAGGGCTCGCCCTCTTAATAATAACATTATGAAGACAAAGAAAAGAAAACTACATCGGACTATTCTCTCCTTGATACATCCATGTTATTTGGCGAAAATTCGGACTTTAACAACAACGACAAAAAAGTAAATAAAAATGATTTTATCATTTCATAACATTTTCAGGTTTTCAAATGTTCTCATTTAAATTTATTATTATATAAAATTATAGTATAAAATTTCATATTTTTTGTTAACTTTTGTTTTTTTTAATTTTTTTCTCTACTTTCTATTTTTACCCTCTCAAAATGCCGCCCCCTCAGGTGTGCCGCCCGGGGCGGCCCGCCCCCCTCGCCCCCCCCCCTAGCTACGCCAGTGTATATATATATATATATATATATATATATATATATGTTTGATTAAACAGGAGTGTCATCTTCTGCTTATTCAGCTTTTGATCCGTTTTCTCTAGTCTTCGTACGACGGATTTGATGTTATAATACAAGGAGTGTAAGAAATTTCCGTATTTTGTGCGATGTCGGTCGAAAACATTCACACAAAATACGGAGATTTCTTACACTCCTAGGATTATAACATCAAATCCGTCGTACGAAAACTAGAAAAACTGATCAAAAACTGAATAAGAAGTTGGCACTCCTGTTTAATCAAACATGTATAAAAGAAAGAATGCTGCCCAATTATATATATATATATATATATATATATATATATATATATAACGTTGCCCTTATTTCGTTCCTAAGGCGCCCGATACATGTTTTTAACGTAAGCATATATTCGACTCTTTGTAGTTTAATGTTCATTCCAATTTTTATGTGTGACATGGCTTTTATTTTCTTAAACGTGATCCAAATATGAATGTCTATAATGTATTTTATAGACTTATACGTGACGTTGCTATTTATGGATATATATCACGTAACCATTATCTTTATTGAAGAGATCTGTTAGCTCGTCAAGATGCCACATATAAAAAAGCTGAAAATAGGCACTTACTTGGTTTCTTCTTTCGGCGGGGTATCATCTCGCATTTAGAGGGTTATTTTCTACAGCAGGTTAAAACACAAGCAAGACTCGGAGAAAAAAGGATGTCATGTTAACTCTCGCACTCATCTCTCTATGTTAAAAAAGTAACGCACAGGAGATCTTCGAAATCAAATCCGCCTTTTCCGTTTTCTGGTCAGCTCCCCGTATTTATCCAATTTTTTTTTTTTTTTATTTTTACACATTATTTTTTCCAACAACAAAATAAACATATTTTTTAATAATTTAACTACCGAAATTCATAAATCACAACCTGTCAAAACAATCCAGCCTTGAATTCCAGATGCGAACATCTGAAACCACACACATTACATTTGCTAACCTATATTTCGCGTAACCTATTTATGATCACGTTAAGTGTAGTATCAGGACTGATACAACACTTTGCTTCATAGCCAAAGGGTCAAGGACAACGTCGACTAGTGTCGTCTAATATTTGCTGATGATCGTACTAGTAGTTGGCAGGCAACATCTATTTCCGAGATAGTCAGCAATGTGTAACAGTATACATTATACTACGGTGTCTCTAAGCATAACTGTTAACAATGAACATATAATAACAACATATTTTAGTTTTATTTAAATTTTTCTGCAGTGAATTTCACATTATGGGTCTTTATGCAATACGCCCTTCCCGTAAAGAATAAGTCTTTCGAAGAAAAAAAACGTCTGCCTCGTCTCACAGATAGATCAAAAAGGTTCTGACTACTGTTCCCTTTTAGCCACGTACTATCAGAAAGCGACTTCTGCTGGGTTTTATTTAATGTTATTACACAAAGTGAACCCTCTACTGATCTCGAATACAGAATAGCACTTACCAATATGTCTGGAGACAAGAAGCTTATGGCGGTGCTGACAATTTTATAGATTTCCAATTTAGAGCTGGATTTGGCAGAGGCAAAAACACTAGAAGAACTTTTATGGACAAATAAATTAGCACTGAAATGTCTGGTTTCATGGACCATCCCTAAAATTAATTTAAAATAATTATTTTTTGGAGCCGTATTCAAAAAAGCTGAAAGCAGCTGGATGATAAATAATGCTTTTCCTTAGTAAAGTACATGCCTTGAAAAATTGAGTCGGTCATAAAATTCACGCAAGAGACAATAAAATATTCGTGATATTTTTTTCGTGAATCTTTCTTTTTTTTCTTAAAAAGTTAGTGATTCGATAATGTGTCATACAATCTTGTGTTTGAACAATCTCGATTATTAATTAAACGAAGTTATGAAGCCAGAAAAGTTGACCATTAATTGAAATAAGTTTCGTCTCAGAATTTTACTTGGTGTATTTTTATGGTTTGTATTATTTGGATTATTCGGACTATTGTTTTCATCTAACAACGTTTCAGCCGGTGTAACTGCCTTGTCTAGTGTGTTGTGTCGAACTCGGGAACCTTTATGTCAAACTCTGGAATCTGTGTGGAATTTCGAAGGGAAAGCAAGCTATTCCCGTGAATTAAATAAAGGTTTCCGTTAGAAATTCCGTAGAGAGGATCACTTATTATGGTAACTAGAACCGTTCGATGTCTGATGGTAAAGTTTCGTATGTCTGGGGCTTGTCTTCTAGCTACGAACAGCAATGGCTGACTTCTTCGATCTAATCCAATTCTACCCAAAGAGAAATTACGCTGTTACTAAAGATTCTGACCGGTCAAAGGGACACAACTCTGCCATAAGGAAGTATCCGTTCAGAGCATTTGTAGGTGTCGACATAACACAGTTATTGATAACAACTTTTGGTGAATTTTGTGCAAAAACGCATGAATAATTTTTGTAGAAATCCAAAATACAGACGGAGAAACGGACAGTGACAAACACATAAGCGCTTTCTGGTGAACATCTGGGGACAAAAGTTGTTGGGTTGTTGGGGGATAACAGTGACAGGCAAAAGAATGGAAATGCAAAATAAACTGTTGTAGCCTTAAAGGGCCGAAAAGAAATAACACGAACGGAAGGTAATTAACAAGAAATTGTATTAACAGTTGTAATAAAAAGTACAGAAGTAATGGGTTGGCAGAATCTGTTTCCTTACCGTGCTTCTCTTTTCACTTCTATTGATTGGTTATAATGTCTCTATTAATAGTCAGGAAGAGTCCATACATTAAAGAAATAGGAAAGATCACCATAACAGAAACAATCAGCAATAAAAGCATAATTAATATTGGGAAGTTCTAATATTCGGGTTTTCTAATTTCCACAACTCTATTGTATCCGAGCAACTATATATCCCGACATGAATGTGAATAGTTTGATTTTGCTTATATGTTGTTTGCATTATTAAAACTTATGGGGTTATATAATGCCGACACATGGAAATTAACTTTCGGTAATACATGGTGTGATATTTGCCCTGGGCGGGCATCTGGCTTCCGCCAAATAGGATATTTCTAGCGAATATAAAATTAGCATGCGGTCCTCAATCGCATGTAGATCCCGATTAAGAATGATGACATACAGCGCCTAGTATTCCCAAATGGTAAAGAGTAGAAAGTGGACAGTGGGCTTACTTTCGACAGCCTCGTAACTCTCGCTTCCCTTATTTTGTCATTTAGTCCTCACATTCCATGAGCGATGTTTCTGACAAAGGGGGAAGAATTGCTGTTTTCTGGGTCTAAATCTATTCACCTAACATCGTTGGCTAGTTTTTTTTTACGTTGAAGTAGTATTTTTTAGCTTTTACATTAAGTGGCTTCGTGCCTTGTCTAGAGCGATTTCCATAAAAAAAACTGGTTTTATTACCGTACTAATCAGGCCCAACGTCACTTAATATCGGTAATCTAACGAGAAACGAGGTCTAAACGTGATTATTCCGTCTATACATGAAAACTACATACATGTCAACAAATTATTTATCCCTTCTCTCTCTCTCTCTCTCTCTCTCTCTCTCTCTCTCTCTCTCTCTCTCTCTCTCTTTCTCTCTCTCTCTTTGTTGCATTGATGTTTACCTCAACTGTGAGTACCCGAGTTTCGTCTTTGTTGTTCGGTGTATCTCGGGCTTCGTCGTGTGTTAGTAAACACACCGTTGAGCGATAACGCATGGACGCTGGTCTGGTTTTCGAAGATTTATTTAAACATAAAACAAGAGACGGAGATTGAATGGTTTCTACGAAAGAGAGAGAATGAAGGAACTAGAGAGAGATATCGTCAGGATGTTTCAGGGCTACTGCATCCAACCTCCTCCACCCTCAATCCCGCCCCGACACCGCCCCCGCTTACTGGAAGTGGACAGGCCGTTTTTCACGTCTGCCTCCGTTGGTGAACCAGGAACAAGAGACAGAATAAGCTCCGAACGGACGTGACGTCATTTCCGACTTCCGACGACTCCCCCTCCCTTTCAGTGCGTCTTCCCACCATTTGGGCCTCTCTCTCTCTCTTTCTCTCTCTCTCTCTCTCTTTCTCTATCTCCCTCTCTCTCTTTCTGACACTCTTAACTATCTAAGATTTCTCTCTTAATTATTTACATCATTCTATTCATCTCACCACGTTATCCGACCATTCTTCCCACCAACTAAAACATCTATGTGCACGGAGACTATATGATAACCAGATAACAAAAACATTCTCAAAGTTTTAGCAATATACTAGGTCCTCCTAGTCTAAACAGTTCGTTTACAATCGTTGCCCAGTCTCCCCGATCAGCAACCAGTTTCTGTCGCCCTCACGCTCGTACACTTCCGTCGTGTCTCGGACTGATATATCTGGCGTTGATTGGTGTGGCGTCGCCGAATTTTTGGCCGTACTCACATGACACCAGCGCTTATAAAGTTTACCCGCTTGAAAAAACACGGTGGAGTCGAAACATATTCGTCAACTGGACAGTACCTCCCCCACCCACGTTGTGTTTGTTTAATCAAAAAATACCGTCCGGCGTCGTCCGAGGCGGCTCACCAACGAATAGAAGAATTGTACATGTGAAAAAAAAAAGTAAATCAAACAAATAGTCTGGGGATTCAAAACACGACAATATTCTGATTTTGGTTTAAAGTTTAGAATATGCATTTTTCATATAGAACTGGTATGTACAGGAACTCAATGTGTTTCGTAGGTAGAGCGGATTAACTGTCCTTGTTTCTGGAAGCAGCTTGGGAATTTTCTACTTCACTTTGCAACTCGCTTATTAATGGGCACTCGTCTCAAAAGACTTTACTTTTACAGGGTTATTATAAAAGTAATTCGCTCAAATCGGGGAATGGCAAGCGCAGCATTTCTTCCAACTAAGTCTGAATCTTCCATTATGGGGAGGCGAACAATGCAACCCGAAACCTCCCCTCAAAGCTCCATATACTAACATCTTATGAAGCATGGCATCCCAAAGAACGAATTTTGGAACATTTTAACAACTAACACATCAATTCTGGCGGTTTCGGATTGCAGTGTTCACCTCCCCATAATGGAAGCATTGTTTATACGCATTAATAAACCAACCATCAACCATTCCCGTTATGATGAAGGTGTATTGAAGTGCTGTTGAAATAATTTAAAAGAGCGCCCTCTTGATAGATTTACCAATTTATTTCATTTTGCAACCGCCTGACGATTACCGATGTCGATCGAAAACGTTCGCACAAAATACGGACATTTCTTACACTCTTTGGAGTATAACATCAAATCCGTCGTACGAAGACTAGAAAAAACGGATCAAAAGCTGAATAAGCAGAAGTTGGCACTCCTGTTTAATCAAACATGCATAAAAGAAAGAATGCTGCCCAATTATACAAATTTATATATATATATATATATATATATATATATATATATATATATATATATATTTAAATTATT
This sequence comes from Sepiola atlantica, assembly GCA_963556195.1. Classification (NCBI taxonomy): domain Eukaryota; kingdom Metazoa; phylum Mollusca; class Cephalopoda; order Sepiida; family Sepiolidae; genus Sepiola; species Sepiola atlantica. The sequence continues at coordinate 35,813,663 of OY744531.1, forward strand.
TGTTATTGTTTTGTTTTGGGGCGATAGTGACCAGTGTTCTTTTACGGTTTGTTTTGATTTTTCGCCACCCTGAGCGTTTTTGTTTTTGTTATTTTAAGAAGCTGCAAATGAGCACATTTTTCCTTTTTCAATTCGCCATTAATCGGACGGGTCATCAATTGTATATATAGATTTTTTTTGGAAATTAATTTATGAACCAATTTGTTGTATACACATTTTTTTAATAAACTTTTGTGCACGCAAAAAATTAATTTGTAAATTTATTATAAAAAAAAAATGTGTATACAACAAATGGGTTTATAAATTAATTTTTAAAATCTCTCTCTATATATATATGTGTGAGTGTGTGAGTGTGTGTGTGTGTGTGTGTGCGTGTAAACTTACACAAATTTCAAGCATACTCGTCATTCTGCTTACATCAATATATTCGACATGACCGAACGCTGAATGTAAAACTTTTTCCCTTTGAAGTTTTCGTAAGTAATTTTTCCGGAATTTTCTTCTTTGAACTTGGATAGTTTCCTGTTTTGTTAGGAGAGATTTTCTTGCTGGATCCAAATGTTACTGTAAACCATTCCATGGGCGTCGCTATTCTGTAGGCAACTTCTTTCTGTTGCCTTTACACCCCAATCTTCCACCCCAATCTTCCACCCCAATCTTCCACCCCTACCCCTTGTCGAAACTACGATGTTTCCGTATTGACAATGCGGTTCGGAAATAATGATTTGCTAAACAGTTAAGAGGGAAGCGTATTAATGAAGTACTAACCCTTTGCTTTTTGCCTTAGAATAAGCGTATTAATGGAATCATAACCTTTTGCTTTTTGCCTTAGAATAGGCGTATTAATAAAGTAATAACCCTTTGCTTTTTGCCTTAGAATAAGCGTATTAATGAAGTAATAACCGTTTGCTTTTTGCATTAAAATAAGCGTATTAATGAAGTAATAACCCTTTGCTTTTTGCCTTAGAATAGGCGTATTAATAAAGTAATAACCCTTTGCTTTTTGCCTTAGAATAAGCGTATTAATGAAGTAATAACCCTTTGCTTTTTGCCTTAGAATAGGCGTATTAATGAAGTAATAACCCTTTGCTTTTTGCCTTAGAATAAGCGTATTAATGAAGTAATAACCCTTTGCTTTTTGCATTAAAATAAGCGTATTAATGAAGTAATAACCCTTTGCTTTTTGCCTTAGAATAGGCGTATTAATGAAGCAATAACCCTTTGCGTTTTCCTTTAGAATAAGCGTATTAATGAAGTAATAACCCTTTGCTTTTTGCATTAAAATAAGCGTATTAATGAAGTAATAACCCTTTGCTTTTTGCATTAAAATAAGCGTATTAATGAAGTAATAATCATTTGGTTTTTGCATTAAAATAAGCGTATTAATAAAGTGATAACCCTTTGCTTTTTGCCTTAGAATAAGCGTATTAATGAAGTAATAACCCTTTGCGTTTTGCCTTAGAATAGGCGTATTAATGAAGTAATAACCGTTTGCTTTTTGCATTAAAATAAGCGTATTAATGAAGTAATAACCCTTTGCTTTTTGCCTTAGAATAAGCGTATTAATGAAGTAATAACCCTTTGCTTTTTGCCTTAGAATAAGCGTATTAATGAAGTAATAACCCTTTGCTTTTTGCCTTAGAATAGGCGTATTAATGAAGTAATAACCCTTTGCTTTTTGCCTTAGAATAAGCGTATTAATGAAGTAATAACCCTTTGCTTTTTGCATTAAAATAAGCGTATTAATGAAGTAATAACCCTTTGCTTTTTGCCTTAGAATAGGCGTATTAATGAAGCAATAACCCTTTGCGTTTTCCTTTAGAATAAGCGTATTAATGAAGTAATAACCCTTTGCTTTTTGCATTAAAATAAGCGTATTAATGAAGTAATAACCCTTTGCTTTTTGCATTAAAATAAGCGTATTAATGAAGTAATAATCATTTGGTTTTTGCATTAAAATAAGCGTATTAATAAAGTGATAACCCTTTGCTTTTTGCCTTAGAATAAGCGTATTAATGAAGTAATAACCCTTTGCTTTTTGCCTTAGAATAGGCGTATTAATGAAGTAATAACCCTTTGCGTTTTGCCTTAGAATAGGCGTATTAATGAAGTAATAACCCTTTGCTTTTTGCATTAAAATAAGCGTATTAATGAAGTAATAACCCTTTGCTTTTTGCAATTAAATAAGCGTATTAATGAAGTAATAACTCTTTACTTTTTGCATCAAAATAAGCGTATTAATGAAGTAATAACACTTGTCTTTTTGCCATAGAATAAGCGTATTAATGAAGTAATAACCTTTTCCTTTTTTGCCTTATAATAAGCGTATTAATGAAGTAATAACTCTTTGCTTTTTGCCTTAGAACAAGGTGTGGTATCAGTTCTGATGCTGCATATGATCTTATCTGTATTCGGTCAGTAAAGGAACGGTCCTTCCAGACTGAAAATTCTTTATTTTTGTCTCAATCCAGTGCCCATCATATAAACAACCTACATTGTGTCTAACTTTACCCTCGTGGCGAGACAAGTAAATAGGGGCAATCGGAGAATTACTCAATAAATAATATGAATTCTTCAATAATTGCGATTATTCGGACTACTATTCCCAACCTTTTGGCCGATGTAACCTGCGACCTTCTTCAGGTATGCATCTTTTCGAACTTTGCACCGTGGTATGATCTCCTTTATTGTCGGGGGTAATATAGTATCTGTTTTGTGGCCATAAGACCATCCTCCTACATTTTGCTTTGGGGGTAGTATAGTATATGTTTTATTTTCATGAGACTATTGGTCCAGGCATTAGCTCGTTTGAGAAGCGTAGTGTATGTCAGCAAGAAATTGTCGCAATTATCTGTTAATGTTTCTGGATAATTCGGGGGAGGGTAGAGCTATTGCACTTGACATTTCGAAGCCGTTCGACAGAGTGTGGTCTTCTGGTCTTCTATACAAACTTGCGAGTAACTCTGGATGGAGTCTCTTCATTCTCTTTGCCTATCAATGCTGATGTTCCCCAGGGCTCTATTCTAGGCCCAACACCGTTTCTTCTCTATATAAATGATCTTCCTGGGATTATTATTCAGAAGATTAAGATCTATGATATCCATCTCTATTTTGGTGTTGCTTCTCGCCCATCTCCGTGATCAGTTGCAATATGCAGTTGATCCAGAAATGAACCTGGGTTCAGTTGTGGATTGAGATACGAAATGGCTTGTTTCGTTTAATCCTTTTAAGAGCCAGCTCGTCTATTTCAATCGTAGGCGTGTCCCTTTTCTTCCTGAGATTCTCATGGATGGCTCTGCTCTTGGATAGAAATCGACTCTAAAACTTCTTGGTCTTTCTTACTCATCAAACATTTCTTGAAGTTCATACATTAGATCCATTTCTCTTTCTGCTTCTCGTAAAGTCGGTTCTCTCTATCGCTCCAGACATATTCCCACACCCGAGGCTGTTCTTTGAATCATTCGAATATACAGTCTGAATGTTTTTTCCAAGAAGACTTTAAACCTAATATGGTAGGCATCATCACGACCTTTTCTCATGAGAACTCTTGCAAGAGGAGGTAATGATGATGCCTACCCTATCCAGGTTAAAAGTCGCTTTAGACAAACATTCAGAGAGTATATAGATGAAATAAATTCTAACTGTCGTTTTAAATGGTATACTGCACTTTGTAATTTTTTGCCAATAAGATTGATTTCTTTCTTTCTCTCACACACTCACACTGCTATATTGTCTGTAACTCGAAGAAATCCGATGGTTCATGCCTTTTAAAATGGTATGTCTGCATAATTTGCATAATCGTTTGGTACATGGCAATAATAATTTCCTGCACCACGCATGAGAAATAAAAGAAGGAACAATGAAGAGAAAGAAAGCATATCTATGAAATAAAACGGAAAGAAACAAAGATGTATGTAAATATTGTATAGTCGCAATGGGGTCAAAATGACGGTCCAAACTTCAGAAGGAACTCCTGTTCAAACAACACCGTAATAATACTGACAGATTTCAAACACGCTTTGAAGGTGTCAAGGTTTTTTATGGTATCCCGGATTTGGGAAGGAGTGATGATAAGATCATCAAGCGTGGATTCAGTCCGCAGTAGAAAAATATCCATTTTACGGCGGGTTAAATGAATTCCAAAACAAAACAGTTTCATACCACTTTTATGCTCCCTTATTAAGATTAAAATCAAAATATAATGATACTAAACCTTATGTCTAGAATCCTTATTACAATTTTGATCAAAATCCATTACATGATTTGGATTCTAGAAAGTGTCAAAATTTTAAGGCTTAAGCTTAAGGGATCTTAAGAAGAAATTAAAATTCAGGGTGTTTCACTGGTGTCTAATGGCTATAGATATATTCAATAGAAATTTTATATATTTCAATTATATAATAAACGGTTGTACCCATATCATGCCCCCTCAGACCCCTTCATAATACCTTTAAGAAACAGAGATTTAAGGAATATTCATTAATTGAAGAAGTATTGTTAAAATTTCACAAAACATCTAAGGTATCTGAATTTTTCCGAGTGGCTTCTACCTTACTTTTTACATCATTTATATTAAACTAAATAGAACTAAATATATCCCAAATTAGGACAGCTTCCAAAATTCATGATGATAGGTTGTTAATTAGTTTAAGAGTGAATCCTATGGATAGAAAAATATAAGCATACCTTACTTTATATAGATAGATATTACCAGACTTGGTGTTACATACAACAACAATATTTATAAATAGAGAAACGGAGACACGAGATTATGTTTCGGGATTTTTAAGATGAGGATTAATAATTTGTATTTTTGGATTATCTAGACTACTGTTCTCATCCAAACGGATCCGCGGCGCTACGGATAAAGTGATAAGTGAGATTCAATTATAAGTGACAATAGTCTACAGATTGTGAGGGTTCAATCTCCACTACAAACGATACTAAGGATAAAATTAAGAATTATTTAAGGTTTTTACTCGGTCGTGGATGACGGAACGAGAACAATCTACCCCCCGTGGATTAAATAAAGCGTTCAGTTCGAACTTCCGCACAGATTCCAGAGTTCATATAAAGATTGCCAAGATCCACAAGAAAGCACTTGAAGAAAGTCGAGAGTTGCATCAGTCGGAAAGTTGTGCGAATAACATCCAAGATGAGAACAGTATTCGGAAAAATCCAAATTGTGTAGAGACATAAGATTCCTCAAATGTGTGATCTTTCTTGTTTTCGTTTTTTCGTCATTATTTTCATCTTTCTGAATCTTTTGT
>OY744531.1:35821432-35846432 GCA_963556195.1 Sepiola atlantica
ATGGACCAATAAATTTACGCTGGTGTGTTTGGGAAGATAGAGCTAATGACATTAACCAAGGAGTTGAAATGGTATCCGCTCATGAAGAAACAGTACATTTTCATTTACAATGAAAAAGATCAGAATAATTGTGAGGAATTTATCCAGCAGGTGGGCAAACCATGTTTACGATTTTAAAAGTTCACTCAATGCACCTGCCCTAAGTATAACAAAACGATCGTTCAGGTATGTTTCCGAAACCGAACCGAATCAATACAACAGAGAGTGTAGATATAAAAGACAATATTTTTCAGAAACTGTTTTATGACAATAATAATATATTTCTCCTTAATAGTAAACGTGTTAAGATAAGCCTAATGTGATATATATATACACATACACACACACATATATATATATATATATATATATATATATATATATATATATATATATATATATACCGTATATCTTAATTGGTAGAGTTTCCCAGCAGAGTGCTCAATTATTAATGCAAAAGTAAAATTAACTGGATAATTAATAAGAGCATGATATTTATAAATATTAAACAAAAAGTTACAACAACATCCGGACCAAGGTTTCAGATCCGAGAAAATCGGACCTTCATCAGCGGAGTCGTATAGCTATACGACTCCGCTGATGAAGATCCGATTTTCTTGAATCTGAAACCTTGGTCCGGACGTTGTTGTAACTTTTTGTTTAATATATATATATATATATATATATATATATATATATATATATATATATATATATTCTTCTCTTCACTGACAATTCTTCTCTACGATAACGATATCCACAAGGATGAAACGTATATGTATGTAGATAAAAACAAATACTTATAATTATTTGTCGCCCCCCCTAAATCTCGGTTGAGCTCTGTAGTAAGTAGTATTAACACAGCCATTATCGTGGCTTCATTGTATGTTCCTTTCAATAGTAGAACACTTTACTACGGCTGCCTTTAAATAGGAGTAATCTATCGCTAATTTACCGAGTTGTTAACAACGGCCGTGTGGTCTAAGACATCTGAATTTGAGTTTGAAATATGTATCGTGTTCTAGGGTGCATATATATATATATATATATATATATATATATATATATATATATATATAACATATATATATACATATATATGCATATATATATACATATATATATATTAGATTTCTTGAATGTGAGATGATATATATAATTATTTCCACAATCAGACAACGCCGCAGCCCACAACCTATGAAAAGAAACAAACCGGAAGTCCTAGACTCGAGTCTAGGACTTCCGGTTTGTTTCTTTTCATAGGTTGTGGGCTGCGGCGTTGTCTGATTGTGGAAATAATTATATATATATATATATATATATATGTAATAAATAAATAAAGGAACAAATACATAAATTAAAAAAACTAAATTAAAACTTAAAATTGAAATACAAGCAAACACGTGTTAAAATAAGGTCACTAATTATTTCGACGCACCTAAGAAACGGAGATGAGCCACCCTATAAAAAACACAACAATAGAATAGGAAATAAGAAGTAAAAACAACCGAATCTTTGTTTGTGAGAAGCACAACGATTGGCTAAGAGAATAACAATTAATCTGATTAGTTAACTAGCTAGACTAAACACCATGTGAATGTATAAAAACACCCGGCAACACAAACTCCATACATTTTAGCTTGACGATTCGCTAAAGGGATGAAACGCGGAAGCCTCTGTGTAGCTTAATTGCCATAAATATATTTTCATAACTTACTACCTAGCTCTACTCACGTATTGAGCACTGTTGAATAAATACTGAAAATTGATACATAAAAGAGTATATCTCTTTATAACATTTTATGTAGATACATGAAATAATAATACATATATATACATATATATACATATACACATATATATACACATATATATACATATATATATACATACATATATATACATATATATATATATATATATATATATATATATATATGTATATATATATATATGTATATATATATAGTAGAATAAAATATGAAACTAAAAGTATACTTTTAGTAGATAGAGCCTATAGTGAAGTGGTTTAAGCTCAATATACGAGATAGAGCAATTATAAAGATAGATGAAAGAAGAGGGATAAACGTGTACGAATGACAGATTTACTTCAACTTCGATTGTTCAATGCAAGGTATACTCGGTAATAATTTATGTTTATTATTCTTTCCTTAAGCCAAGGCTTCTCAAAGATCAAAATCTTATCATCAGATGAATTACATACATAGATAAGTTGGCAGTGGAATAGCCAAAATTCAAAATTTGAAAAAATATTAAGTAATGGAGAGTGAAAAAAAGTTCGTGTGAAAAAGATATGGGGGTTTGTCCAGTTGATAATTTTCCGTTGATAAGGTGTTCAATGAAAGGAGATTTAGATGGAAAAGAAGTGTTTTTGTGAAGGCAGCATGGAAAAGCGTTGAAAAATGGAGTAACTCCAATAGTGAGATGTTGAGTTCAAATCGTAGGTGGAGCGCACTTAATCGGAATTAATTAGCAGAAATCGAGCCATTTTTTAAAAATACTTCCATGGGCCGAAGTAGGAATTGAAGTTGAACTGTGTACAGTTGACGTTGGCAGTGAAATATTTAAGCAATTCTAAGAAAGACAAAATCCTTTAGTTAAAAACGAGGCTAAATGAGGAAGGGGGTTGGAAAGGGATAAAATAAATTAAATCATAAAGGAAAGAAGGTAGGAGGGTTAGTTGAATGAGCTATGGCTGATGCTGGAAAGGAAAGGGAGGGAGGAGAGGTTCTTATGATAAAGTTTATTGCTGGTAGGCACTAAAGCCGATACGAGTAGGGATCGGTCAAGAGGTGGAATTTAGGTCATTGGGTGTATATATATTTGAAAAAAAGGGGGCGCCGTAATTAAAATGGATTTTGAACGAAAGACAAAAATAATTTCGAAAAATTAAAAAGGTTTACATAGTGGAATTTAAATGAAAAAATAATTTATTTAATTTTTTGCCAGATAGATCTGATAAAGGTCTACAAATATGTAGCTAAAAATGATTGTATGAATAACAAAATTGGTGCTTCTGCAGTTTCACAATGACATTAAATGTTTTAAAGAAATGTATAAACTTTGTTATGTACTTACGTGTTAGCTGAACATAAGATCGTACAGAAAATATTACGCAAATTCATCCAGTATTTATTAAATTATAAGAAAAAGAAAAAAGAACGATCTCACGTATCGGTAGACATTTCAGCTTACTAAGTAAGCAAGGGAAATAACTTTCGGGAAAACTCAAAATAAAATGAAAATGGCGGCCGTGAAATAAAATCGTTTTTTAAATTTTTTATTCAATAAATATTGGATGAATTTGCGTAATTCTTGGTTTACAGCCTTCTTTTCAGCCACCACCTAAATACATAATAAAGTTTATACATTTCTTTAGCTATTTTTTAAGAAAGACCGATCATGTCATTGTGAAACTGAGAAGCACCAAAAATGATATTAATAAATATACAGCTATATTTATTATTGATCACTATTATATAATCACAATAAGGATTGACTGGAGTAAGTCCTATGAACAAACCTCACCGGGATTATATATGGAGAGAGAGGGGGAGAAAGATAGAGGGGGAGGGAGAGAGAGAGAGTGAAACATAAATAAAGACAGACACATATTCTGTATTATTTGGATTATTCAGACTACTGTTCTTATCATCTCTGATGTTATTTGCACAACGTTTCGACAAATGTAACCTGTGGCCTTCTTCAGACGCATCTTGTCGAACTCGGGAATTTTGATGTTGAACTCAGGAATTTATACGGAATTTAGAACTGAATCCTTTATTTAATCCACGGGGATAGATTGTTTTTTTTCCTCAGGCATGACCCGATAAAAGTCTTAAATGATCATTATATATCCTTAGTATCGCCTGTAGTAATTATTTATACTTCATCCTCTAGAAGACTGTCTCTTACAACTGATTATCACTTAGCACTTTATCTGTTGCGCCACTGTTAAGATACATACCCAAATAGAAATAAAAAGATAGCGAAACATAATTTTCGATTTATAACAAGGTTCTACCCTATTATGTAACTCAGAGATAAGATAAGAGAGAGAAAGATGCAAGGGTATTCGTGAAAGTGGTGCAATAACCCTGACAAAACTCGAACACGATATACCGAGCCACAGTTCGGGTTGGTGAGTACTGCACCACTGCCATTTCATGCATCGCTTGTAAGAACACGGTAATTTCTAATGGATAAAGTGAAAACGAAGAATTTCTCTGTACGTTCATTTTGGTGATTTTATATGGCATTACTACTTACGTTATTTGATTGAAGAGGTTGTGTAATTTTGTTTTTCTCTGTCAATTCAGAAAGAGAGAGGGCTGCACTTCTGTAATGCCATTCCTCTCGTCCTTTGATTTCGAGTTTTATCAACCTCCCTTCTTCCAACGTTATCCCGAAAGGTCGCGATTGATGCTATCTTTCTCGGTGTCTTGACATTTATCGAAATCTCCAAGACTTTCCGACTTAGATAATCAAGTCTTTCCTCCTGTCGCGTCAAGGAGCCTCTCATCTCGTCGGGTTGCCTTTGTAGACGGAGACTCGTCCATTATTCACCGCTGACTTCGCTCGCCACTTGACTGGTCCCAATGGCGGAAATCTGGATCTGGTTAGCCGACTCGAGTACCTTCAAAACATTCAAGCATATTTCCTCTTTCCGTCCGTTGTGCACTGCGTCTAAATACGTGTATTCCGCTTAAAAGAGAAGCGGTTGCGATACCTGGTAACAAGAAATATCACTTTTAAATATAATATTTTTCAACTATCTCTTTCCGATGACAAGATCGATTGAAATGTCTTTCTCAAGTAAAGTAAGTATAGTCTAAGGACTGCTTCCATTATTTTGCTTGCAAGTATATATAATGTAAGTGTTCATTAACAGCTGATTGTGACCATTTGCTGTTGACGTACGCTACCTCCTGCCCCAAAAAGAGCTGTCATGCCTGGGAGTATAGTCTCGTGGCAAAAGAACAGATAATACATTACTCCCCAAAGAAAAATCGACGATGTAATGACTGAGAGGATAATATCATGACCATAGAACAGATACAACACTACCCCCCCCCCAAAAAAAAAAGTAGATGATGCTTAGGAGGATGTCTCATCACGAACGAACATATATTATACTGTCTCTACAGGAGGGGGTAATGACTGGGATAGTAGTCTCATGACAACAGAACAGATACTACACTACCCCAACCTTGAATTGAGCATAAAAAGATAGCAAAATAAGTCTGAAATAGTATAATGAACTGAATTCGAGATTTAAAGGTAGTACAATAGTACATTAATAGAAATAATAGTATATTTTCGGCTTCAGGCAAACAGATGCAAAATCTCCATTATAGTAGATAATGATCATTAAAGGCGTCGTTTTTAATGCATATAAAAAGATTAAAATCGAAATACTTTTATATATTTATCTTCTTAAACATTTCTTTCCTGCACACTCACAAATGAGTTAAATCCGATAAAAAAACAGAGACGGTAAAAAAACTATTAAACAATGGCTATGAAATATTTATAAACGTGTGATAATTTCTTGTAATGAACTCTCATCAGTGAAGAATAATTTCAATCATCGGTTAAATCTGAAAATTGAATAGACATAAGCTATAAAAACATCGACGATATTTTTAAATAATAAAATACTATTATAAACACTTTTTTAGCCTTCGACCCTTGGCTAGTTAAGTGAATGAGTCTTGTTCCCGTTTTTTCTTTTTGGGTAATAGAGCTCCTCCAAGATGCTCACTCCCCACTTTTATTTTAACCTTGCCCTCCATAAATTAAATTAATCTTGGAAGGACACAATCCACCCCAAATTCAACTCTTCCTCATTTCCTCCAATTTATGTCCCACTCCCACTTAGAGATTAACCTGCTTGTTTTCGGTTCCAAACAAACCTGAAAACAGTGGGCGGTCTCATTTTTGGGAAAGTGTTGTGCGGTCTTATTAACCAGTTGTCTTACTTCCTATTTTATTCTTATTGATTTGTACATATATATAAATATATATATAATATTTAAATGTTGAATTAAATAACGATAATTGAATTATCGTTTAATAATAATCTATCGTGATAATATAAAGCTCAATATATTGAATAGAGCAATCAATTTTAGAGATGAAAGATGAGAATAAAAAATTATAAAGATACAATATTTATTAGAACATCAAAAGTTCAGAGCAAGGAGCTTCATATCCTTAATCCATGAATTTTCAAAGATAAACTATTCTCATCAGAGGATAGGGAAAAGCTGACAATGTAATTGTAAATATTATCGGCAACATTTAACTTTGAAAATTTTACATAAAATAAACAAAATAAAAACAAAATAAGGACCAAAAGGTAAGGAGTCTTATGTTGAGATGAGAGCGTAAAGTCAGGGTGAGTGATATCCAAAACACGTCAAAACAAAAATAAAAACAGCTGTTATTTTGGAAATGAATGTTTGAAAAAGAACAATACTCAAATTGTTTAGGAATCCAAATATTTTTGTAAGAGGCTTGTGGTCCGACGGCAATTGGTAACGTCCATTTTATCCTGTCTGTGCATTAGTTTGGTGCTGGAATTATCCGTTTCGCATGGGGTCAGATTGATTTTTGTCTGTTAGAGTTCGGTATATATCAAAGTGAGCATTTCGAACGTTGGACGTTACCAATTGCCGTCCAACTCTCTTCTCCTCAGACTTTTGATGGATTTCTGTCTAATTTGTTCAAATGTATTTTATATTTTTTGCAAATAAATAATTCAAAGTATCTTTTCTGTCCTTGATTGAAGATAAAACATCCTTCTTGACTGAAGAAATCTTTTTTGTTCATCCAGAGTGACCCTTTAGGGGAAGCTAGATATACGACACATGAAAACCGACATTAATTCAAACTTTTTCCTCAAAAATCAAGTCAATAAGTACTATTATAAACATGGGGGCCAGTGAAGACAAAAACACTTTAAACTTAACGTGCGAAGAGACGTTGTCGATAGAAACGCTTTATAAAAGACGTTAACAGATTCAGAGTCTGTTTCTATCTTTATCTCTCTCTGTTTGTGACACAAAGGCGCACTCTACACATACAAACATTTGTCCTCTGTCTCGTTAGATATAAGAGCAGATAAGAAAATATAAATCTTGGAATAAAATAGAAATTTTTTTATCATTTGCGAGAGTAACAAAGTATAAACCAAAAAGATTGCTGTACTAACACAACTGCTTTGTGTGTGTCCGAAAAAAAGAGGTGGAAACAAAAGCCACTAGTCTTTTTTACGATCAAATCGGATCTGTACGATGGACACTACACTAGACGATTGTCTTACCACTCCCTTAATAGCAACATTGCGTAGTTTAATCACCCTCATTACATGTTTCCGTTTTTATTTGTTTATTAAGCGAGTTGTACTTCTGTATAGAGCTGAAGAAGATCGTGCTTCACGGTTGTATGGTCTGCGTGAAGTTTCTTCGTTGGTCGCAGCTATTCTCCTGCAAGATTGCAAGTTTTTACCCCCGACACTGAGAGCATCAAGGCTTAGCGTTTGTGTTCAAATTCGGGGAAGGTTTGGCCCAGAACACACAAAGAAATTGCACATAAACAATGTTGTCACTCTCAGTCCATAGATGTGCGGTCCGCGCCTCACACGTCTTTGCTTGCCATACGCAGAGGTAGAGACGATCAGAGAACGACGGGTCCTAATGCCAACTCCTCCTTGATTCTTATCAGATCCCTGTTAGCCAGGTTATGGCCCTATACTACTTAGTGCCAAACCTGTCCGCTATTGGATGGCCCCAGCCAGAAACCGGTGTTCTAGACGGTACAGCTTTGACACTACCATATTTACACCGCCGCTATCACGGAGATTAAGTGGTTAGACCTTATGGGTTGTTGCTGTTGCTGCGACATTGACGTTTCGTACTGAGGTGGGGGTCAAAATAAGCCGAAGGATTGACCGCTTAATCGCAGAATATTTTGGATATATCTACTGACGTCGATCAGAACTATTTATGGATTCATAGTGATTTCGTGTCACTTACATGGATTTATAGTGATTTCCTATCACTTACATGGATTCATAGTGATTTCGTATCACTTACATGGATTCATAGTGATTTCGTATCACTTACATGGATTCATAGTGATTTCGTGTCACTTACATGGATTCATAGTGATTTCGTATCACTTACATGGATTTATAGTGATTTCGTGTCACTTACATGGATTCATAGTGATTTCGTATCACTTACATGGATTCATAGTGATTTCATGTCACTTACATGGATTCATAGTGATTTCGTGTCACTTACATGGATTCATAGTGATTTCGTATCACTTACATGGATTTATAGTGATTTCGTGTCACTTACATGGATTCATAGTGATTTCATGTCACTTACATGGATTCATAGTGATTTCGTGTCACTTACATGGATTCATAGTGATTTCGTATCACTTACATGGATTTATAGTGATTTCGTGTCACTTACATGGATTCATAGTGATTTCATGTCACTTACATGGATTCATAGTGATTTCGTGTCACTTACATGGATTCATAGTGATTTCGTATCACTTACATGGATTCATAGTGATTTCATGTCACTTACATGGATTCATAGTGATTTCGTATCACTTACATGGATTTATCGTGATTTCGTGTCACTTACATGGATTCATAGTGATTTCGTATCACTTACATGGATTCATAGTGATTTCATATCACTTACATGGATTCATAGTGATTTCGTATCACTTACATGGATTCATAGTGATTTCGTATCATTTACATGGATTTATAGTGATTTCGTGTCACTTACATGGATTCATAGTGATTTCGTATCACTTACATGGATTCATAGTGATTTCGTGTCACTTACATGGATTCATAGTGATTTCGTATCACTTACATGGATTCATAGTGATTTCGTGTCACTTACATGGATTTATAGTGATTTCGTATCACTTACATGGATTTATAGTCATTTCGTATCACTTACATGGATTTATTTACCGTTGTTAGATTTCAAGATGAACTATTTTCCTGTTATAAAATATTTGATAATATGGATTTATGTTTATTTTTTTGTTGTGACTCTTTGTATAATATAAATAAGAATAAAACGTCATTTTACTATTATATCGACTGTTAGCGTGCCTGTTGTTGCTTCAACTTTAGCAAAAAGTATATTACGTTGCCAAGGAGACAAAGGCTAGGCGTTAAATTTTGTCTTTTAAATAGATCTTCTTTGTTTTATAAACGTTGTTCTATTTTGAGCTATTTCATTAAGTCTCCCTTGAATAGCAATTATACGTGGTTATAGCAAACATCTCCATCGAAGCAGTCCCCTGCCTGACGCTTAATGGTTTGCAAAAGTTAGCATCAAATACCTCTGGGAGAAATAGTTATATTTGTAAAAGCAAAAATAAAAAAAAAGTTAATGAAAGTTTTTTTTTTTCTCAAAATGCGTCTAAAAAGTAACCAGATTTGAGCTGCATTTTGAAGATAGAAAAAAAGTGACTAAAACATTCATTTTCGTCAATATGAAATGTGTTTGTAACGAGAAACGTTAACAACAAAAGACTTGAGGAAGTTTTATTCTGCTTTGAATAGCTGATACTCATGGAGTGGGATTTTATAGTTTTGAACTTAAATAAAGACTTCTCCAAAATGGCGGTAATCATCAAATAAGGTGGTTACTCTCAATTACTTATTACATACATTTAAATTGATTTAGTGTTCCGACGAACTTGCTGCACTTGTATCCTCTCAACGTAAATATCCCCGACGAACCCGATAATCAGCAAAATCCCACCCCTTTACACAGATGCCGAAAAGCTTTCTACTGTAATACATTCTTTCCTCGAATCGCTTGCCTTGGGAATTTCCCCCCTGCTCCCTGTTTACGCGACTGTACGAAGATGCAGAAATTTAAATTAATGTGAATAAACATCTTGCTGCACAACCCCCCACTCCAGCGCAGAGAGGGAACTCGAAAAGCAGGCGGTCCGAGGAAAGAAGGTATTAGAGTTGGCCTTTTGGCTAAGATCAAAGTGTAGTATCTGTTCCGATGGATACTGCACCCCATAGATTGGTATTGTCTTGGCCTTCGGGGCTTGATTTACGCTGGTCTATGGGTCTGTCCTGTGCAGTTCTAGGAGGTCCACCCTCCCAGGCTTTGCCTCCCCTCTTTATGGAGGAGTAAGTTTATTGCTTACTGCCTGAGGCGCCCCTATCGGGGAATGCAGACGGGGCTGCCCAGGCAATTTTTAATGGCCAGAGTGCTCACCTCTCATGCGCTTGCTTTTCAAACCCCACTTTCCCGACCCGACCTTGGGGCACATTTTACTTGTGGGAGTAAGATAAAACTGGCCTTGTGCCTAACTCCTGGAGAGGAGTAAATAAATACAGTGAAAGGTCAGATTTTTCTGCTAGTCGTTTTGGTCGGGGGTATTCACGTTGGGGGGAGGGGGGTATAAGTTCAGTAAGTTCGTTTGAGCACATTCTGTGGAAGTACTTTGTAGTTTAGTATTTGTTAAGATACTTAACGAAAGAGTTTTTTGTTTTGTTTTCAAAACGAAGGTAATCATAAAATAAGAGAGGTTACTCTCGATTATTTATTACAATGTTCAAAAATATCCAGACTCAAGCTATATTGATGCGTACACATATGAATAAGCAATAAACTAGTAATCAAACTGTGAAATGTGTTCAAAACATATCTAGACTCAAGCTATATTGATCCGTACACATATGAATAAGCAATAAACTAGTAATCAAACTGTGAAATGTGTTCAAAACATATCGAGACTGAAGCGGTGTCAATCAATGAAGAACAGAATAATGAATAAAAGATTCGTTTTCTTAAATTAAGAAATGTGTCCAAAACATATCCACACTCAACCTCTATTTATAAATACAAAAAGGAATAATCAATAACATGAATTCGCTTTCTTGAAAATACTAAAGCTATCCAAACTGATGCTCTATCAATACGGAAATGAATAAAACATCAATTTTCTTCAAAGTTCCAAATATTTCCTAAGAATATTAAGACTCAAGTTGTAGTTACCAAAACTGAAATTCTCTATGAATATGCAAGATTTGTTTTTATTAATAATGTACTTGTATGTGTGTGTGTTTTTCTTTCGTTTTTTAAATGTTTCGAACATTCAAGATGTCGGGAAGAATTTACTGAGTGAAATGTCAATTGCAGACTTTCGGCTCCGTTTCTAGGAATGGTAACCATATTCACGCCAGTCTGTTGCTTTCGAAGTCAATTATTTTTTGGAAAGTGATAAAATTGATTCGTAATGTAATTGATAAGAAATGTATTTTTTAAATAAAATTGGTCTTATTCCATTTGGGACAGATAATGTATTTATTTTGAAGGGGATTTTGAAGGGGATAAACTAATGTTCTTATTTACCCTAGGAGGATAAAGTTAGACACAAGGGCGTTTTTAATGTGGGGAGGTCCAGCTCCACAAAAGAGGTTCTCTCGGGTTAAAACAAAATTTCTCTTATAATCAATTAATGTTTCTGACAACGGGGGAAGAATTGCTGTTTCCTGTGTCGTTATCTATCCATCTAATACTTATCGTTTGCTAGTTTTTTACCTTGAAGTAGGATTTGTTTAGCTCCTTACATCAAGTGGCTTCGTGTCTTGTCTGGAGCAATTTCCATTTTAGAAATCCTATTGACAATTCTCATGAATGAGGATGTCTTAGGCGATAGGCAATAAACTCTGCTCTAAAAATAGGGGCTGATGTCTGGTAAGATGATCCCCTGAAACCAAACACATATTACACTTTTTCTTATCCAGACTAGCCGGATAAAAATTAAGCTAATGTCTAATGAAGTTGGTATTATTTACCTCTTCTTCAGGGGGTTAGGCACAAGGCCAGTTTTATCTTACTCCCATAAGATAAGATGTGACCCAAGGTCGGGTCGAGAAAGTAGGACTTTAAAAGCCAGCGCCCGAGAAGTTGAGCACTCTAGCCATTAAAAATTGCCTGGGCAGTCCCGTCGGCATTCCCCGGTAGGGGCGCCTCAGACAGTAAGCAATAAACTTACTCCTCCCCAAAGAGGGAAGCAAAGCCTGGGAGGGTGGACCTCCTAGAACTGCACAGGACAGACCAATAGACCGGCGTAAATAAAGCTCCGAAGGCCAAGACAATACCAGTCTATGGGGTGCAGTATCCATCGGAACAGATACTACACTTTGATCGATTTTTAGATCAACCTTAGTCACTTTGAAGATAAAGTACCTCTTTGGGGAAACTCGAGTTTCTACACATTAAAATCTGACTTTGTCTAACTTTGCCCATATGGAAAAAATAGGGACTTTTGATGACAAAAAAATGTATCTGTTATTTGTATCGACCTGCCCCCCCCCCCGCGTGCGTGACATAATCATTTAATCTTCAATTGCGTTATACCAATCGAACGTATCGACTAAAGTAATCAACAAAACTATACCTTGTATCAGCTGCCCCTACCACGACCGAGGGAATATTCACTGTGTGCGTGTGTCTGGATCTGTTACAGAATCTGAGAGCTGAAAAGTCAAATTCGCGAGGTCGTCTTTGCTTTTAAATGTAGACAAAATAATCTGAACAATTAATTACGTCGAGGGAACGATAGATTTATTGAGTCGCTTCACTATTTTGTTTAATTACATCAGATTGTTTTCGTTCCAGAGTTCCGCTCGGATCATAGAAAGAGAGATCGAGATGATGTGAGAAATGATTATAAAACGTGATGCTTTTAAAATAAAATTATTAATTACGGCATAACACGTGTAGATTTCTTTATCTCGTCTCTAAGACAAAGATTTTCTGGACCAGAATCTTCTCCCTTCATATGATGTAATTTTCTTTTTTCTCGTATCCGTACTTCCGTTCCCACAATTTGGTATAACCAGTCATTGTTACCACTTTTTTCTCTTTTGTCTACAACATTTCATGTCCCATAACCTAACCACTAAGACGTGTACTAGCTAATACATGTACAACTAGTTAACTCGCCTACCTGAATATCCAACGGGAGAGCTGGATGTGAAAAATATATTTTAAAATTTCCTCAGTCTCCTTGGTATTCTCTAACAAGTAATGGGGTTTCCCACACAAGTTAGGTGCCAGATAATACATCTCCCCCTCCCTCTTTGGTTCAATGTAAAGGTACTGCCTGCTCGGGAGTCATTTAAAAGGAAACATACAATTAGTTTGTTATTACGATGCTAATAAATACTTGAACACAATCGTCATCAGTTGTCATACTAGCCGAGGTTCGCCTTAGAATCATTTTGACAACCCAGGGGCTGACTTGAACCATAAGACTGTTCTTTTTCGGAATGAAGCATGGTCTGACTAGCATGTATATCACCCTCCACGAATTTCCTCCTCCTTCGGGAGTGTGTTTTTCTTTTGTTCATTGCTGATCAACAACGATGGGGCTGTTCATGGCTGTTTTTGAGTCTGACCAAAGTGCGCACTTTAGGGTGCTAGTTTCCCCCATCTTCCGGCTTTTTGCCACATCTTTCTGCAGTAGAAATCACGTAAATAGGGTATTTATTTTTATTGAGACATTTTATTATTTTAATTTTAAATAAAATTAATTTTAGTTGTAATTAATGTTGGTATAAATATCTTTGTATGTATTAAGCTGATTTTCTGTAAATGCTATTGTTTGCGGGGATAATATTACTAAACAAGCGATTATTTAGTCTTCGGGCCTGAAAATAAGCAAAGAATACCATAAAGTGAAAAATACGACTTGTACAGCTGCGTCTTGTTGAACTCGGGAATCTTCATATCGAACTCAGAAATTTGTACGGAATTTCGGATTGAACCCTTTATTCAATGGGTGTAGATTGTTCTCGTTCCGTCAGCCATCATCGCATTGAACTGTTAAGTTACTATTTTCTTATATTCTTAGTATCACCCGTACTGAGTATTGAACCTTTAACTTTAAGCCTTCTACCCGGCCATGGCGTACGAAATGAGAACAATCTAAACCCGTGGATTAAATCAAAGGTTCGGTTCGAAATTCCGTATAGATTCCCGAGTTCGACAAGACGCACCTAAAGAAGTTCGGAAGTTACCTCGCCCGAAACATTGTGAGAATAACAGCCAAGATGAAAACAGTAGTCCGAATAAACCAAATAATATAAGTTATCAGTCCTCATCTCAAAAATCCCTAAGTATAATATCACGCTTTCAATTTGTTTGTCACGCTTAAGTCTGAAATAACATTTTTAAATGCGTCCACACAGTTTTATAAGTAGCTCTGTCCGTCCGTTCGTCAGTCACGCTTAAGTTTGAAATAGTATTTCCATCGTTAAACGCGCAGATTGAATGGACGTATCTTAAAGATTTCCGTTCTGGTTTATTATTATTTCGGTTAATAATACTAATCCTTTTTGCAACCAGCATCCGTATTTTCACGACAAGCCACGTGTTCCCTTTTCGTCATTGATTTTTTTTTCTTTTGTTATTATTCGATTAAAATTTAATAGCTGTGTTATTTGTCCCTTCGGCCATCCGTAGACGTTCCCGGCCAATCAATAAATAATCAGCGTCTGACATAAAGATAATTGATAATGCACAACTAAATCATGTGAATAAGTTTAAAAGTAAAACAAATAATAATAATAATAATAATAATAATAATAATAATAATAATAATAATAATAATAATAATAATAATAATAATAATAATAATAATAATAATTGAATTTCGAATATGCAAAAAAAAACGGTGCAAACACAAACCAGAAACTGTACTAGAAAACGAAAAACACAAAATCATATGGGATATGAATGTACAAACAGACAAACCCATAACAGCAAGGAGACCGTATATGATAATAATCAACAGGAAAGAAAAATCCTGCAAAATCGTAGACTTTGCCGTTCCAGCAGACAACAGAGTGAAGATCAAAGAGACGGAAAAAAGAAGCAAATATACTGAACTTGCCAGAGAATTGAAAGGAATATGGAACATGAAGAAAGTCAGTATAACACCAATAATCATAGGAGCACTAGGAACAGCCCCCAAAAACATGGAGAAAAGACTAGGAGAAATAGGAATCAAAGGGATAACTGAGACCATACAAAGGACAGTAATGATCAAAACAGCTACAATCCTGAGAAATGTCCTCGAATGCGGAAACCAACCCACATAAGCAACGAATGGGAACAAACACATGGAAGCACAAGACAACAGAACCGGGGAAAATACAACCGCACGAGTGAGGCGCAAGCATAGGCTGACGCCACAAAAATTATGGACAGAGGGTCGAGGAGGGAAAGCGCAAACCAGACCTCCACTGGAAGAGCGCGGACAGCTCTGAGACCTTGGGGAGGCTAGTTGCCACTCGGGCCCCAGAGGGGACCAATGGCCCTTATCAGCGGGACATCGGTGGTAGGTGGCTGTTGCGATACCGCAAGGTCATCAGCGGTGATGAACGAAAAGAGGTGGAGCATACTGGAAGTCTGAGGAGACTTGTTGTCACTCAGACTCCAGGGAATACCACAGGTTGTTGGCAGTGGGCGATCACTGACGATGACCAGTGTGATAACTCCTAGTGAGTAAATAATAATAATAATAATAATAATAATAATAATAATAATAATAATAATAATAATAATAATAATAATAATAATAATAATAATAATAATAATAATAATAATAGCAACAACAACAACCTATCCGGTGTCACCAGCCTCGGCTGATACCACAATAAATTTTTTGTAAAAGTTCAAAGAGAATGGAAATACCGAGGAGGGAGAGCACCAACCAGACCTCCACTTGACGGGTGCGGAGAGTACTGGAACCTTGAAGAGGCTTATTGTCACTCAAATTCCACAAAAATTCCAACAGTCATTGCTAGCAAGAAATTAATGGTAAACGGCTGTTGTGATAACGCAAAATAATTTGCAAAATTATCGAAAGAGGTGGAGAATGCTGGAAATCTTAGGAGAATTGCTGTTGCAAGGACACCATGGAAACACCACTGGTTATTGTGAGTGAGTTATCACTGATAATTACTTGCGTGAAAATTCCTAGTAAGAAGAAGAAGAAGAAGAAGAAGAAGAAGAAGAAGAAGAAGAAGAAGAAGAAGAAGAAGAAGAAGAAGAAAGAGTAGCTTTAAACTCTGTGGGCAAAGAGACGAAACGGTAAATCACATCATAATTAAATACAGCAAATTAGCATAAAAGGAATGCAAAACAGGCACGTGTGGAAGACAGTCCACTGGGAACTATGAAAACGTCTACACTTTCAAGTTGCATACAAATGGTGCACATAAAGACAAGGGACAGTAATGAAAACGAAAAGCATAAAATTTTCTTGGGCATGAAAATACAAACGGATAAACGCGTCCAAGCAATGAGACCGGACGTGATAATAATCAACAAGACGGAAGGGAAAACTGCAAAATCGTAGATTCCGTCCTCCCAGCAGTTCACAGTGCAAACATCAATTCTCAGACTCAGGAACTCCCGTGTCCTGCGACTTATGAGGCAATCAAAGTAAACCATTGTTTTCGTTCCGAAGCCAGATTCACAGCGTCCATCCAACTTCGTACTGTTGCGATCAAATCTGCCTCGATTGTTGGCTTCCAGTTCATTTTTGGTCTTCCTCTTCTTCTTTTTCCATCAGGGGTCCACTGAAGCACTTGGTTTGCAAATCTCTCTGGGGCCAATTTTAGGAGAATATCAAGGAGACAGAAAAATTAAGCAAATACACGGAACTTGTCAACAAGCTGAAAAGAATGTGAAACATGAAAAATACTGTAATACCAATAATTGTAAGAGCGCTAGGAACAGTTTCGAAAAAAAGAACTTGGAGAAAGACTAGGAGATATAACTTCGTGTACATATATCAACTCACATAATCAAATAACGTCCATCAGCCACAGGTAAGTTGAATGAGAAATAGAACGAAAAATATCAAAAGAATACTACACGAATCTAAGAGAACTGAAACTACAAAAATCTAATAATCTTCCCCCTCCCAAAAATACGGTGGCTTCAGCCGCTAACACCACACTATCATTCCAAGTTTACCGTAAGCCAACCAACAAACACGAGTACATACAGCTTTGTCCCATACCATCACGCTACGATGAAAATATGCCTTATAATAGGACTAAACGACTGTACCCTAAGAATATGCAGCCCACAGTATTTGCTGGATGAATTTAAGATAATTGAGTCATCACTTAAGACCCTAAAATAGCCCAAAAGAAAATATCTCCGCATTTTTCACAAAACAGAAAAACTAAGGTCCTTTCTACTTGCATCCCCAGACGTATCACGCTACCTACAAACCCGCACAACAAACACATAAATTGCTTTAACAAAGTATAGTTCTAGGCCCGTCTAATCCACCTATCTAATCATAAAAATATGTTCAACAAACACAAAGATACTTGCACTACTCCTACTACACAAGCGGGCATCTATAGTATATCATATAGCGAATGCAACAATCGGTAAAAATCAGCGTTCCCTTAACAAAAGGATCTACGAACATAACAGAGCAGTTAAGCAGCGATTTCAGAAACGCTCTGATTTCGCATATGCTTGATTTTCATCATAGTTTTAACTTTTCTACGACCACTATTACTAAATACGCACGTCACATATATCGCATACACATTGTAGAAACATATTTGATTGCAGACTCTATCAATAATATCTAGCAACGTCCTTATTGAAAGACTTCCTCAGGATGGAGAAAGCCATGTAGAAAAATCATCCTGAGGAAGTCTTTCAATAAAGACGAAACGTTGATGAATACATAAATCACATAGGTTTTGGCTTTCCTTTTTCCGTTTTACATTACGTCGGATCATTTTATCCCCACCTCTCTCTCTTTCTCTCTCTCTCTCTCTCTCTCTCTCTCTCTATATATATATATATATATATATATATATATATATATATATATATATGTGTGTGTGTGTGTGTGTGTGTGTGTGTGTGTGTGTGTGTGTGTGTGTAAAAATGTACTAAACTAGCGGAATTTTGGTATAAGGCGTATGTATAATATGTCGTAAAATGCAGTAATTCATTCGCTACCTGTAGCGATATTTACAATAATGACAGAATTAAAGATAAATGCGACTATTTTTTCTGACTACAGCGTGTTCGGACTTGTTTAAAGTCTTTTCCAATAAAAATAAAAGCATCTTAGACTTCATTATGCTCTCACAGTCGGCGTTTTAATGTTTAATGTCTTTTAAAATGCTAGTCGCCATCTTATCTTTAGGTTTTTGCAAATTTTTGGCGCCAAAAATCTGTCCGTTGGTTATTCCCAGCACACTATATTTCCAACTCCAAAGCTATCGATCACATGCTTATTGGATGCGTCCAATTCAATTGGCGCGTTTAGCGACGAAAATGCTGTTTCAAACTTAA
This sequence comes from Sepiola atlantica, assembly GCA_963556195.1. Lineage (NCBI taxonomy): Eukaryota > Metazoa > Mollusca > Cephalopoda > Sepiida > Sepiolidae > Sepiola > Sepiola atlantica. The sequence continues at coordinate 35,839,921 of OY744531.1, forward strand.
GCGTGACAGACCAACGAAAATCTATTCAAAACTTAAGCGTGGCACACAATCGAAAATCTATTTCAACCTTAAGAGTGACAGAGCAAATAATGCTTTTGAAAACTTAAGCGTGACTGATTAACGAAAATCTATCTCAAACATAAGTGTGATAAACCGGCGAAAACGCTATTTCAACCTTAAGCGTGACAGACCGACCGACGAAAATGCTATTTCAACCTTAAGCGTGACGGACCTACCGACAAAAATGCTATTTCAAACTTAAGCATGACAGACCAACGAAAATGCTATTTAAAACAAGCTTGATGGATCAACGAAACTTATGCGTGACAGACCAACGAAAATACTTTTCAAACTCAAGCGTAACAGACCAACGAAAATGCTATTTTAAACTTAACGATGACAGACCGACGAAAATGCTATTTTACACGCTAGCGTGACAGATCAACGAAGATAGTATTTCAAACTTAAGTATGACAGACCAACGAAAATTCTATTTTCAATTCAAGTGTGACGGATCAACGAAAATGCTATTTTACACTTAACCATGAGAGACCGACGAAAATGCTATTTCACACGTTAACGTGACAGATCAACGAAGATGGTATTTCAAACTTAAGCGTGACAAACAAACAGACGAACGGGACCTCAAATAGAGATGCTTGGACGCGTTTTGTGATGAAAATGATATTACAAACATAAACGCTACAGACCGACCGATAGAGGACGCATCTTAATGCAAATAAACAAAAATGATGAAAGAAAGTTGGTGTTCGAGCAAAGTAAAATGGTGAAAGTGGAGGAAAAAAGAGATCGACTAAATAATCAGTCGATATCAGATCTTGCCTGAACCAATCACATCACATTAGTCAGACTCTTATTACACGTTTATCATTGCAAATATACTCCCCCCCCCACCGCCGTAAAGTAAAAGAAAAAGAACGGGAAAGCCGGCGCTTCACGACGCACTACATCATTTCATTTCTCATCAATGTCACTTCGATATAAAGCCCCGGCGGAAGGATACGGCTGCCAACGCATCGTCTCGCAGACGGTGTAAATTATTACGCCGGGGATGCTGAGCATCTTTTGGCCCGGGCCGAGTCGTAATTCATTCAGACACGGCACACACGCCGAGACAGCTGTCAAGGGAGATTACTCTGTGCAAGCGGCAACCAACTAAAAATCTTTATTGTCTTCTTCTCTTAGCGCACTCGTTTCTATTGATGGATTCACGAAGCGAAAAATGTTTGTCTCGATTTTTCAATTTTTTTTTTTTTGTGTTTTTTTTCCTTGCGCTTTTCTGGGTTAGCTTTTGTTTTCGCTGAGTTTGGGGACCCGGTGTGTGTGTGTGTGTGTTTTTTTTTTTAGATCGGACTTCCGATAAAACGTCGGATTCTTTCCGTTTCAGGATGACGGTTTTTCTTTCTGTGGTTTTATTTTTAAACTAATCCCCGTTGGCGTTGTTCTGTTGTTGTTTTGCCTTTTGTTATTTCTTCTTTTTTCTTTCTAACTTTTTTATTTTATTTTGCTTCTCGGTGAAGGAAGTGTTTGTTTTTTTATTGTGGAGGTTTCGGTTTTATTGAGACGCCGTCTTTTGCATTTTAATTGGCCATTTAATGAAAGGAAGATGCTATCTTTCCCGAGCCCGATACGTTTAGGCGTAAAATATTACTTAAAAGTATTCACACACACACACACACACAACACACACACACACACATATATATATATATATATATATATATATATATATATATATATATTCGTTATTGTTTATTATCTATGTACGTATACGTTTCGTCCTTTATAATCGGGACTCATCAGCATAGAGATATAACTTTTCACTACCGGTTATGCGATTCGAACCCCCGGATTACGAGTATTTTACAACTTAAATCCCGACGCCTAAACCACTCAGCCAAGGTTGAACAGCGAATAAACGGTGAACGAATGACGTCAAGCCGCCACTTTATGTGGCGGCTTGACGTCATAAGAGCGTTCTACTTATTGAAAGGAACGATGCATTTAAAGCTAGCGACGTCATGCTGTGATAATACTACACTTACAGTGATCTTCTAGACGGTTTTTTCTAGGAGCTACAAATAATAAATATTTGTTATTGTTTATTATCTATGTACATATACGTTTCGTCCTTCATAATCGGGACTCATCAGCATAGAGATATGACTATTCACTATATATATATATATATATAAAGTATTTTATTTAAAATCTATACATTACAGTGTCTGTATGATGTACCAGAGTTTCATCGGTCTGGGCATGCTGTTTCTGAAATAGAAAACGTCTTACATTGTTAGACCAAACTTTCAGAACCGTTCAGTCGTCGAGGAAAACTTCGGGAAAAATAGGGGGAGCACTTAATTCATCGGTTTTTATGTAAAGCCTGTGGGTCTAATCTGATATCAGTAATAGTAATAAGGAAATGTTCTGCTGAACTGACCCCTGTCCTCTCTAAACTATACAACAAATGCCTTTCGGAATCTTGTTTCCCTAATAGTTGGAAAATTGCCTCTGTGGTACCAGTCTTCAAGAATTCTGGAGATAGAACTGATCCTCTAAACTACCGCCCAATCAGTCTACTCCCGATCTTTGCTAAAATCTTTGAATCATAAATCAATCTAGCGATAATCCGGCACCTAGTTAATGCTAAACTTCTTTCTGATCATCAATACGGATTTAGACAAGCACGATCTACTGCAGATATCCTAACGGTCATCTCTAAACGCATATACCATACACTGGACAAGGCAGGTGAAGCTAGGGCGGTAGCGCTTGATATATCCAAGGCCTTTGACAAGGTCTGGCATGAAGGGCTTCTTATAAAACTGCTCTCATATGGTATTACTGGACAAATATTTAATATAATTAAATCCTTCCTAACGAAAAGAAAGATCCAGGTTGTCCTTGATGGCCGTTCATCTAAGCAACATGACATAAATGCTGGTGTACCCCATGGGTCCATCCTTTGACCTCTACTGTTCCTGATTTTCATAAATGACCTCCCTGATGTCATTGAGACTGAGATAGGAATATTTGCTGACGACACCACACTCTACTTTCGTTATGTCGTCACATATCTGAGGCAATGGCTGAATCCTTAGAAAATGACCTCCAGTCTATAGTAAATTGGGGTCAAAAATCGATGGTAACTTTTAATGCCACAAAGAAAAAACTACTTTCCTTCAATAACTACAAGAAACCTCTTCAACCAATGATTGTCATGGCAAATAACACCCTAGCTGAGAGTTCATCTTTCAAATTTCTCAACCTAACTTTCACAGATAACATGAATTAGAATAAATACATTGAAGACATTGCAGGGCTGCTGCAAAGAAGGTGGGCTCCCTTTACTGTGCTAGTAAACTTCTCAGACCTGATATAATCCTATATCTCCACAAAGCCACCATCAGCCCATACATGGAGTATTGTTGCCACATCTGGGGTGGTACATCAACCACTAGTCTCTCCTTCTTAGACAAGGTCCAAAAAAGAGTCGCTAATTTAATAGGTCACTCACTATCCACCAAGCTCCACCCCCTAACCCATCGCCGCAATGTTGCATCCTTGTGCTTTTTTTAGAAATACTTCAATCGATTGTGCTCTGATGAACTTGCTGCTCCGGTGCCCCCACGACGCAAATACAGTCTTCCAACCCGGCAATCAGTCAAATCCTATCTATTCACTGTGGAGGTCCCCAGATGCCGGAGAGCTTTCTATTCCAAAAGCTTCTTTCCTCGTGTTGCTGGACTCTGGAACTCCCTCTCTGACCCCTGTTTTCCTGACGGTACTGACATGCAGAAATTTAAAACTAATGTTAACAGACTTCTCGCTGCACAGCTCCCAATGTAGGTTGATCCCCCAAACTTTCACACTTTTTCTCAGTAGCCCCTTACGTTTACAGTGGTGGCCTGCCTTGTTTGGGGTGAACTATGTTTAAAAAAAACATATCAGAGAAAATGTTCGCTCGTAAAAATATATAAAACGATGAAACTGTAGTGAACGAGACGCGATCCGGACGAACGCTAAAAAGCAAATCGTGTGAATTGCTACTCTCTTTCTTTCTCTCTTTCTTCGCTTCATTGGAGATACGCTTTTATTTTCACGCGCCAAAAAAAACAAAGGATTCCTCGCAGAAACAAGTTAGCTCAGCATAATTCAGCCAGTCAAAAACTGGCACGTCTAAGCCAAAAGTAATAAACCAACGCCAACTTTGTGAGCCCTATAATACAACGAGGAAATAGGCAGAACACTCTCTTTGTAAGCAGACAGACCTTGACGGTACACACAAGAAAACGTCCCATTCTAGCCCGGCCTTTTTGGCCGGGGCGACAAAAAAGAAAACGACCACTTCAAACCTCAACAAGCTCTCCTTGCCTCGCGCACCTACTTACAAACAGTAGTAGAACAAGGTAACCTACACACACATAGAGTATCACACACACAGTCTACGACTCATGTAGTAACAAATATAGGCATACGCATCTTTAACCCCTCGTGTCACGCTTATTCAATGAACATTTCTTTCAAATAACACGAGTTGAGTAAACTTTACAAAGAACATTTTTTATTAAAACTAACCTTTATCTTCTTGTAAAATTGTCGTTTTATAAATGTGTTTTTGATTTAAAATGTTTTATTTTATTTTTAATACACTAAATGCTATTGCTGTTTGTAGTATTTTCTTTTCATTTCATTCACATGTTAAGTTAACCCTTCGCCATAATTTCCTAGCAGTATGCAGCCATATTGGTATCCCCGTGGTTCGATATTCATAGGGGGCCACACTGGTACTTACGACGTTCGGTTGAGTGGTGGGGGTGTAAACCCCGATACACTAAACGAGCATACTGTAATATATATAGTTTTTAAATAAAATGTTTTTACTAGTTCTTGTAGAAACTAGGATCGAGCACTTTGTTTTGTTTAACTAATTTATTATATATGTATGTGTGCGCGTTTGTGTGTGCAGGGTAATCTCCTAAACTAATGAACTGATCATTATGTATTCTGGAATATATATTCTAGGTAACATGGTGAGTATAATGGACGCATTATTTCTTTTGTAAATTTTAACATTTAGGAAGTGCAGATATATATATATAAAGTTTTTTTTTTATAAACCAATCATTACATATTTTTAAATATATATTCTCGCCAGCCCAATGAATAGCATAAGCACATTATAATTCTTTTTGTAAACTTTACCATTTAGGGTTGTTCTCCGCCCCAAAAACTGTTTAAATAAATTAGATACGAACAATTTAATAGAGAAAATAATTGCTCTACATCAGATTTTGAGTTATATTAAGTGATACATTTGTAAAGGGGTCGATGCGCGCGTAGCGTCAATAGCATTCATATGGTTGGTAAAATCATAACCTATTGCATTTATCATTACGAATTATAGAATATATATTATAGGAAACAGGGTGAGTAACGTGAGCAATATAATTATTATTTCGAAACCGAACCATACCCCCTTTTTTTGTAAACTTTACCATTTAGGGAGGTGCTATCGAAACCGAACCAAAACCCCCTCAACAAAAAAATAGATTTAAAACTAATGCTATATTTATTGCTTCTACCCGTCCTGGGACGGGTTTTCTACTATGACTGTATATAAAACAGAATCGTGAATCATAAAATCAATGATATTTTTAGTTATCCTATTAATTAATAAAAACTCAGTCCATATAATCGTTTTAAATACCCTCGTGGCTCAATGTTGACGGAATTTCTTTTAAATATAGAAAGATACATTTTACAATGGAAATAGGAGTGGGAGAAACAGCTTTTTTATATAGAAGTTAACAACCATTTTATCTCTTTTAGTAAGTGTACATAATATATGTTCAATTTTAATAATATTAATATTATATTTTCATATTTAGATGACATGAAAACAAAACAAACTTTGAAACAACAACACATTAAATTGTCTCAGGTTGGTATGCTAAACTTTTAAATGTATGTTAAATGTTTACTTTGAAAATTAAATCGATATAATATTAAAAGAAATGCATTGATCAGAGAAAATCGTTGTAAGCTGGCGCCTGCTTTTGTTAAATAGTAGATCCCTCTAGTATATAGATAATAATAATAATAATAATAATAATACTAATAATAATAATAATAATAATAATAATAATAATAATAATAATAATACAATGCAAGAAAATACAATTTATGTAGGTTATCCACAAGAAACGCCATCCACAAAAACAAACCCACACTGTCAAAAAGCATTTCCGTTTTCGTATTCCTAGCGATATTAGTCTAATATACGGCCAACAAAGGGTTTTAATCATAGTAATACTGACTAAATCCGCATATTGCCAACTTAGAACTTGTATAAACCGACTATATATATATATATATATATATATATATATATATATATATATAAATTCCAATAACCAAAATTCAGTGTTTTCTCATATTTATCTTTTGCAATTGCAGAATTTACAACGTGCAACATTCTACCGTTA
>OY744531.1:35851432-36006432 GCA_963556195.1 Sepiola atlantica
AAAAGTAGGTATCGATTAAGATTTACAGTGGGATGAAAATGTATAAATATCAGCGAGCGATGATACATGAATATTTCATTTTTCTTTAACTATTAATTTCAAATCTTTGGCCTGAGATAAAAATAGAAAAAGAGAAAAAGATAGGCAAAGAGGAAACGAGAGACGAGGAAAGGGCATGAAACAGAGAACCTATGTGAGGTGTGCCAAAACAAATGCTGGATCAACTTGCTACTTCCCCCGTCATTATTTTTAATGATTCCAAAATGGCTCTTCGTCGGCGCCTTTTATAACATTACATACAGAAGTCTCCTGATAAAAAATATCAGATTTGTAGAGTGTTCAATGCAATTTTTGTACAATTTATTCATGTAAACAAAATATAGTAATTCTGAGATTTCGTATTTCACTTCGGTCCGCGATCTCCTTCCAAAAGTCTCATCGGGCCCTCACTCTGAAAAGGTTGCCTGCCTCTGCTATAAACAATAGCAAACATTTCTTGTAAGAATAATGAAAACGAAAGTTATTTTAGGGAGAAAAGACAAGTTGAGAAATTTGACTGGTGCTAAATTTTGGTTGTGACACTTTGAAATTTACATAGTGTGTTTGTCCCTCGTGTAACAAAGTAATGGGACCCCGCCGAAAATTCCGAGTGATTGGTACACTAGTATATATATTTGAGGATCCGTGTGGAATGCTGTGAGAAAACGGATTAGGTTCTATTTCACACTTAATTATTGTTATGATATTTCTGAGTTAAAAGTCCCATTGATGAAAATATTGTGTCGGAAAAAGCTGTCTGATTTTGCAGCTGCAACAGCCGAGGGAATGGCAAAAGGTCAACTCCGCTAGCTAGCTCTTATTATTTGAAGGATGGCCGCTTGTTCGTAATACTCCACCACCCGTTTTTCTAAACTTTTTAATGACCAATTTTTTTTTTTTTTTCGGTGTACAATCATGTCGTGTACTTATCATGTCGCTAGAGAATTCCGTGCTTTTTTTAATTTTCAAATATTTTTAGATTTTAGGAGGTGGTATCAGTTTTCTATATAAATTTAACGTAAACTGATCACCCATTTTTTGACCATCACCATTTTTTATTTTATTCTGTTTTTCTGTGTCGTTATAATATTGCTAGAGAATTCCAGTTTTTTTTTTTTTAATTTCAAATATTTTAGATTTTAGGAAGGAAGATCAGTTTCTTTTATAAATTTAACATAAAATGATCACCCACTTTTGACCATGTTGCAAAAATCTAAAGAAAAAAAAATTTAATTCCAAAAAACACGGAATTCTCTAGCGGCATGATAGGTAATTGTACACAGAAAAACATTTGGTCAGTAAGATAGTGAAAAAATGAATGGTGGTGTATTACAAACAAACAACAACATGCAACATTTTTTCACCTTTTTTATTGACCAATTTTTTTTTTCTGTGTATAATTGCCTATCATGCCGCTAGAAAATTCTGTGTTTTTTAGAAAAAAATGTCAAATATTTTAGATTTTTGCAACATGGTCAAAAAGTGGGTGATCAGTTTACGTTAAATTCATATAGAAAATTGATTCCCCTTCCTAAATCTAAAATATTTGAAAAAATTCCAAAAAGTCCGGAATTCTCTAGCGACATTGTAAGTAATTGTACACAGAAAAAAGAATTTTAAATATGTTTGATGGTCGAAAAGTGGGTGATCAGTTTACGTTAAATTTATATAGAAAACTGATCCCTCTTCCTAAAATCTAAAATATTTGAAAAACATTCCAAAAAGTCCAGAATTCTCTAGCGACATTGTAAGTAATTGTACACAGAAAAAAGAATTTTAAAAATGTTTGATGGTCAAAAAGTGGGTGATCAGTTTGCGTTAAATTTATATAGAAAACTGATCCCACCTCCTAAAATCTAAAATATTTTTAAAATGTCAAAAAACACGGAATTCTCCAGCTAGATAATAGGTAATTGTGCACTGAAAAAAATAAAATAAAATTGGTCAGTAAAAAAGTTGAGAAAAACGGGTGGTGGAGTATTACGAACAAGCACCGAAAGATGTCACCCGTGTTAAGTGAGTGCAGAAATAATCTGGGTCGAAAACGCAGTGAGTATACGTTAAGATACTCCACGGCGGGGCACAGCCTTGTTACGGTTGAAGGAGGGAGGCAAATGACGTAAAAAAATAAAGTCCAGCCTGGGGTTTATCTTTTGTGAGTAAGCAGTCATGAAATCGCTTACTTGATGAGTTTGGTAGAACTTAGCCAGACAACGCCAAGTTACCTTGTCTTGATATATAAAGTGCACAATCGCGAATTTATTCAGTGGCAGTTGGAGTTTTTCAGAGTTTACCGAATTTCTGCGGTAAGAGACTACTGTGTCGCCTTTGCTCCAAAAGACTACTGCGTTTTTCCGCCCGAACAAGTAACGCTTTTCACACCGCCTGCCCATTAACTTAGCGAGTTGAACTTGGAACCCCGCACTCAGTCCAGAAGCGGTATTAACCCCCTAACCAGTTGTCTATCATCAAAGAATGGAAATCAGGACACGAAAGACGGAAGAGGAAGGAGGTGGTATTGGCAAGAATACGAATCGGTCATACTCACTTAACTCACTCATATCTTCTGAAGGGAGAAGAACCTCCAACACGCATACCATGCCAGTCACCCTTCATCGTTGAACACATACTCATTACCTGTAAAGATCTACAACAAACTAGACCATAATACTACTAAAGAGACAATTTGAAAGATCTGTTTAACAAAGTTCACGTAGACAATATATTCAATATTCTGAAAGCTACAGGACTTTTGAAAATTTGAAAAACACATAAATCTCTTTACTCATCTCCCAAATATTCCTACCACTATACGTTTAAAAAAACACAAATAAACATACAACCCAATTCTACTGCAAATAATCTACACATAAGAATTTGCGCTAAATTATCTTTCATGGTTAATGCCATGACCTTACAGCAGGATCGATATGCTGTTAAAAACCAACCAACCACTACACAGGCCTCTATGAAAAAGTATGTCGCACAACGATGTCTCAACCGGTACGACCACGTCACCTACCATCAGTCGTCCGAAACGCTCCAACGTGTGTCTCACATTGAGATTGATGGCCCAAAGCCACACAGTAGGCTACTTAAGACATGGAGAAGATCAGTTGATGACAAGCTGATCCTGGTAGACGGCACAAGAGAAATGGCAACAGGCAGAAGTTGGAAGTCATTCATGAAACGTCTAGCCTCAGCAAGCAATGGAAATAATAATAATGTATGCCCTCCATCAAAAATTACAGATTTAAAACAAAATTATTCTTTGCCAGTGTTTGCACTAATATTCATATAAAATAATTGAATTATGTCAGCATTTTTAATTGTTCATATATAAATAAACTACATTCCATAATGCCTATCACCAAAGAATGGCAACCAGGACACGTAAGACCGAGGAGGGAGGAGGTGGTATTAGCAAGAATACGAATCGGCCATACTCACTTAACTCATTCATATCTTCTGAAGGGAGAAGAACCTTCAACATGCATACCATGTCAGTCACCCTTCACCGTTGAACACATTGCTTGTAAAGATCTCCAACAAACAAGACAAAATACTACAAAATAGACAATTTTAAGGATCTGTTTAACAAAGTTCACGTAGAAAATGTATTCAATATCCTGAAAGCTACAGGACTTTTCAATAAAATTTGAAAACACAAAAATTTTTTAACTCATCTTCCAAACATTCCTGCCACTATACGTTTAATAATTTTTTTTAACCACACAACCCTACTACTGTTCTACGACTACTACTATAAAATATCCTACCCATAAGAATCTACGATAAATAACTTTTCATTGCATTAAATAACCTTACACGATCGATATGCCGTTAAAAACCAACCAAACAACCAAACAACCCTAACCAGTGAAATAAACCATGTTATTGTAACTGCAAGTTTCACGGAAATATATATTCTTTTTTAATTAAGAATATTTGTTGAGTTGTCTATTCCTTGACTGTCTGTTTTTTATATACTTCTCATCGCTCAGTTGACGAGCAATTCGCTGACTGGCTAATGATTGGACCTCTTGATCAATTAACACAGCGTTGGGGAGGTAAGGCCTGGTCAACGGAGGCGATTTAACACCACACCAGTTTTGTTTAAGGGAGAGGAAACTTCGTCAATGCTGGCGTCCCGAAAATACGGTCAAAGTCGGCGACACCACATCAACGAACACAAGAGGTATTAACCCGGGAGACGAGTGGAAGAATTATTTGGTTGTGCGAAAGAGGCAAATTATAAAGAATTCTTAAGTCTTTGTATACCCGTTTTTAGAACGTTGCCTATTTAGTCCCTCTCTAACTCTGTCATTTTGTCTCTCGATTTGACCGAGTGTCTTCTATCGATCAATCCAAGCGTCAGTCTTTTAGAACTGACTTTAGGTAAGTTTAGTGATTGTATAACCAATCACAACCCGTGTGGCATTTTCTGCTATCTTACGATTGGTCAGTAAATGAGAGCCTTTATTTCACCCATAAGGGTAGGTCCTCCAGTTAAGCCACAATATGCGGACTTGGTCTTATTTCAAGAACAGCTCACCTTGACAGCTAAGCATTTACATATAATATGGCTGGTGCTCTCCGTAACTGTCCAAATCGCAAACACAATTTTGTCGTCGTCTGGATATTCTTTACCTTTTCAATTCATAGTTCATATTTATCACATTCGTCAAATTATCCAGCCTTATATTAAATTGTGACATCTACTTCAATTCACCCCTAACAGGGTACACTGCTACTGAGATGTAAGAAGCTAGTGTGAATTAGGGGCTATATTGATAGGGCTATCCTAAGTGAGAAGTTGTGCAGCTCGATGCTTGTTCACATTACATTTAAATGTTTGCATGTTGCTACGGTCGGTAGAACAGGGAACAGAGAGGAAACTCCAAAGGTTAACGGTCCGACTAAAGAAGCTATTAGAGTAGAAAGGCTTCCGATACATGGGTACCTCTACAGTGAAGGGGTGTGATGTTGCAGCTTGTCAGGTTATTTAGGGGTATTTACGTTGAGGGGACGCAAGTGCTGTCCAACAGGGAGAGACTAGTGGTTGATGCACTAGCCCAGATGTGGCAACAATACTTCATGCATCGAAGAATAAGTGGCTTTGTAAAGATATAGGATATTGGTAAGTGTGAGAAATTTTCTGGCCCGGTAAAAAGAGGCCACCTTCTTTGCAGCAGATTTGGCAGTATCTTCTATGTATTCATTCTAATTCATGTTACCTGTGGGTGCTAGGCCGAGGAGTTTGAATGCTGGAATCTTGGGAAGGGTGGTATAAGCCATGGCAATCGGTGACCGTGATCTTTTTAATTTGCCATCATAAAACCTTTTTGATTTACCAACACAAAATTTAATCATAAAAAATTGTTTTAATAATCAGTCTTACCTGAAAATGATTTCTTGATAATTCAACGAATTCAAAACAAAAATACTTAACACGAGACATAAACTTTCTCGTTTTGATTTGAAATATGGTAAACTTTTGTTTGAGTAATTTCTCTTTAGCAATTATCAGTTTTCGAAAATACGTTCAAACAAACATGTGTTTCATTATAGTCTTAAAGGGAGATAGGGAAGACAAGAAACTTGGTGTTGCCTGGGAGCAATAACTGTAAAATGCATAAATATAAAAATGTCTTTCATTATAGTATCAAAGGGAAGAGAAGGGAGACAAGAAACTAGATATTGCTCAGGAAGAATAACTTTAAAACTGAACTATTGGGTGAATTTCTTATATTTCTATTATTATTTTAATACATTAAAGCAAGAGAGGGGAATGGGCAGGGGAGGTTGAGGGGGAGAGAGAAGAGAGAAAGGGGGAGAAGAAAAAAGGGTTTGGGATGAAAAGAGAAATATAGAGGTATAGAAAAGGGTAATTAGAGAGAAGTGAGCGGTGTATGCTTAATCAAAAGTTCTCAGTACCCTAGATAGATCAGGTGTGTTTAATAATGAAGTATTACATTTAGTAAGTTGTATATGCTGAATCCAAAAGTGTCTAATACCATAAATATAGCAGTTGTGTGTAATAACACGGTATTACATTTGGTAAGTGGTATATACTAAAGAGTGAGATACGCATGAGAAGGGGAGAATGTGAAGACAGATGGGACATAAAGAGGGAAAGGGGGAGATATGGGATGCGGAAGAGAAAAGAGGGAATGAAAATCGATATAGCTAGAGAGAGAGTATGATAGATAGGTAGAGAGAGAAATTTTAAAAGATATTACACACACTTTTTAATTTTTCTTTTTGTTTATACCCACAGAAAAAGCCGGGTAGCCATACTAATCTATTATATAAAGAAAAGTTGTATGTATGTGTTCTAGTTCAAAGTAAAAAAATTGGACAAGACACACCAAAACAGCTGATATACTCTTTTCAGAATTTCCTCGGACAAAATATCGGAACTTTTTTATATATATTCATTCTTTTATGGATCAACAGGAACAGAATTAGTCAGGTGGAGTCGACATTTAGAGAGATGTCTTAATGTTATTATGTAGTAATTCGTCAACGCTCTTTTCTAGTTGCAAGATAAGCGAGAGGGGTTAATAAAGAGTAGAGAGAATAGAGAGAAATAGAGAGGAAAGTTTTAAAAGATAGATTTCTTAATGTTATTATATAGTAATTCGTTAACGCTTTTTTCTAGTTGCCAGATGAAGCAAGAGAGTGAGTGATGAAGAGAATGGGTGATAGAGAGAGAAGGGTGATAGAGAAAGATGGGTCATAGAGGGGGGAGGGGGAATAGAGAGAAATAGAGAGGAAAGTTTTAAAAGATAGATTTCTTAATGTTATTATATCCCGAGTGAAATTGTATCGTCCTGGCACGACGCCAGAAGATACTGGACGTCGATTCCCTTTTCGAAGCAGTACTTGACCATTGGCTTGCGCCCACGCTGTGTTTTTGTAAGAAAGCAACGCACAAAACAAAAAATCCGGAACAATCGTCTAACAATCAACCGTCGTTCTGGCGCTTTCCATTTCATTCTGATTTTATTTTCAAATCCTTTCTTCTTATCAATTCACCTGGACGCTATGCAAATTTCATGCACGACACTAGCTATTTTTTGTTGTTTATGTCGGGGGGATTAACTATGTCCATTACACTGCCCCTATTCTCATCATCACACATGAAGCAGCTGCGATGCGGCCTCCTTCGTACGTGGCTCCTTCTAAGACGTGGCACAGCTAATTCAGTCGCTTCCTAAGGTGATTCTACCGAGACATGTTCATCTTCGCTATTGTCGTCGTCACTGTCGCTGTCGTCGCTGTCGTCGCTGTCGTCGCTGTCGTCACTGTCACTCAATCGATTAAGGTCATCATAAGCCAAGCTCTCAGCCTCGTCATTAATTACCGGCACACACAATTCGCCATAGCTTGACGTTGTACTTTCACTGTCTTCGGAATTGCTCACCATCCGAGGATACAGGCAAAGATGCCTTACATGATGTGGCACTTCGTCAACACACACCGTTTGAGGACTCACCATCTTCATTGCAGTTCCTGTCCTCCATTCACTCGTGCACCTATTTGGCCCAGCTTCCACTAACACAACGTCCTCCTGTTCATAAAGTTCATGCTTGTATTCTGCTAGCAACGAATAAGCTTCATCGATGCTTTTAAGTCGAACTTCATACTTGAACATTGTATTCGCTGGACATCATCTTTTGGCGTGATATTGTACCAATAAACCGCATCTTCAGCAGTGCATCCTTTCCTAGCAGCAATCTGTTTTATACATCTCTGGGACCTCTCGACAATACCATTTCCTTGCGTAGCATATGAATTCCGAAAACGCAATCAGATAACCAGCTTTCAGCAAACATTCTCAACCTATTGCTAGTAAAAGCTGTGCCGTTGTCGGTCAAAGATTTTTTGGGTAGATCCCTCTCAAAGAAAATAGAGCTGAGACACTGTACCACAGTGGCAGAATCCTCTCGCCGTAAGAGTCGCCATATAGCAAATCGGGTAGACTCTCAATCGACGAGGGTTAGGTAGTGAACACTCCCATACAGGATGCAATTGCAGATTTCACAGCCCTCTTTGTCGTACTAGGGACGTTCTTCCTGAAAAAATAGGTTTTTCGTTTCACTCCAGGATGATCGCTGTTCAAATGGATCTGTTGTATTTGGCTCGGCACCATGCTGTCATCGGCGACGGTATATCCTTGCAACACAGGCTCTGTTTCCTTCCTCGTTGCATCCAGCTACCTCTAGAGGACTCTAGTGATCTTATTGGCTTTATTTCGACTTGATCTAACGAGCACAACGTCTACCACCAGCGCATACTCTTTGGCAAGTTCTGAAAAGGTTAGCAATCGTCTTCTAATAAGCATTTCACTAGCAGTCTTAGTGCTCAGTCTGGATTCGTTAGTCAAGGTCTTCAGCTATAAGGTGTTGGCCTCCAGATCTACTCCTTTTAGAATAATACCTATTATGTCCTCTTACGAAAATAAAAATCAATATATGATGATACTAAACCTTCTCTCTAGAATACTTATTTCAAACTTGATCAAAATCAATTACATCATTTTGATTCTAGAAAATATCTGAAATTTAAGGGTCTTAAGAAGAAATTAAAATTTCAGGAATCTTGCTTAATTGGTGTCTAACGTCTATAGATTAAATTCAATGCAAATCTGACATACTGGAATTTTCAAATGGGAGTTTGTGTCCATATTATGCCCTCTTAAACCCCTTTTAAATACTCCAAAGAAACTTTATTAATTGATGGCTAATGCCTATTGTTAAAATTTCACAAAAATCGGAGGTATGCGAATTTTCACCACCTTTTTACCCCCTTTGCATGTATCTTAATTAAACTAAATTTAACTAAATTATTACGACCGCTTACTTTTAACTGGGTTCCAAAACTCATAATGATCGGTTTATTAGTTTCGGAGTGAATCCTGTACTTACAAATATATAAACATATAAACGTAATTTGGGCCTTTTGGCTGGGAGCAAAGTATCGTATCTGTTCTGATTTCATACTTCATCTGTTCTGTCCTCGGTCAGTGAAGGAAAAATCCTTCTCAACTGAGTCAATTGTTATTTTTGTTCCAATTCAGAGGGTCCTTTTTAGGGAAGCTGGATTTTCCCTACATTAAAAATCGACCTTGTGTCTAACTCTGCCCTCGTTGGGAGACAAGTAAAAAAAAAACTTATACATATCTATATATATATATATATATATATATATATATATATTAAAATATTGGCCGTTCATTTTTTTTCTTTTTTATAAGCATCAAAGTATTATAAATTGAGAATAAAAGCCCTTTTCAATGCAAGAAAAAAGAAATAAATATATCTTGCATTGAAAAGGGCTTTATCATATATATATATATATATATATATATATATATATATATATATATATATATATATATATATACAAGGCCTGTCTAAAACGTATCCGACCTTAGGCCAGAAAAAATATTTCAAATACGTGACGTATTATCTCTTTTTTCACACCCTCTCAACGACAGATGCACTCCGAGCAGTTTGGGCCCTGCAAGAACACTGGTCACTACCCACTGATGTGCGGCCATTTTTGAATCGGTTGAACCAAGCCTTCATTTGTGTTACACATCGCATCTTCTCCAAACACCTGCTGACTCTAACGCGACGGCGGAGATGAACACCATTCCGAAAGAAGACTTCCAGATGTGTTTCCGGCAGTGGATGGATCGGTGGGCTTAGTGTTTGCAAGCACAAGGGGCCTACTTTGAAGGGGATTAAGGTCCCAACCCCATCACGTATTTTAAATATTTTTTCTGGCCTACGGTTGGATACTTTTTAGACAGCCCTATATATATATATATATATATATATATATATATATATATATATATATATATATATATATATATATATATATATATATATATGATAAATGGAAAGCTTGTCAATATTTTTCTTCTGATGGAAGGTGGTGTCGAGGAAATGTTTGAATAAATATAAGCAACAACGAATAAAGGGAGATAAATTAGTATTATTCCTTTCACTTATCTCCCTTTGAACGTCAAGGTAACTAACTCTTAAAAAATAATTGAAAATTATTTCCTTAAATTAGAATTATATGATGGCTATCAAGTCTGATTAGTGGTAGCTATAATAATATTTAAGAAAAATGCCCTCTCCACGTCCCACAAAAAATGGCAGTGAAGGGCCAACGAGAATGGAAAAAGTTTGCTGGAAATACACGGATTCCTGGAATCCTAAAGATACTTATTTTCATTCAAATTCCAGAGAAAAATGAAAACTCAATGGTAAACGGCTTTTGTGAGAACACGAAGTTATTAGCAACGGTAATCGAAAAAAGTAAAAAGCACTGGAAATCTCACGAGACTTGTCACTCGAACTTCAAAGAACACCATTTGTTTCTGGCAGTGAGCAATCACTGGTAATGACTCGTATGAAAACTCCTAGTGAATAATAATAATAATAATAATAATAATAATAATAATAATAATAATAATAATAATAATAATAATAATAATAATAATAATAAAGTATGCTTAATGACTGCACAAATGCAATCATCTTTCAGTCACAGATCTCCTCAAACCATTTATACGGATACTTGTCACTATTTTTTATACACTTAAATCCGCCTCGTTGTATTTTTTTGTTCGTTGTTTTTTGTTTTGTTTTTTTAATCCTACATATATATATGTAGTGGAAGGGAAATTCACAAAGTTTAATAAGAAAGAAAGAATATAAAATGAAAGGTGATAAAAAGGTAGAAAAAGAACAAATGGAAGGAAGAAGAGGGAAAGAAAAAAGGGAAAGAAAGAACAAATGGGAGGAAAATGAAATAGTTGAATAAGAAAGAAAGAAAATGATGAAAGTTGAATAAGAAAGACAGAAACAAACAAACAAAGAAAAAGAAAACAAAGTTGAATAAGAAAGGAAGGAGGGGAAATAAAAGAAAGAAAGAAAGAAAAGAGAAAGAAAGAATGGAAGGAAAATAAAACAGTTGAATAAGAAATAAAACAAAAAGAAAGAAAGAAAGAAAGAACAAGCGAAAGAAACAACTCTTATCCTCAAAATGTTATTGGCCTTGATAAGTGGTGACCCAATAATAAAAAATAAAAAAACGAAAGATTTTATCCAACTAGGAATCAACATCTGAATATTATATATAGTTTTTTCAACCGGTTAAAATCAACTACCGAAATGTTATATAGACATAAAAAGACGGGGCTCGGACTATAAAAGCAAAAGAAAGAAAGAAAGAAAGAAAGGGAAAGAGTGTAAGAAAAATTAACAAAGAAAAAGAAAGGAGGAAATAGAGAAAAGGGGAAAAGAAAGAAAAACAAGAAAGAAAGAACCCTTATCCTCGAGTGGCCTTTGGTCTTGATAAGTTGTGATCATTAAGTTTTTAAAATTTAAAAGTAAAACGAAAAAGAAAGATTTTATCCGGCTCAGAACATTTCACGTTCTTTCTTTCTTTCTTTCTTAAACTTTCTTAATTTTCCTTTCACTCTTTCTTTTCAATCTTTCTTTCTTTCCTTATCTTAATTACATATGAGAACAAAACATATAAATATGAATAAAATGACAAAATGTTATTTACTATTTTTTCATTTTTTGTTTTTTTACATAAATACGTTCCATTGCACGAACTTTTTCTTTCTTAACTTTTTACGATTTCAACAGTAGTCGGCAAAGTTCGACAAAACGCGTAAACATTTATCCGAACATTTTCAGATTCCGGTTCTTAAGTTGCACACCGCCGAAGATTACAAAAATATCCGAATTGAAGAGAGGGTGGGGGGGGGGGCTTTGTCTGAGGAAGATGCGATAGTTGGCGAGAGAGTAAGTAAGAAAGGCTGACGAGTAAAAAAAAAAAAAGAGTCGGAGTCGATAAAAGAAAAGGGAGTGAGTCCATCACTCACTGTTGTCGTCGTTTAACATTTGCCCGAGTATCTGGTGTCGCTGTGCCGGGTAAAAAAGCGGCCGAGGCGCCCACAATCACTTGGGGCGTGTTTCTAGCGCGTAGGTTATGGCCCCGATCGTCGATGATTTTCAAACTAAACTGGTGTCGCTTGTAGACAGCAGAGAGTTAGTTTTACTTTTAGTTTTTTTTTTTTTTTCATTATTCGAGATACGTTTTTTATACATAGATATTTTGCTACTACTACTACTACTACTACTATTAACTAGATATACCATGTCTGATAACTTGCAATGAAGAAACGATATCAGCAACGAAAACGTGACGGTCGTGGCTCGTCTGGTAAAATGCGTTTTTACTGTTTGTTAGTAAGTAGTACGATTCTCTTGAGCAGGGTCTCCAAGATTAAATTCACAAGGTGCGAACAATAGTGACGCAGCTCAGCTGGGATCAGGACTGACCTCAGCCGAACTTTATTAAGAGGTTAATTTCAAGGCTGTAAATTATCTCAAATAAAATGAAATTATTTAAACTGGGAATTAGTTAAAAAGAACTTTGCTTCCTTCTTTTTAATAACTTCGCCATTTGCTATTTGTGTAATTCAAGAAGGGTTGCTAACGTATCATGCCGGCTCGACTGATTCCACAAGATGAAACCCTGGACTGGCTTCCTGCAACTGAGCTGAAGGTCTAAAAAGACATACACAAGAAGAAGAAGAAGAAGAAGAAGAAGAAGAAGAAGAAGAAGGTGTAGGAGAACGGACCTTAGCTTAGTAAGATATTGTGTCTTAGAGATCCACGCTTACATTTAGATTGTTAAAGAAATGTTTAAAAGATAAAACAGATAAAACATGGAAAAACATGTATGAAAGTTGAATTAAGGATAAAGCATGCATAAGTTGAAGGAAGAATAAAACGTAGTTTAAAAGTAACACAAAATATTTATATATGTACAAATCTTACATGGTAGTAAAATGTTAGTTTGAAATGTTCGTTGGAAGCCAGTTCCGAGAATAGTAGAAAGCCGTGTGTGTGACCATATGTGTATGTGTGTGTAGCCATATGTGAGGTTTGGCGTTAGTACTTCGAAGTGTGTGCGTGTCGCCTTTTGTTTGTGGTTGTACGAATGTGTGTGCGTGCACGTGAATTAATAAGTCATTTAGGCATTCGTATGTGTGTGTGTGTGTGTCAGCAGTGTGTGGTTGTATGCATTGAATGATGATAGGAGTATAAGCCTTTGTGTATGTGTGTGTGTTTAGTAGTCAGCCGAGGCGCTGGCACCCCCTCGCCCAAAGGCGAGGGGTAGCCGAACTTGTATTCTCTGAAAAAAGAGGAAAGAGGAAAAAAGAAAAGATTTTGTTGCGCGATCTGCTTTTATATCGTTTGACCAGTGGTTTGGCTGACATAGTTGAGAGCACCCCACGTGATAAACATTTTTGGCTTTTTTTGTGCCTTTTTATTCGACTGTCTCTGGGAGCTGATTTTTATAGCCCCTGTTTTAGCTTTTGTTGTTAAAGTGAATTCGGGTTGCTTTCTGTTTTTGTGTTTATACCGATATGATAAAATATTAGGATGTCAATCCGATAAAGACTCATTCCACGTGTCTATCTATACACTTTTGTATGATATCATGTCTTCTTTTATTTTGCACCCCTTTTTTGTTATTCTTAATTCCCTTTCACCATTATACGACGGATGGGTCAGAGACTCAGGTCTGTTTTCGTAGTTGGCTTGTATTAAAGTGTAGTATCTGTCCTTGGTATTAAATATTATTAAATATGGAACGTTTTGGAGTTAAAATCAATGTATTATTACGTAGTAATAGGAAAGACAGAAAAAACGTTTTAATACTTTTTTCGTCAAAAACAGAAAATGGCAGCATCAGGCAGACAAAAACCTGGATTGCATGAGCACTGAAACGAAGTAAAGTCTTGTAGTGAATTATTAAAATTGCTTTCTGTGATAATCAAAGTACTTGTTTCGTTTCGTTTCAGTTTAACTACGCTCCGTTTTTACATAGGGCAGACTCCCGGTCTGTTCGACTCCATTTCATAGCCGTTTAGACTGTATTCTTGTAGCACACTTACACATTTCAAACATGTTTTTCTTCCGATTCCATGCGTAATAATGAATAGATTTTTACTCGAACTGGTTCCCCATTAATTATTATTTTAAAAAAAAACAACATAAATCCATTTTTATCGCCTGGCACACGCTAGGAAGTAAGTGTAGTATCTGTTCCGATGGATACTGCCCCTATAGACGGATGTCATCTTGTCCTTCGGGGCTTGATTCCACCTGTCTGTGGGTTTGTCCTGTACAGTTCTAGGAGGTCCACCCTCCCAGGCTTCGCCTCCCCTCTTTGGCGAGGAGTAAGTTTATTGCTTACTGCTTGAGGCGAATGCCGACGGGGCTGCCCAGGCAATTTTTAATGGCCAGAGTGCTCACTTTCTCGGGCGCTGGCTTTTCAAACACCACTTACTCGACCCAAGCTGTGGTCACATCTTACTTGTGGGAGTAAGATAAAACTGGCCTTGTGCCTAACTCCTGCAGAGGAGTAAATAAATATCGCCTATCCAGAATTTTTTATCGCATTATGTTGGGGGACGTCGATCTATATGCTTGCCCTGTTCTGATTCTACACTTCATCTTTTCTGTCCTAGTTTAGTGAAAAGGAAATCTTTCTAGACGGAGGCAAGTTTTATTTTTTGTCTCAATCCAGAGTGCCCCTTTTTAGAGAGCTGGATTCTCCCCACATTAAAATCCGACCTTGTGTCTAACACTACCCTGGAGGAAAAGCAAATGAATAGAGACACATTTAGAAAGTGGGGGTTCTTAGACTAACACCTGGATTGTTGTTTTTTTAATTTTATTTCGTTGTATATATTTTTGTTCCTAAAATCCATACCGCATATTGTATTTTTTATGTATAATTTTAAGCAGGTAATTCATTGAACACTTTTTTCTTTGGTGAATGTCGGATGAATGTTTTTTTTTCGTTTTGTTTTTTTAACATAGTGGTGTTATGATGATTGATACGGTCTATTAACGTGACTAGCTAGGTTATAGTTAAGATATATAAGATCAGCCTTTCCCCACTCCCCCCTTTCCGCATCTTTCTGAACTGAGAGAAGCAAAGAAACCTTGTGAAGAACCAGTTGAGAGTGAACTTCCGGCCGAGCCACTAGGAAGATCTTGTGTTGGAATTTTCTACCAGCACTTATGTAACCCCCTATATGTTCTGTATTATATTTATATATTTTGTATCCTATTTTATATTTACATATTTGTACTCTCTATGATATTTTGATATTCTGTATTTTATACTCTCTATTGATTTGCTTTTGTACTTTTGATTTTGTACGAAACTCTATGTAATTTACATAAAGTTTAAGGCCAACTCTTTGAGACTGACATCAGGGATTCTAGCGCCAAATGCTTCCTTTTGGAATTCAGCTAGCTGTGGGAGTGGACGTGCTTCTCCAGCTCATTGATAGAGCGAATACCCTAAAGCTTCCTTTCTTCAAGAACACTGAGACTGTGACTGTGAAATTCAACACAAGAGTTTGTTGCGGCACGGAGCGCTGAATCAGAATTCAACGCGTCCATAAGTTTCGAGAATTTTGCGACTTTCAACCTTTTCTGAAGAAGGACGAAGAAGTTGTCGACTTTGACAAGATTGTTCACGTAGTGTTGCCATTGGAAGGCGAAGTTATCGAGTTTGACACGTTTTATTCCTACAGCATTGGCGTTAGAAGAACATTTATTCACAGAGTATTAAAGCCTTTAAACTGGCGAAGGCTGTTTGTGTCTTTTGAGAATTGTAAGTACTCCGTTATATTCCTCATTTGTTTAAACCTTAGAAGTACTTACTCTCCTCATATTTGTATAATATCATTCGTCGTTGGTTGAAACGACAATTGTCTAACTGTTTGAAAAGCAGCTTATTTTTGGTCTATAGTAGGCAGCTTGTACGCTGTTCCTCCTATTATATTTTGTCACAAGGCATTTTGTCCTTACAGGTTGAATGCCCGCAAGGGAAATATTCGCAAGTTTTTGACCCCCCTCGGGGACTTTTTTGTAAAATAAAATCTTTTCTTTTCAAACGAGACCACTTTTAATCTTATTTCTTTCCTCATCCTCCCTTTTATTTGATCCTTTTGTTTTTTGCGGGTTGTTTCCACCAAGTCGTATTTGTCTAAAAACAGATAAATTTGCGGCATTTGCAGGATACAAACATTTCTTGAAAAATACAAAAATTTTGTTACAAAATAAGAGACTATTAACTAAAAAAAAATACCTGAAAATACATGGATTTTATTACCGAAGAGAACACTATTAACAGCAAACCAGAAGAGTAAGCGACTCAAAGACAGCAGCAAACAGTGTTCTGTCAGGTTTAGTTCCTGATATTAAAGACTTACTCTTCTAGTTTGCCATGTTTTGTACTAATTTTTATTTATTCATTTATTTATTAAATTGTTAGGTGAAAATACGGAATAGTTAACAAACCCCCTCCCCATGTTAAGAATGGGTTTCTAAATAATAAAGGAAAACATAATAAAATGTCTTTGTTTTTTATTTTAAATAATTTCTTTTACAAAAATAAGTAATTAGAAAGATATTCTTAATACGGGGAGAAGGGAGGGGGGGGGGCTTTGTTAACTATTCTGTACTTTCACCTAACAATTTAATAAATGAATTAATAAATTTGTGAAACTGAAACTCTTGCCGGAAGTTATATTATGGATGAAGTTAAATATCAGG
Organism: Sepiola atlantica; assembly: GCA_963556195.1. Classification (NCBI taxonomy): domain Eukaryota; kingdom Metazoa; phylum Mollusca; class Cephalopoda; order Sepiida; family Sepiolidae; genus Sepiola; species Sepiola atlantica. Next base: position 35,868,157 of record OY744531.1, read on the forward strand.
AAGTAAATCTGACAGAATACTGTTTGCTGCTGACTTGGAATCACTTATTTTTCTGGCTTGCCCTATTAACACCTCATTATAAAACTTGAAGGGTAAATATTGTAAATTATATTCTTACCCGAATGTCAGTCTCTCTGTTGTGTAGCACGAAGACTATTTAATTCCTTATCCTACCCCCTGCTGTTGTTGTTGTTGTTGTTGTTGTTGTTGTTGTTGTTGTTGCTGTTGCTGTTGCTGTTGCTGTTGCTGTTGCTGTTGCTGTTGTTGTTGTTGTTGTTGTTGTTGTATTCGTTTGTAATTAAAACCTTTACTACCGATATACTGGTCTCTTATTATTCTCTGTATCAGTAGACTTATGCCACAGTTTGCAATATTTTACAAATTGTGTGTGTTGATTATTGTCCTCATATAAAGTGCTGTTTTTTTCTTTTTTGCTATTGAACCACCACTTATCAAGGCCAAGTTAGGATCTAATCTCGAATAAGGCCAACTTCTACAATATTTTGTAACAAAAGGGTCGTCAAATGAAAGGAAAACAGAACGCTTTTATAAAAAACAACGATACTTACTTTTCGTTTGTTGGCCTTTTGGCCAAGATCAATGTGTAGTATCTGTTCCGATGGATACTGCACGCCGGTCCTGTGCAGTTCTAGGAGGTCCACCCTCCCAGGCTTAGCCTCCCCTCTTTGGGGAGGAGTAAGTTTATTGCTTACTGCCTGAGGCGCCCTACTGGGGAATGCTGACGGGGCTGCCCAGGCAATTTTTTAAATTGCCAGAGTGCTCACCTTCTCAGGCGCTGGCTTATAAAATCCCACTTTCCCGACCTTGTGTCACATCTTACCGCTGTGCGAGGTAGATAAATCAATACACCATTGGATGTAAGTTATCAGAAGTTTAGACTTAGACAGTGAAGAAAAGAATTAAAGTAATAAAGTTTGGCTGCCAAAAGTATTTTCTTAGAGCAGTATATCTTCAAATGAAGATAGCCTCGCTCGGCTGTCCATTTGACAGAGGCAGGAGAGAAGACGCCTTTCTTTGTTGGTGCCTGGAAACTCTCTGTGACTGCTGTGTTATACCCTAAAGGGTCTGGATGTAGTCCTTCAAAGATGCGATCGAAATTAAGATGCCCAGGAGTCTGATTGATCATCCTGTGACTAAACTACCTCACAGGGGTCGTTCTCCATGAGAGGAAAGAAATGTTTATGCTTATGACTGCTACACAAGCGCCACTCGAGGATAAGAGTTAATGAGACGGAATGATTGTCAGTCGAGAGATGAGGAACACTATGGGAGTACTAATATTGATCAAAGCTATGAACTGCATTTGATGACTTAGAATTTGTTGACATTAGGGTCTGTTCTATCTCCAGAATTCTTGAAGAGGCAATTTTCCAGCTATCAGGGATGCAAAATTCGGCAAGGCATTTTATGGTGTCCCGAACATGAGATGGGAAGATGGTCAGGTCATCAAGTGTGGTTTCAGTCCGCAATGGGAATTTTGGGAGGGAGTGGTTTGTGGAGTCCAAAGTGAAGTTTAAGGCGAAGCACTGGACAAGTAGTTCAGTCTTATCAGTTGCCGTGCGAACATCATTGTGGTTTGTACAGCAGGGGAATTGTTGTTTGTTCATTGTTCACCACACTGTTGTAGATTTTCCAGAAATCACGAGTACCTAGTTCGTTGACTGAATGCGTTTTCTGGTCAGCTCTGTATACCTTCTCTTTGCTTCATCTATAACAGCCTTGCAATTTTTTCTTGAAGCTATAAATTTCTGTCTATTCATAGTTGACTTCTGGCGGCCGAAATGTTGGAATGCGTGCTGCCTCTGAGCAATTGCAGCTGTACATTCCGAGGTGAACCATTGTGGAGTGTGTGGCTTGCTGTAGAATTTACACATGAGGACATATGCTTCAATGACTGCTTTGACCCATTCAGTTACCTCATTTGTGCACTGATCAGCAGGGAGAGAAAAAGTTTCACTCCATTGGGGCATTACTGATGTGATTTCTGATGGAATCCCAATCAGCCTGCTTAAAGTATCTCGTCATTTTGAGAAACAGCTCATAAGCTTTGGGACGAGATTTTAGAGTGATATAAATCATTACCACAAGGTGATCAGCATTCCTGAGCAGTCTATTGGCATTCGTCACACAAGTCTTGGGCAGTGAGGTCAGGAACAGGTCGAGAAGTGAGGCTTGCTGGTCAACACGATCAGGAACACAGGTCAGGAAAGTGGCAGTCTGTGAGAGGGAGTGTGCTATTGAGAAACTATACGTGGAGTTACCAACTGTGTCTGTATAGCTGGAGAATTCAAAACAGTCACGGTGATGTGCGTTTGTAGAGATATAGGATACTGGCAGGTGTAAGAAGTTTTCTAGTCCATTAGAGGTAACCTACATTCCTTACAGCAGACTTGGCAGCATATTCTATGTATTTGTTCCAATTTATGTTACCTTTCTATGTTAGGCCGAGGAATGTAAATATTAGACCTTCAGGTATAGTGTTATCATCAATTGCGCTCTTATAATTGTTAACAAAAAGGAGCTTTGTGTATGTAGCATTGTATGTAACCATTCATGTTTGGCCCCATTCTTCTGCAGATTATCATTTTCTAAGGATTTAGCCATTCCTTTGGATATGTGTGTGTTTGACTTGTCCATATGTTGAGAATAGAATGTAGTGTCATCAGCAAATATCTTGGATGCGAATGCATTAGGGACGTCTCTATGAAAATCAGGAATAATAAAGTTCGAATAATCGCCACCCACATTAATGTCATGTTGTTTAGATGTACGGCCATTGAGGACAACTTGAATTTTTTTAACTAAGAAGAATTTGATAATATAAAATATTCGTCCAGTAATACCATACGAATTAATTTTCTTGAGAAGATCTTCATACTAGGCCTTGTCAAAGGCTTTGGATGGATATATCAAGCGCTACTGCCCTAACTTCACCTGTCTGATCCAGTGTATGGTATATGCATTCAGTGTATGGTATATGCATTCAGAGATGACCATTAGGATATCCACAGTAGAACGGTATTGCCTAAATTCATACTGTTGGTCAGAAAAAATGTAGCATTTATGAGGTGGTAGACTATTACTATATTAATTAATGATTCAAAGATTTTAGCGAAGACGAGGCTGGTAGAGCGATAATTTTGCAAGTAAGTTCTTTGACCAAAATTCTTGCAAAACTAGTACCGCAGAGACAATTTTTCACCTAGCAGCAAAACAAAATTCAGCAAGACATTAGTTATAGAGGTTGGAGAGGACAGGGGCTAGCTCAGCAGAGCATATTTTTTGTTATTACTATAGCAGGGAAAGATGAAGTCCACATGCTTTGGAGGTATCAAGGTTTGTTTTATGATGTCAAGGATATCGGAAGGGGTGATGGTCAGATCATCAAGTGTGGTTTCTATCCGTAGTGGGAAATTTGGGAGTGAGCAGTTTGTGGAGTCCAAGGTGAAGTTTAAAGTGAACCACTAAGCAAGCATTTCAGCCTTATCAGTTGGCATCTAAGCCACATTATGGTGGTTGGATAGTAAGAGAACTGTTGATTCCCAGTTATTCACCACACTATTATAGATTTTTCAGAAATCCCCAGTTCCTAATTTTTGCGACATAATGCATTTTCTTGTCATCTCGATATACCTATTTTTAGCTACGGTTATTACACTCTTGCAATGGTTTCTTGATGCTATAGATTTTTGTCTATTTGTAGGTTGTTGAATCGGCGGAATTCTTGCTGCCTATGTGCAATAGCAGCTGCACAGGTCGAAATGAACCTTTGGGGAGAATGGGGCTTACTATAGAATTTCCGTGTGGGGTCAAGCTTCCAAGCCTTTTTTGACTCATTCTGTTATCTTATTTGTTCAGCAGGGAGATAAAAAGTTTTACTCCATGTGGATTCTCTGATGAGATCTCTGATGGATCCCCAATCAGTCCGTTTGCAATATCTCATTTTTTTTAGTAATGGCATTCGGTTTGGGGTCAGAGGTTTAGGGTGATATCAACCATTATCACAAGGCTGGTTGGAAAGTTACTGTTTGTGAAAAGGGTTGTGCAATAGAAGAAACTATGTGTGCTGTTACCATTTGCGTCTGTGTAATTTGAGAAACCAAGCCAATCTCTGCGGTGGACATTAAAATCCCCAAATACATGGATTTGGCCACTCAGATCCAAGAAGAGTGCTGTGTCTACACTATCAGAGATATAGTCGGGCAGGGTACAGTCCTAGGTCGAAGAAGAATAGTAGAGGAAATATAAGTAACTAATGCTGTGTTGCAAGCTAAATCTAAAGCAGATATAGATCTGATCTATGTTCTTTAGTCAAGGGGAGGGTATTACGAATATAGACTCTGAGTCTATGCTTGTGGGAGGTGTCCTGGTGTGTCAAAACGATTAGAGGAGATTAAGGAATGTAGATTAGTTTCGCTTAGTGCTAGGATATCTGAGAAATTTACAAGTAGGAAAGATTCTACATCATCGAGGTTAGTTCTAAGCCCTTAAATATTTGTTAATGCAAGCCTCAAGAGAGGAGGTGAATTGGTTGTTTTTGGAGTGGCATCTGGTTTGAACATATCACTCTTTATTCGTATTGACATTATTATTGTTTTTAGATAGAGTGATTTGGACAAAGTGGATGTTTGTTGGATGTCAGTAAGCTAACACAAGTAGACTATTAGACTATAGGATTGTGGACTCGGGAAAGCCCACCAGACATTAGTGCAGAGTTCCTTTCAATGTATGACATGGCACAACAATTATCTCGATATTATACAACTGTTGATAGAGCAGCCGCTCTTAGCGCTACCTAAGAGTTAGGGCTCCTGTACTCCCAGTCGGAAACTACAGCCAGAAAAACTGTCAGAACAAGAGCTGCCCAGACTAGTAGTGTGAAACTAAGTGACAAGAAATTGTTCCCAAGTTACAAAGATAGAGAGAAAGAGAGATGGCGTGACAGCGTTTATTGTCCTAGTCAGGAAATAAGGCCAAGTACTTCGAAGACGACCAAGTTGTAATCAACAGGGAAGCAGTCTCACGGTGATGTGTTCCACAGGCAGGAAGCTCTTGTAAAGAAGCTTTGTCAATGGAAATTCCACAGGCAGGAAGCTCTTGTAAAGAAGCTTTGTCCATGGAAATTCCACAGGCAGGAAGCTCTTGTAAAGAGGCTTTTCCATGGAAATTCCACAGGCAGGAAGCTCTTGTAAAGAAGCTTTGTCCATGGAAATTCCACAGGCAGGAAGCTCTTGTAAAGAAGCTTTGTAAATGGAAATTCCACAGGCAGGAAGCTCTTGTAAAGAAGCTTTGTCCATGGAAATTCCACAGGCAGGAATCTCTTGTAAAGAAGCTGTATCTATGGAAATTCCACAGGCAGGAAGCTCTTGTAAAGAAGCTTTGTCCATGGAAATTCCACAGGCAGGAAGCTCTTGTAAAGAAGCTTTGTCCATGGAAATTCCACAGGTAGGAAGCTCTTGTAAAGAAGCTTTGTCCATGGAAATTCTGCAGGCAGGAAGCTCTTGTAAAGAAGCTTTGTCCATGGAAATTCCACAGGCAGGAAGCTCTTGTAAAGAAGCTTTGTCCATGGAAATTCCACAGGCAGGAAGCTCTTGTAAAGAAGCTTTGTCCATGGAAATTCTGCCTGATCCAAGACAGATGGAAGGAGAAATGAAAAGTAACTTTTTATTATGGCAGAAGGTGAGGCATTGTTTCTCACTTTGCATGAATCATTTCATTCATTACCAAAAGCAAGGGCAACCCGGACGGATTTAGGTAAAAAGACATCAGAAAAGTTACAGTATAAAAAGGAGAATGAAAAAAGGCCACAGGGGAAGAGGAATGAATAAAGTGGAACGAAAAATTGGCAATACAAAAAAAAAGCAGTGGGAGGAAGGGTTGCGGAAAAAAGAGGGAACATAAAATAGTGACGGAAAAAGGACAATTTTGACAAAGTAGCAAAATTGGGCAATTAAACGACAATAAAAAAATGATTTTTGGACCCTTCTGAAGGAAATTTAGTACGTTCCTTCTGCTATGGTTTAAAAAACTTGTCCAGATAAAACACATTACATCAATACAAAGGTTAACACACGCACACGAATGCAACCTTTCAACTTCAAGTGTGGAACTTTTTCATGATCTTTTTGTATTTGGATGTACTTTCAACCAACTCTGGCAAGTCACAACCTGGAAAGCTCGGACACTGGTGAAACTACACATTGCTATGCAAAAACAACCTTATGCAACTCTTATCAAACACATATTCCTAAAACGTTTGCCTTTCTCTCACTCTGAACTTTTTACAAACGAGAACATATATCTTTTCAAACACAGACACGAACAATACTTATAATGTTTTAGCTGATGTAACCTTCGACCTTTTTCAGGTTCATCTTGTCGAACTCGGGAATTTTTATGTTAAACTTAGAATTTATATAGAATTTCAGAACTAAGCCCTTTATTTAATCCACGGAGTAGATTGTTCTCGTTCCCTCAGCCATGACCAGGTAGATTACTAAATAGGTATGCAAGATGAGACAAACGTGAATACTAGCTTGTATAAGCTACTCTCTTTCTTTCTCTGTTCGTTCGGTTTAATCCTTCCTCTTATTTCCTTTTCACTTCTTTCCCTTTCTGTACTGAGTGGAAATGGGATGCACTGAAATCAATTGCTCTGTCCAACGTCTACACAATCATAGTATGAAGTCCTGAAATAAAAACATTAGCTCACATGTTAGTGTAAACTTGCAAGATGATGAAAGCAACAGCGAGCAAAAACAGTGTCCATGGTGAGGGCAGAAAACACACCAAATGATCGCTACCTAATACTAAGACACCTTAACGACTACTGCTACTACTGTTGTCTTCTCTACTGTTACAGCCAGAAAAAAAGGTAAAGACACACATGCACAAAAATGGAACTCTAAGCAAACACATACATACTTCTAACGATTGTGCGTTTTTCCCACTTCAAACTTTCTATAAAGAGAACATCTGACTTTTCAAACACAGACACGAACAATCCTAACACACAAAATATCTTTCAATCATCTGTAAATTTGTAAATATATAAATATGTTTTGTTTGTTAACCACGTTTTTTATCTCTTTCATTCATAACAACCATTTTTGTCCATTTCTACATTCATTACATATTAAATGTCATTGTGGGTGTTAGTACATCCAAAGACACGAGCATCGTCTATATCGCATCACAACCAGGATCCATTTAAACAAGTAATAAGGTGAATTTAGAAATTGCTAAATAGTGACACTCCACCACCATCATGGTCATCACCATCATCATCATTATAATCATCATCATCACCACCACCACACTGGCCCCCATTGGGGATGGCAGCCAGACGCATCCTTACTCATTGAAATTTCCTCTAACGTGTTGTCTCCATTAATTGAGTTGGGAGCCAAATCTCTAACGTTGACGGTAGTTTCGATGCCAGAAGGTAGACATACATGGGCATAATGAGGATTGATCTTCAGTAACGTAGCAGGTGTAACCGGTGGGTCATATTTACTCAACCTAATATGATCTCTGACGTATACTTGGCCTGGTTTTGCCCACAGGGGAATAGAAGTACCAGAAGTGAATATTACGTGTATATCTATTGGTATTCATCATACACGCATAGATTGGTTAATGTGGTTGGGGTCACTGCTTTCCTTAAGGGTCATGTGGATTGGCCAAAAGATAATTCCAATCACTATTCTCTTAGGGGGGTCATGTAAACAAGCTTATATAAACTCGGTTGACTGCCTTACGTCACCAAGCCCAAGACGGCTATTATGAGAGCGTCCCTCCATCTACGATAGAATAGCCAACCACTACTACACATTGGGGTCCACTTCTTCAAGTAAGTTTAGTTCCACAAAAGCATGGGGTACACAAACCCGTTTTTCTGTATACAAAACAGTGAGTGCAAAATAGTAAAAACTATTTTGCACTCACTGTTTTGTATATCATTCTGTCTTATTTGAATAATTCAAATAGTTCGATTAATAAACGGTTGTTGCTCCCTTTGCTTCGTCTCAATTCAATTTTTGCACTTATCTATTATTATTATCTATCATTAGAAAAAAAATGAAAGAAAGAATGAAAGTAAAAGAAAGAAAAAGATGAAAGAATGAAAGTAAAGAAAAGAAAAAAGAATGAAAATCAAAACAGAAAGCAAAAAATGAAAAGAAAAAAATGAAAACAATAGAATTTTTTTGTGGACGATCAAAAATTTTGCACAGACAACTGATCTAAAGTCATTACATTTCATCGTATTTGGACTTTTCAAAAAATGTAATTTTAATGTAGAAAGCAACTGTGTGTTTTTTTCTATAGGAGCCAACTAGTAAACATAATTTACAAACTAACCCAGTAATACACAAGTAAGATCAAATCCTTCACTGTATAATAAAGACCAATGTGTATTTATTTGCATATAAATAATTATAAATCTGTCACAAAAGTTAGTTAGTAAAAAAGGTGTTTTCTTCTAGTCCCTGAACGAAACGATTTCAAGTGGGAAGTGAGAAATAGTTGGTGTTTTTTTTCTTTAGGTCATCAGAAATGATAATAATAATTTATCTATGAAAGATTTAATTACTGGAGTAATTCTATGATTTTATATGAATATTAGTACGAACACTGGTGAAGCATAATTTGTTTCCGGGCATTTTTGAAGGAGGGTGTACACTAGTATAAAATAAACAGTACAAACTAAAGTGAAGGAAATTCACTAATTTCAAATTTCAATCATCTATCTAACATAACTAAAAATATTTTCTTAGAGTTTGAACTGAAATTTGTTTCAGAGACAAAATACCACATATCTCAAATCCCCATAATTACTTGCAAGCGAGAATAAATCCTGTTACATTAGTAAATAGGTATATGAAACTAACAAACATAAAGAAGATACTCTCTTTCTTTCTCCATTCGTTTGGATTACTCTTTCCTCTTCTTTTCTTTTCACTTATTCCTCTTTCTGTACCGAGTAAAAATGGTACACACTCAAATCAATTGCTCTCTCTCTCTCTCTCTCTCTCTCTCTCTCTCTCTCTCTCTCTCTCTCTCTCTCTCTGGTGTCTGCATAAACGCAGTGTGAGATCCTGAAATTAAACAATACATTAACTCAAATGTAAGTATGAATTTGAGAATTCTCACTCAATGAGAATTACTGTGCATTTGAAAAAGTATGTCTGAGAGCCTTCTAATATCAACAGTCACTCGATACCATCCAAAAAAAGAGTTCTTCTGACTGACATATTTATGTCATCATCACTCCACAAAGATGATGAAGACAACAGCAAAAAAACCTGACTAACTCTTAGTTTTTAATTGAGAACTTTCACCTGAAGCGATTGTTTTGATTTGCTTGCGAAATACATAACTTTTCTACATGTTTTCTAATTCAACGATTAGTCAGTCATTGCTATCGATGTTCATCGAAGGAATGAAACATATCATGATGCTTATAGATGTTTATAGACGCATTATCAGCTTCCAAGAAACGTTTTCTCACAGTGGATCAAAAACAACAACGCATCGTGATTCAGAGAATTATTTCAATACAATAAAAAGGAGTTTTTGTATCAATATGTAACGATGTATGAAATATGAGTCAAATTGGCAGTCAGTTCAGTGGACAGCAGATGGGAAAGCCAGGGGGTTTTACCCCACCTAATAAACCGGTATTGTCGGGTCTGGATTTATGCCGGTCTATCGGTTGTCCGTCTTGTGCAGTTCTAGGAGGTGCACCCTTGCAGGCTTTGCCTCCCCTCTTTGAGGAGGAGTAAGTTTATTGCTTACTGCCTGAGGCGCCACTACCGGGAAATGCTGACGGGGCTGCCCAGGCAATTTTTAAACAGCCAGAGTGCTCAAATTCTCGAGCGCTGGTTTTTTCCCACTTTCCTGACCTTGTGTCACATCTTACCTTGTGGGAGGAAGATAAATAGAAGCAGAGGGGAAAGCCGTCAAAAATGACAAAAGACACAAACATTAACAGGCAATGTTTTGGCCTCCATATTTTAGGATGTTCAAGGCATTTTGTTCATCGGTAACCTTGAGAAAGGGAAAATCATCAATAGCAAATATTATTGGTGCGTTTGAAAGGAAGAAATTGCCAAAAAAACGGATACAAAAGAAGAAGAAATGGTATCTTTCACCATAGCAATGCACAATGTCACAAGGCGATGGCAAAACTACATGAATTTCACTTCAAATTGCTTCTACAAATTGCCTTATTCTACAAATCATGCCCTCAGCAACCTCAAAAGAATGTCCCACGGAAAGAGATTTGGCTCCAATGAAGAAGTGATATTAGAAACTGAGTCATTTTTTTAAGCCAAATCGTTCTACACAAAAAGCTTCAAATTGTTAGAGAAGCATTGGAATCAGTGTATCACCTTAGAAGGGATGAATAAAATCGAATTTTGCCCAAAGTAGAGTGGAGATTGTGTACGTGATGTGGGATTTCATCAACCAGGACCACCTCAGTCATTTGACCCTATTTGAATCTGGTAGTACATCGACAACCTGGCAGTTTCACCCAGACGTGATCTTCTACATCGATCTATGGGTCGCGCATCTTCTCGTCGTCAAATGACTGCACAAATTCGAATAATTTTACTCAAGCCTGGTACATGTAGATGCCATTTGCAGTTGCGGTTGTAGTGGACCTGTTTTTCTTCAACATAAAATCCTCTTTATGCTGTGGTGGCTTCTTTCTGCGATGCCATTGCCTGATAGTAGTATGCTTGCGCATCACAGCCGCAGTCAAACTCTCCATTTACACAAAAACTGTCTGACTTGCTGGCTGAAAAAATCTTATGCAGTGCTCCCAGTTCATAAAAAGACATACAATAGTTGTTAAATAACACTTGCCGAATCGTGTCGTGACAAACCACAGTAGATGATGGAACTCCCTCCCTGCCCCCTGTTTCCCGACAGTACTGACATGCAGAAATTTAAAACTAATGTAAACAGACATCTCGCTGCGCAGATACCAATTTAGGTTGCCCCCCCCCCCAACCTTCTCCCATTTTCTTTTTTCTCAGTAGCCCCTTACTTCTACAGTGGTGGCCTGTCTTGTTTGGGGTGAACTATGTTAAAAAAAAAAATTTTTTTAAAAGAAGTGGTCACCATTATAATGGGTTATATCCATTTCTACTATTTGCCATGCATCACTTGCTTCGAGGTGTCCTTTTTTGCTAATTTGTGAATTGTCAATTGACTTACACATCTCACAGTCCTTGATGACTTGTCTGGTTTGGCCATGAAACACAGAGTCCTCTTGATGCCTGGATATCCGCTTTGCATGTGTATGTTTTTTATCTGCTGCTAACTCATCACACACTTTGACCAATGGGCTCAGAACTCATCTTTATGGCATGATAACATTTGCAGGCCACTTGCGTCAACTGGTCAGCAAGGTTGCAGTATGACGAGATCAATGTTACGCTGATTACCAGGTCATACTCTTTAAGGTGTCTAACCGTCGTCTTATCTGCATCTCAGTTGCTGCCTTGGTGTGTATTCTTCCTTTCCCAGTCAGCATGTCGAACACCAAGTGATAGATGCAAAGATGCAATCTCCTTGCTTAACACTGTAGTGCTAGGTTAATGCATTTCCTCACAGCATCTAACTCAGTCAGGTTGATATGCTGGGCGTTGTTTGCGGGCCACAACCAACAGGCATCCTCCAACACGACTTTATCTTTCTCCAACAGAACTCCCAACGCTAGTGAACTGGCATTGACCCATACATTCATTTTTTCCCCGTTGATTCACCACTCTCCTCGGGACGGGTCCTTGTGTGTTACTCTCTCAACACTTTCTGCAATGTTTGCTCGTCCCACCATTTTGTTACCACATTCACTCTGCGTTTTATTATGCGAACTACTATGCAAAGCCAGCCACACACTGGCAGGTTTTCTGTACAAGGAAAAAACAGTAAATCACATTTCCCTATCTCCATCGCAGGGTGTCATTCTCCGCCTTGATATCTAGGCCAAGCACGCACACTCCGTCTCCAAATCTATTCTTAATTCGTGCACTTCAGTCCAAACTGCCAACTTTGCTAGGATGTGCATCACTGGTTTGACGTCTCCCTTGATGTAAATGTCGTCGTGATATGTCAATGTCGCTTTTTCAATGGGATAACACAGCACCGATGATGGTCTTCATGATTTGCGGCACCACATTCAACCAAACACCCAGTTTGGTCAGGCAGTATCTTGTGTCGTGAAATCCCACCGTCAGATTGAGCAATGATATGTATGATCCTTTCTAGCACCACTCCGTCAACTTGCTCAAACATGCATCAGAATCAGCATTGTAAGCTTTTATCAGTAGTCCATGCCTGGTCGCACCTTTGACTTGTTATGTTGTACAACTGCCATTAAAGAGATAAGACCTTTTGGAGCTGAAACTTCTTGATTGGGATATGGGATCAACCAGCCATCTTTAATCCAGGTGTCAATCTCTTGTTCATATGCAGCCCTAACGTTTGCAGTTACAGGGTAGTATGTTGCACCATTCCGTAGTTTGGTTGATGCTTTATTGTCTGCCCATTTCCACGAAGCAGTCTAGATCTTCTAGCGTTGATCCTACTCCACCATGTTAAAACTCAACAGAACAGAAAATGCCGACATAGCTTGTAAGTTTTTCGTGTCTCAGACGTCTCTCTCCCACCGAACACTCAAATTAGTCCAAACACGCCGCGTCAAGTTTTCGCACTAACACCGAGATAGGAAAAGTCTATCTCTTTTTATTTCAATGACAATTCAACTATGCAAAACAATGCTCCTTTGCATAAGCGAACTCTCATCATACCATAAAAAACAGATTCTATCTTGTAAACGAAACGTTCTCAGTTCAATCACCAATGGACGACACACTGTGTGACCCTCTCTTTTTCCTTGTGGCTTTTTTTCCATGACGGCTGTTACATAATACATATCTCTCTAGTGTGGAAGATGATCATTCACTTTCCGACGAGATAGTGTTTTAATGACATGTACCTATTTTAATTAAATCATGTTCTTGTTTTTTGGGAGGAGGCTGTTAATGGTTAAGGCAGTTTTTTGGGGGGGTGGGGTGTTGCCACCCAGACTTAGGGTTATTAGTAGAGTTACAGGTGGAGTGCTTTTTGGTGGAGAGGGGCTGTTGCAACATGGACTTAGGTAAGTAGTAAAGTTAAGGGAGATTTTTTTAGGGAAGGGGGTTTGTCGCCAACTGGACTTAGGGTTAATATTAGGGTTAAGGGAGGGGGTTTTCTTTAATCTCCAACAAAAAAAACCCAAAAAACACACAATTCATCTTTTTTGATAAAAGACAATGACCCGGAAATGGATAATGATCTTATGTTAAATTTATATGCAAAACTGATTCCCCACTCTAAATTCTAAAATATATTTTTTTATTTAGTGTTTTTCCCAAAGTTTTTCAAGGTGTTCACACGTTATCGCCTAAAAAATGTAGAATTTCATTTTTGGGGTAGGGGTGGAAAGAATGTCCTCATCTATATATAATTTTCTTTTTGATTTGACAACTGTTTAATGCTTTCACTTTATGTACCGTATCCTAGCTATTCATCTATATTTTGGGCCATTTTTTTCTATTTATTCACTTGTGTCATTTTTACCTGCGCCATTATCACCTAAATTTGAACCTCAACTTTGGTATTGACAACTGGTCGGAAGAAAAGAAAGAAATACCTCGACTTGGAAATAACATACAAGGGACGTAACTCTAAATGACTCATTACCTTTATTGGGAAAGGTTCTATAAGCCTGGCTCTAAATTGGCGGTAAATCTATCCCGCGTGTTATTGTTTCAATTTGAGCGACCGTCTATAGAAACTGACAAGATGAGTTTGTGGGTGGATAAATATCGTCCTACCTCGCTCAATAAATTGGATTATCACAAGGATCAGGCGACTCTTCTTAAGAAACTGGTACGTTTTTAAACATATCATTTTTTTTTATTTACTTTTCAGATTTGTTTTGTTTATGTGTTTCGCGGAAGTATTCCCCCCCCCCCCGATTTACTTGTCTCTCCAAGGGGAAAAGTTAGACACAAGGTCGGATTTTAATGTGTGGAAAATCCAGTTCCCTAAAAAGCCGCACTCTGGATTTGGACAAAATAAAAATTGCTTCAGTCTAGAATTATTTCTCTTTCACTAATGAGTACAGAAAAGATTAAGTGTAGCATCAAAATAGGTACTACACTTTGCTCCAAGCGAAAAGGCCAAGGATTTTTTTTTAATTACCAGAATGGTATATTATTGATGAACTTTATAGCCGGTGTAATGGAAAATGTCGTTTCCGCTAAAATTAGGGATTTCAGTTACATCGGCTATAAAGTAAGTGCCCATTGTACAACGAAAATATAAGAAAGTGACCCCCCCCCCCCACCCTTTCTTCGGTACTGGAAAATGAATAATAACAACAAATGTATTTTCGATAATCGTTCTTTAAACTTGCCGGTGCTTATCCGAATAAAATAAGATAAAACAAACTGAGAAATATCTGTTTGATGTACGTACCTGTCACGGAATGAATATATCGTATACCAAAAATCACGTAAAATAATCAAGTAGTTTTTATTTTATACAAGAAAATCAAATTTTACCGATAAACGGGTAATGTTGATCTATCAGCGGCATTATTGGTTATATTCAAGGCAGCTAAGGGAGATAAAACCCAAAATTCAAGACTTTATTTCTCTATCTCGCAAAAGTTCGTATTATCTCCCTTTAATATGGTCAACATGGCGGCGATATTTCTCCCTTATTCGTAAATCGATAAAGTATCGTTTCTGGCGATGTAGGGGCAAAGACATGGCCAGAACACGTTCATTCATTCGTTTATCGGTAAAATTTAATTTTTATTTATAAAATAAAAACTACTTGATTAATTTACGTGATTTTTGGTATAGGATATATTCAGCCAGTGTAAGGTACGTACATCAAACAGATATCCTCAGTTTGTTTTTGTTTTTTTCTTCTTATGTCTCCCTTGTTGACAGAGCCGCACTGCAGAATGACATAGAAAGGCTCTCTAGATGGTCAGCAGATTGACAGCTAAAATTTAATACATCGAAATGCAGAGTTATACGCTTTGGACATAACAACCAAAGGAATATCTATCTCATGAAGGACAATGACAAAGAAATTGGCGCTTCAGATGTTGAAAAAGACCTGGGTGTATACGTAGACAACAAACTGTCATTTCATCACCATGTCAATGAAATTAAAGAAAGCAAACCGTACACTTGGGACAATAAAACGAACGTTTGTTAGCAGAGATAAGACCGTGATCAAGAAGCTCTACACCTCAATGGTAAGGCCCATCCTTGAGTACGGAAATGCACCACGAGTCCATCAGTTTGTCGGTGATATTGACAAGGTTGAAAAAGTCCAGCGCCGAGCCACCAAATTGTGCCCTACACTTGTGGACCTGCCATACGAAGATAGGCTGAGACACATGAAGCTCCCGTCCATGTAAGGAACGTGGAGATATGATCCAGACATTCAAGATCCTCACAGGCAAAGACAACATGGACTAGGAGAGATTGTTACCCCTCAGCAAGATCACCGGAACAAGAGGTCACAACCTGAAACTGGAAAAGAAGCATAGTAGGCTAAACATCAGAAAGTATTCCTTTGGGATACGGGTTGTGAACAATTGGAATTCTCTGCCAGACTTAACAGACATAAACGACTTTAAGTGCAAGTTGGACAAACATTGGCTTCACAGACAATATTCAGTCAGACCTGTGCACGAACTGGTATAGTGGACAAGAGGGAAAGGAACGGGAGTTACAGGCACAAACCTTTTTCCCAAATATATGTTATGTTATAAGCACCAATATTTCGAATGAAATGGATTTTGGCATTGGTTTTGGAATTACATACTCCTAAACAACTTATTTTGGTTTAAAAAAAAAAAATCACAGGCCATCGCTGCGAGAAAAAAACATGCTTTTCATTAACGGCAACACTAATCCGTATCTCCAGGTTGGCAATAGTTATAAGAAGAAAAAGAAATTGAACTTTTAATTGTATGTTGCAATCGCCGTCATTATCATGAATTTCAGGAGAGATAATTCAAACTGTCTTTCTTAAATAAGATAACAAAAGGTTAGGGTTTTAAAAAAGAAATCCAGCGGGGAGCAGGATGAGCAGCCGACTGTCGTGAACCAAGACACTTGTCCGCGGCGATCGAAGAGCTGACGTTTGGTTTGCTGCTTGTGTGGAGGAGACCTGCCGGCGCGAACCCGGAAACGCTCACTTACGAAAAGTGTAATTTAATTTTTTGAGAGGAAACGGCAGCGGGCGGCTTATGCCGCGCCTCATTAGCATATGTGAGATGTCGCTGCTATAAGGAGCATGACAAAATGGGATTTTAATAACTCATGCATTGGGAGGTTGAAGTGAACGGAAGAGGAAGAAAAAGTGCCGCATTATTTTGGCGATCGTTGTATTGACTTTTTCAAAAAAAAGGTATCTATTTTTACGTCCCCTCTGAATATTGGTCGACTTTACAATTTTTTAACATTTTTATTTTACTTTTCAAAAAAGAATTAACGTTAAAGTGTAGTATCTGTTCTGATACTATACTTAATCTTTTCCCTAACTCTCAAGATTGAAAATATCGACATGTGAATCATTTAACGATCTCTATGTATTTTTTCAGAGTTTCCATCAGTTTATCATAATTTCTTCAGAGTTTGTCTATCAAGCATGATGTATGGAAGTGAAACTTGGCCAGTGAGGGTTGAGGACATGCATTGCATGGTGAGAATGATATGATGGATTTGTAATGTGAATATTAAAAGTGTAATTTGAGTGTTATAGACAAGCTTAGATCTGATGACCTCAGAGGAAGATTAAATCTGGACAGGGTTGCAGAACAGGAGAATTTGATGATATTCCCACGTTGAAAGAATGCATGAGAATTCTTGGGTTAGTAGTTGTAGAACAGTTGAGGTAACAAGGTTAATTGTCAGGGAAAGGCTAAGGAAAACATGGGAGGAAGTGATGAGAATGGATTTGAGAGAAAGAGGGATAAATAAAGACCTACCAGAAATAGTTGGCAAGTCAATTTTTAAAAGCTGTCTAACACATACCAGCATGTAAAACAGACATTAAATCGAATATAGTGATGATGATTCTCTCGGTAATGTGATGGGTGTGTAGGTTGAAACATTTGGAGTTGCCTGAGATTATACAGGTTACTGCAAAAACAGTTCTCTGTACTTGTAGGTCATTGTTGCTAACCCGGAGGCATATTATATACCCGTTCATATTGCGGATCAGACACAGACGGACAAGTATTGATTTACTCCTCTCCAGGAGTTAGGCACAAGGCCAGTTTTTATCTTACTCCCACAAATAAGATGTGACCCAAGGTCGGGTCGGGAAAGTGGGGTTTAAAAATTGCCTGGGCAGCCCCGTCGGCATTCCCCGGTAGGGGCGCCTCAGGCAGTAAGCAATAAACTTACTCCTCCCCAAAGAGGGGAGGCGAAGCCTGGGAGGGTGGACCTCCTAGAACTGCACAGAACAGACCCATAGATCGGCGTAAATCAAGCCCCGAAGGCCAAGACAATACCAGTCTATGGGGTGCAGTATCCATCGGAACAGATACTACACTTTGATCTTAGCCAAAAGGCCAACACAGACGGACGAGTAGCCTGGAGCAGCTGGTTACCAGTGTAGACACTCCTTGAATTTTCAACGTATTTACGCTTGCTGTCGAATCTCTGCAGGGGCACAAGCAACCAGAAGCTGTCGGATTCTGAAACCGATGTTACATGGATTTCTATTTGAAATATGGATTGTAAGCGTAGGGTTTAGCTTCTTCTGTTCCACAGACGAAATCTACAAGGCAGCAGGTACTTTCATGAGGTTTAGCCCACAAGCCGAGACGGTTTATCAGGGTATAGCGTTTGGAGCCACACATGGAAGATTTGGAGTATGCGTGAGTACCAGGCCTGACCACCTGTCCTGATACTCTCAGCATACAGCTAGTGAGTATTGCAAAGTGCTACGACTACATACACCGCTATTGGTATCCGTCGCTGGAACCGGAAATGGCTGAAAACTCTTTGAGTTGGACTGTAATGCCATATGTAATCCTGTGATAAAATCAAACGAACTCCTCTTCAACAACACCGCAACAAACAACAACAAATTTCAACTCCAATGTGCTCTCTCGGCTGGCTTCCCCAATTCGTCCTTCTTAAAGTAGTTGTTCTCCTAATATGCAAATGAATGCCACCTATAAAAGAGTATACATGAATGGCTCATGTTACTTGGAAGCAAGTTCTCGTTTTTATTTGTATAAGAGTGAGGTTTTGATAAAAACTAAATAAGAAAATGACGCGCAAATTACTTCCACCTTGATAACATTGTCAGCAGACTTGCATCTGCATTTTTATGGAACAATATTTGAAAATTTTCTTTAACTTGAATTATTTACTGAACGAGGTGGTTTATTAATGGCTGTTCATTATGTGGGAAACATTTGTGAACTACGGGAGTATCTTGTCTCTCTTATTTTTAATTTTTAGCACCAGATTTGAAATAATAAAGTTAAAAAAAAAAAAATTCTATTCTGGAGTAAATTTAATAAATTACTTTATTTCTGGGTAAAAATTATTAGATACTAGTGCGATCCCATTGAAATTCGGCACTTTTTGCATTAATTCGTCTTGTGCTTCCCTGTAATCCAGTAATGAATTTAAGGCAACTTCTCTTGCACAACACCGCGACGAACAATCTCAATCTTCTCTCTCAGCTGTCAAATTTTGAACTGAACTGTCTTCCCTATTCGTTCGTTCCTTTAAGTAGTTCTTCTAATATGTAAATGAATGCCACCCATAAAAAATCTAACTACAAACTCAAGTTTTGTTTTTTCCACTGAAAATCGAGTGCCCAACACTGGTGACCCTTCATTTTCTTTCCATTTTTACAGTAGGCAATATTTAATCCTCCTTTGTATTTTAAACTACATATGCAAATGAATGCCATCTATAAAACATCTAACTGCAAACACAAGTTCTTTTTTCCACTGAAAATCGAGTGGCCAACATGTGAAACAGTCCACACGCTTCAAAGCTGGTAACCCTTCATTTTCTTCCATTTTTACAGTAGGCAACATTTAATCCTCCTTTGTATTTTAAACTACATATGCAAATGAATGCCATCTATAAAACATCTAACTGCAAACACAAGTTCTTTTTTCCACTGAAAATCGAGTGGCCAACATGTGAAACAGTCCACACGCTTCAAAACTGGTAACCCTTCATTTTCTTCCATTTTTACGGTAGGCAACATTTAATCCTTCTTTATATTTTAAACTACATATGCAAATGAATGCCATCTATAAAACATCTAACTGCAAACACAAGTTCTTTTTTCCACTGAAAATCGAGTGGCCAACATGTGAAACAGTCCACACGCTTCAAAGCTGGTAACCCTTCATTTTCTTCCATTTTTACAGTAGACAACATTTAATCCTCCTTTGTATTTTAAACTACATATGCAAATGAATGCCATCTATAAAACATCTAACTGCAAACACAAGTTCTTTTTTCCACTGAAAATCGAGTGGCCAACATGTGAAACAGTCCACACGCTTCAAAGCTGGTAACCCTTCATTTTCTTCCATTTTTACAGTAGACAACATTTAATCCTCCTTTGTATTTTAAACTACATATGCAAATGAATGCCATCTATAAAACATCTAACTGCAAACACAAGTTCTTTTTTCCACTGAAAATCGAGTGGCCAACATGTGAAACAGTCCACACGCTTCAAAGCTGGTAACCCTTCATTTTCTTCCATTTTTACAGTAGACAACATTTAATCCTCTTTTGTATTTTAAACTACATATGCAAATGAATGCCATCTATAAAACATCTAACTGCAAACACAAGTTCTTTTTTCCACTGAAAATCGAGTGGCCAACATGTGAAACAGTCCACACGCTTCAAAGCTGGTAACCCTTCATTTTCTTCCATTTTTACAGTAGACAACATTTAATCCTCCTTTGTATTTTAAACTA
Organism: Sepiola atlantica; assembly: GCA_963556195.1. NCBI lineage: Eukaryota > Metazoa > Mollusca > Cephalopoda > Sepiida > Sepiolidae > Sepiola > Sepiola atlantica. Next base: position 35,888,237 of record OY744531.1, read on the forward strand.
CATATGCAAATGAATGCCATCTATAAAACATCTAACTGCAAACACAAGTTCTTTTTTCCACTGAAAATCGAGTGGCCAACATGTGAAACAGTCCACACGCTTCAAAACTGGTAACCCTTCATTTTCTTCCATTTTTACGGTAGGCAACATTTAATCCTTCTTTATATTTTAAACCACACCCTACATTATCATGATATCATGAGTGTACACCCTCTCTGTCAAAAATGACGAGGGCCAAAAAAAAGATCATGCTTCGCCAGTGTTCACACTAATATTCATATGAAATAACCTCTCAATCGGTGAAGTTAAAAAATAAGAAAGAAAACATCTCAAACTGGAAATTTTAGAAAAAGTAAGAAAAACGTATCAATCGGTATAGAATAGAAAAATAAAGAAAAAAACGTCTCATTATGGAAATAGAGGGAAGTATTTCTTTCCAAATTCATTTCAAATGGCAGGAAGGGGGATCTGACTTTCTCCCTTCCCTAAACACTTAAAATGTTGGGTTTTTTTTACTGCATGATGGGTGAGAAGTGCATTAATAAAAAGTTTTAGTTAGTTATAAATGGAAAATATACAAAAAAAAAACTATATGTATTCAACATTTGGACGAGTGGTTATAGCACTTGTCTTTGGGCTGGACGACCCGGGTTCGATCCCAATCACGGCATGCGAATTTTCGGGTCTGAAAACTCCCTCTGTCCACCCAGCAGTAAATGGGTACCTGACTAAAACTCAGGGAAGGTTCAAGGCAGTGGAAGGAGAGGGATGGGCTCCGCCTTCCATATGCTGTGCCCTAGACACGGTGATTCTTAACAAATCACCGCCGCTACGGCCATGGGCAGTGTGCGATGTCGGCAACGACACTTGTCCGCGTCCAGGCTATGCGACCTTTACCTTTTACAAGCAAAAAACAAACAATTTATATAGGCCATCAACAGAAAAGGCCTCTACTCCTAACAATGCAGAAACATTCCTCTCTTCTGTATTCCTAGTGACAGCGGTACTATCCTAACACTTAAGGAGAGTAGAAAGTGGACCTTGGGTTTACTTTCGGCAGCCTTGTAACTCGCTTCACTTCTTTTGTCCTTTAGTCCTCACATTCCATGAGCAATGTTTCTGACAAGGGGGGAAGAATTGCTGTTTTCTGGGTAAGAATCTATCCATCTAACACTTATTGTTGGCCAGTTTTTTACCTTGAAGTATTTTTTAGTTTTTTTAGCTCCTTACATCAAGTGGCTTCATGCCTTGTCCAGAGCAACTTCCATAAAAAAAACAACACTAATTTATGACTTCCAAGGGGTTTGAATCTATGGGATTACTAACTAAATCCGCATATTGCAGACTTAGAACTTGTGTAAGCCGATTTCACCACTGAAAAATTCACAAAATATCAAAGGAGGCCATCTATATGAATCGTGAAATAGAAGAGGGGATCATCAGCTGTTTACAATGTAACTGTTTCTGAAATTTAAAAACAGAACTGTTATGAAGTTAATGGCTCTCTCGCCATACTGATAAAAATGCCACTTCCCCCATCACCAAATGTTGACACAATCCAGTTATTATTTTACCTCCGAGTGATACTTCAGTCAATCATCATGTGAGATGCTAAATGTACCAAAGGAAAATAACACAGCCACATATATAAATATATTTTATACACTAATAAACACACATTGGCCTTCATTATAAACCAGAAGATGTAGGGGTAGGGCCTAATACTGAACCCTGATGCACCCCAGACAATTTATTAGATAAAATAATTGTCCTTTCAGCATTTTACAGCTTGTCAACTCCTTCGTCCACATTTTCTTACTGTGCAGCATCTTATTTAAAAAAAAAAATATTCCGATATTTTTATCATTGGTTTTTAAATCATCTCAATTCTTTGAATTTAACTATTGTTGCCTTGCAGCCATTAAAGAAGGAGACCACGAGCCGTATGTGGTTATTTTTGTATTTATCTCTCTCCCACAGCATGAATGTCATTTGACACAAGGGCAGGAAAGTGGGATTGAAAAGCCAGCACCCTAGAAGAAGAGCACTCTGGCCTACAAAAACTTCCGGGGCAGTCCCGTTGGCATTCCCTGTTAGGGGAGTCTCAGACAATTAGCAATAAACTAATCCCTTCTCAAAAAGGTGAGAAGGCAAAGCCTGGAAGGGTGCACCTCTTAGAACTGCACAGGACAATACCTTAGACGGTACCGGTCTATAGAGTATAGCATCAATCGGAACAGATACTACACTCTAATCTTAATCAAAAGGTCAAGGAGCGTAATCTTTTTATTATATTTATTCAAAAATAAGCAATTTAATATTTTTATAGAATAACTCTGGGCTCTAAAGAGTTATCGGTAAAGTGAAGGTAGTCATGACTAGGGATTCTATAAAATTACGAGCAATTTTAATAAAAGTTTCTTACATTGCTTAGTTCGATACTGACGACCCCCAACGCCCTTTCTAAAGATGATTTTGGTATCAATTTTGGCTTTTGTTTTTCTTTTTTCTTCTGATTTTTACTTTTTTTGTCTTTTCCTGTTCATTTCAACATGTTCATAGGTCAATCGTGGTGATTTTCCTCATCTGCTTGTATATGGACCATCAGGGGCTGGAAAGAAGACGAGAGTGATGGCCCTTCTCCGGGAACTCTACGGCAGTAGTGTAGACAAGTTGTCCAATCGGATGTTCTCATTTGTTACTCCTTCCAAGAAAAAACTCGACATAATGACCATTTCCAGTAACTACCATATCGAAGTGAATCCCAGGTAAATATCCGCACAAAACTTGAACTTTCTTTATATATGGTTTACATCTTTCTCCTCGGGGATTGTTGTGTCCAAAAAGTGAACAACAAACGTCAGAAAGCACTTAAAGATGCCTGGAGAATACAACGAACAAAATGTTATGAACATGACAACAGCCCAAAACATATTCTTGACCCCCCCCTCCACCCTAATCCGGCTCCTATCACAGTAGCTTCTTACGCTTCAGTGGCAATATGCCGTGTTATGAGTGAACAAAAATAAAAAAAAGATTGAACTAACAATTCCTTATCTCAAAATGGCAAATGTCTGCCAACGCTTGTATATATAAAGAAAAAAAAATGGCATATTTGCAACTATCTATATCTACCTGATGTTTCCCGGTACTTTTTTTACTTTCATTTTTGTTTTGCTTTTTTTATTTAAAATATTAAAAAAAAAAAAATTTTAACATGGACCGATATTCTTTTCTTTTATACTATTTGCCGTGAAAAACTGGCAGAACAGAATTAAGTATGTATCTTGCATGCTTAAAAATATAGAGAAACACGCTAACTCTACTTTATATATAAGAAGATGAAAGATAGCTTTACAATATAAAGCAAAGGGATCACGTGCAAAGTTAAAAATAAGCTGCGGCTCATTCAGTAAGCACCTAGTGATTATAAAATATGTTAGATAAGGAAAAGAACATAGAAGTAAAAGTATGTACCAAATGACTTAAAATTGTATCATCATCATATGTCCCATGGTTTGGATGACCGTTGGGACACCAAAAATGACCTGACAACCAGCTTTCCCCAACCCTCCCGATCTTCTGCCTTCTTGAGCGTGCTACTCTTGGATGTTGTCTTCCCACCTCTTTATTTGTCTACCTCTCCTTCTTTCTCCCCGTACAGTTCCTTGCATGATTATCTTTGCGAGACCTGATAAACGTATGATATGGCCGTTCCACTTAATTTTCCTCCTTTAACACTGGTCAGTAGTAGATCCTCATATGGTTTGACAAGCAGTCGGGCTATATGAGGAAAATTGTATAGCCATTTTCAATTGTGCCTAATTGATAAGAAACTGAAGTTACCGGTGTATGTATCGATTTGTAACATACTGAAGAAAATGCCGGACTGGATATAGTGTGTAATCTATGAAATCGATTGGAATTTCAATAGCAAACAACAGACTGATAAATCATGTAATTAACTGGATAGTCAGATGCATTTCTATTTATGTCCAATATGTAAAATCCAATTTTTTATATACATATGAAAAAAGGAAAATTGAAAATTGTTTATATGTTCATTGAGATTTCATCTTTATTGTTCAATAACTTATTGTTAACATCTATGTTTGTTCGAGAAATAAAAACATTCCACATCATAGAAGCATCATGTGTTTAAGATTTTAACTTCCATATTTTTGTTCAAATCGGTCATCTTGAGAAAGTCTTTGAACAATAACGACGAAACGTTGATGAACATATAAACAGTTTTCGGTATTCCTTTTTAGATTATTAATTCCATAACTATCATATATACATGTGATGTTTAACTTATTTTTACACAATTGAAAATTCGTTAAAACTGCACTTACACGGGCACACACGATTAGTTTCCTTGACTCGACATAAAAAGGTAAAATCTGAAACTGCCGCAAATAAACACTAATACTTAATTTTCTTTTATTAAAATATCAAAGTTTACGTTTTAATGCTTTCCACCGTTCAGCCATTTTCTTTTTGAAACCAAAGAAAGACAATTATGAACATTTGTTTTTGTTTTTTTTAAAACGATGAAAACAAAATGAATTGCATACTCTTCCCTTAGAGCTTCCTCACATGAAAACGATCCTTGGCGCATGGAATGGATACCACAGTCTACCGCCATCCCCAGCCACACGGGACCCCACTACATTCATCACCGAGTGGGGCCGATTTAGGTACTGTTGTCATGGACTTTGTTGATATACAAGGCAGGAACTATTTAGTATACGCTGATCAATATACGGGATGGGTGGAAGTGGCCCTAATGACATCAGGGAGGGCCAAAACTGTATGCGACACCTTGAGAACTTGGTTCTGTACTTATAGGTCACCGGAGGAAATGTATAGGTAAAGGAGTTATCTACTCCTGTGTTGAAAGAGTAAGCGGGAGTTATCTCCCCCTTATTATTATTTAACAATCTGGAAGCGTCCATTTGCTTTTTAGTAGTAAACAGTGACGTTGGAAAGGACATCTTCCATACTCTACAAGCAGGTTATTACTTCTTCTTTTGTTTGCTTCAGCATCCCGTTGTCAGATCATCAGCTCAGTTGAGAAAAGCCATGCTAACGTTTCATCGTCTAGCGTAGCTATGCCGACTTCGCAGTTGGTTGGTCGGTGTTTTAGACATAACTCGATGATGTGGTCGACTGTCTGTTCAGAATGATTACAATCGCAGACACTCAACTGAGTCCCCATCCTTTCATATCAAAAATACTGAAAATAAAAGATAAATTTTTTTTTTTTGTTTTTAAATTAATTTACTCATTCAGTTAAGGGTTGAACATTTATCATATTTTTATTCCAGTTACACAGACAATCCATTTGAATCTTTCATTATTGGATGATAGGCACAAATGGCCAATGTTATGTTACATGTAAGTATAAAAACCAGGGTTACAAAGTCTGAAGTTTTAAAGTCCGACTCTGACTCATAGGATTAAAAGGAATTCTGACTCCTAGAATTCCAAAATATCTGACTCTCCTTATTTTAAAATCTTCCAATATTCAGTAATAATTGGAGTTAGATTAATAAATCCAACTCCAACTCCTAGCATTCTTATGAGCCTGACCTTAAAACCTCCAACACAAAACTGATAAAAGCTTTCAATTTTTATTTAACCGGTTAGCCTTGACTGAGGGGATGGCAAATGACTTGATGGCTTGACGGTATTTTCCTTTACAAACGGTAAAGAGAAACAAACGGTATTTCCCTTTACAAACAGTAAATGGGATGCGACTCGTGTCGACACTTTTGCACTCTCGTCAGTGATAAAATCGGCAACAAACCCTGGACATGTAGCAGTGTCAGCAGAGAGCCGCAAGCGGTCAAAATATGCTGATCTCGACAGATTTGTATTTCAACTGAACGCTGTGGAGATGAGTGGAGTGATTGATTCGCCACGCGCGACTTCCTCGGCAGCCTGGGTCTATTACTGACGCGCAACACCGGAGACAATTGCAAATTGTCTTGGCTTTATGAGCGCCTCTCTATCGCCATTATTTGTGGAAACGCCTTAAGACTGCTCTCGGCCTACCAAGCCAGCTGGACATTCAAAGAAAATTATTGACTGTGATCGATTATATATAAGGAATCAGGATTTCTTGATATTGAATTAATGTCCAAGTGACAAATAAGGGAGTTATTATTTATTTATTGAATTATTAATCTCATAGTTTACTTTTTCACCGAATGGATCAGTGTAATATATTTGTCTCTCATTTTTTATTTGTGATTGGATAAATGTAGTGTTTTACATATTCTATAATTCATTTAAAAAACTCAACTATTTTATTTACATCAGAGAAATTTTACGTTTTTATTAGAATAACTTCATCTGTCTTTTCCATTTTCATTTTTGTTTCGCTTTTTTATCAAATGATTTTCTTTTTTTTTAAATAGGCTTTTTAAATCAGATTTAATTATTATGGTTTGGTTATTAAATAATTAATTTAATCAAATTCTTAAGATTATGTTTTAATCACTGAAAATTTTTTTATTTAACTTTCAATTAGTATCTGTTCCGATGGATACTGCAACCTATAGACCGGTATTGTCTTGGCCTTTGGGGCTTGATTTACGCCGGTCTATGGGATTGTCCTGTGCAGTTCTAGGAGGTTAACCCTCCCAGGCTTTGCCTCCCCTCTTTGGGGAGGAGTAAGTTAATTGCTTACTGCTTGAGGCGCCCCTACCGGGGAATGCCGACGGGGTTGCCCAGGCAATTTTTGATGGTCAGAGTGCTCACCTCTCGAGCGCTGGCTTTTCAACCCCCACTTTCCGACCCGACCTTGGGTCACATCTTACTTGTGGGAGTAGGATAAAACTGGCCTTGTGCCTAACTCCTGGAGAGGAGTAAATAATACTTTCAATTTAATTGAGTATTCGCTGATAATTTTCTCGCCAGAAATGACTTTCACTTTGACAGTTTAAAAGCTTTCAAATTTTGAAGGATCACAAAAGAATTTATTTTTTCAACTGTAAATAAAAGGTTAAAATGGCTAACTTGTTTATGAATAAATCGAAATGCATTTCGATTGATTTAATTTTGTAATTATTTTTTTTTAAATAGGACTTTTAAAAATTTGTCTTATTTTATGCTATTATTATTTCATTAAACAATCTATTAATAATAAATAATAAAAAAAAATGTTAGTCATGGGAGGGTAAAGAAACACATGCAAATACGTGAAGTTCTCATAATTTTATTAATATAGAGATAAATATATAGGGAAAGTATAGACTCTTAAAAATGCATATTAAATTTTACAAAATAAATGTAATTGATGAAAATTCTGTAGCCAATTTGTTTGAATTGGAAAAGTTTACCTGTATTGAAGCTTTTTGCTTTGATTTTTGGTTAAATTCCCCCAAAAATATCATCTTAAAATTTAATCAAGGGGGAGTAACTCTTAATGTTTCAAACTTATCTCCCTTGGTAGGTTCAAGCTAATGATGGCAAAGAAGTGAGATGCCTGTCAGCATGTTTAGAGAAACCAAGTTTTGTTTGTGTCCACATTCTTTTTCTTTTTTTTCATTTTCACTTTTCTCACAAAATGTATATTGCAGCTAAGTATCAAAAACCAGCCTAGCTTAAAGTGTGAAAATTGCCAGATATAGGGAAATTCTTTTCAATTTCATCTTGCAATATCTTGTATTTTGATAAAATTTAAATTTGGAACAAAATTTAATCTTTTCTCTTTACAAATGTACAATTATTTCTCTTGTGTTAATATTTTTTTTCCCAGGTTACTTCAAGTTTGGTTACTATTTTCAGTGATAGATGATTTATTTTTTAATGTTGATGTTTTTCAACTGAATGCTCATGATCTTGTGTGTGTTTTAATCATATAAAACAGTCCCATCTTAAAGAAAAAGAGCCACTTGCCAATATGGTTGGCTTGATATAGTGTTTTAAGTTGTCTTTCACTAAAAACATCCAAGTTTAAAACTAGTGAATAAAATTTTGTTTACATGTTTTTACACTATCACAATGTGAGTTTTTTTTTATTGATTTACAATTAAAAGAAAAATCTTGCTTGATCTCTGTGCTATGAATCATTATGAAAATTGAATGTGTTAGCTGGGAAAAGGAATCTTATATAATCAAAATTGTGTTTCTGTGTCATTTTTGTAAATTTATTTCAAGATGACATTACATTTGTCAGTATTATTTACTTGTTCAAAGTCTGCATTTTTAGTTATAGACTATAAGAATTGACTTGTGAACCAATAGCACACAAGGCGAAAAATTCTCTAATTTCCAACAAACTTTGAATGGTCACAATTCGGTTACTAATTGAGCTACCAAAATAAGTTTGGTATCTTGGTTTTGCAAAGATCTCTGTCCACATAGATATAATGAAAATAAAACTTTCGTTTTGGATACCTATTGTAACTTTTTTTTTATTCAGTTAAACTTATTGCTATTATTTTCAACTCTACTTCTCCCATTCCAATGTCTTCATCATTAATTAATTCAAATGTGGAGGAAATATATTTGGGATAGCGAGGCTATTGAGGTTGTTTAGACGTTTGTTATCGTGGTGATACCATTGGAGCAAAGGGGTAAGCACGTGCTAATGTGATTGATAGAGTTAGGAATGGAGCGTTACCGCTGTCAACCAATGGAAGAGTTTATCAGGTATGTGTATGCAGTGTGATTATGTATGGAAGGGAAACCTGATATGATATGAGAATGATAAGATGGATGTGTAATGAGAGTTTTAAAGACAAGCTTAGATCTGATGACCTCAGGAAGATTAAATATGGGCATCGTAGGGAGATGTGTGAAGAACAGGAGACTGTTGCTTTGGTCACATAAAAAGAGGGGAGAAAAATTCTTGGGTGAGTTGATGTAGATATAGTTGAGGTAACAGGGTCAGTTAGAAGAGGTAGGCCAAGGAAAACATGAAAGGAAGTGATAAAATTCACTTGAGAGAAAAAGGGATAAATAAAGACCTGGCTAGAGATAAGTTTGTTTGGAAGTCGATTTCTTAAAGCTACCCAATGCATGCCAGCATGTAAAACGGTCGTAAACTAATAATGATGATGATGATTTAAATTAAATCTAAATTTTTTTTTCAAAAAATAAGTGATCTTTGTTATTGATTATCCTTTAAATTTTTTTCAAGTCTGTTCGAAGGGAAAATAAAACCAAATTTGAAGCAAATAATATAATTATAATTTCAGTTACACATGAGTGATTAAGAAAGAAAAAAGAAATGCCCTTCTAGAAATATTATGTTTAAAAGTTATTTTAAATTTTGACCAAAAACTAAAATATTTAAATGTCAAATCACGATCAATGTTTTAAAAATTAACTTTAATTGTTTATTCTTGGAGATGTCACAAAAAACTCACTTTTATCCGGTCCTCAAATAACTGAGTTTCTGGTTCCCACCTGTAGAATATTCACAGTAAGCACTCGTCTTTTTGCCACCACTGGAAAGAACTTTCCTTTCTTCCTCCATGTGCCTAACATCTAATGGAATTTCCAAGAACTTCCCATCTGTTGAACACGTTGCCACAAGATTGCTTCTCTGAGGGCTACAACATGGTCATCTTCAAATCTAATGTCAAATACTTGTCATAAACCGTCCTCAAATTTTTTTATTCCATTCATTATTTTCAATCCTCTTGTAATATTAATCATCATTCAATTGTCAATCTATGCATCTCATTAACACTTATCCTTGAGTGGCTTTTTAGCCTCGATAAGTGGTTATTCATTAGAAAAACAAAGACAAAACTGTTAGCACCTACAAAAAATAAATTAATAATTTTAGGACTTAGTGTAGTTTCAGTACCCCTATTATCTTAGCAGCTGAAAAGAACGGATTTCACCATTTGTATTATTTTAACTACTGTTTTCATTTGGGATGCTATTCTCCCAACATTTCTACTAATGTAATCACTGACTTTTTTCAGGTACATCTTCTCGAACTCTGGAATATGTAGTGTAAGAAAACAACGCACAAAACAAAACCAAAATATCCGTGACAATCGTCTAACAATCAAGTCATTCCTAACTAGCTGCTGCTGATTGATTGCTATATCAGCAATACTAGCAGCCATTGTTGACTTTCGCTCAAAAAGGGACAATATTTTTTCAGATAAGGTAATTCAAAATTACTACTACCGAAAGACAAAACAACATACAATTATAATTTTAATGCATAAAAAAAGATAAAAGATTTATTTATTTACTAGTTTTACTATTTACTAGTTGTGATACAAAACATTTTTTTTTTAAATGTTTGATACACGTCATGTTGAAGGTTTATTTTTAAGATTACAAAAAACATAATGGATCAATTAATTTGGTTCCACAAAAATAATTAGAATTGATATTTTTCCTGATTGTTTTCGAAATATCATGACGAAATTCCCCAAAAGCGAATGGTAAGATATTTTTAAAAGAGAGGGGGGGAGGGGTTAAAAAATGTGACGTAAATGTCCGAAAATGGTGTTAACATTTTTCTGACTTTATTTGCTGAAAACTCTTAAAATATATAATGTAGATTATTATTTGTTAATGCATGTGGAAGGATATTCATTTCTGAACAAAATGGTGGTATTTTGACGACTTAAAGTGCTTTGGTTTTTAAAATATGACTATCTTAGTAGAACTACCTTGAAATCTGTGATTATCCAAACTGTTTTATGGTCGGTATTTTCTGACGCTTTCTCGTTCATTCTTTTTTCATTTTCAAATCCTTTTTTTATCGATTCGCATGAATGCTATACAAATTACCTGCACGGCAAAGGCTATTTTTGTTGTTTATGTTGGGGGGATTGGCTCAGTTCATTACACTCCCCTCCTGTTCTCATCATCACATGCAGCAGTTGAGAGGCAGCCTTCTTCATCTGTGGCTCCTTCTAAAACGTGGCACAGCTAATTCAGTTGCTTCTTGAGGTGATTCGTCACCGTCGCTCAACTAATTAAGGCCATCATCGATCGAGCTATCTGCCTTGTCATTCATCACTAGCACACACAATTCAACATAGTTTAATGCTGCACTTCCACTGTCTTATGAATTGCTCACCATCTGAGGATACGAGCGAACATCCATTATATGGTGAGGCATTCCGTTCACACACACCGTTTGGATACTCACCACCTTTGTCACATTCACTCGTGCATCTGTTTGGCTGGGCTCCCACTAGCACAACGTCCCCCTATTCATAAGTTTCATACTTGTGTTCTGATAGCAACGGAAGGGCTTCATCAATGCCTTTCACCCGGACTTCATACTTTTTACACTGTATTTGCCGGAGTCTTCGCACTATGGACATCGTCTTTTGGCATGATATTGTACCAATAAATCGCCTGATCAGCAATGCATCTCTTCCTAGTGGCAATCTGTTTTATAGATATACTAGCGGGGCTACCCGGCGTTGCTCGGGGTCATAAAAACATATAATTGAGGAGAAATCGCGTGTGTAACATCTTTATATTCAAACTTCTATTCCCCCCCCCCCTCCTCTATAGCCGTCTATTTATCTTTCTACCTTTCTCTTCCCTGGTCGCCCCATTTCACCGCTTCTTTTTAATTTTGCCTTTTTGGAAGGCTGCTTCTTCCCCACCATTTCTCCTACGTTGCCCAGGTGTGCAGACTATATACGTACCTATCGTCGCCCCAGTGCACATACTATATACGTACCTATTGCCGCCCCGGTGCATATACTATATAAGTACCCATTGCTGCCCTGGTATGCATGCTATATACGTACCTATCGCTGTCCCGGTGTAAATGCTACATACGTACCTATTGCTGCCCCGGTGCAATGCTACATATGTTCCTATCGCAGCCCCAGTACTTTCAAAATCGAGAACGCCTCCTGAGCACTACTGAAATCACTTAGGTATCCTCCCTCCTTTTTATCTGCAAAATAGTCCAAATTGGAACGAAGATGGCGTTAAAATATTTTCCATCTAGGATATTGAGCACTTTTCTCCCGGACAACGCCGAGTACTAAAACAGAGCTGAGACACTGTATTACAGCGGCAGAATCTTCTTGCCACAAGAGTCGCCATTTGGCAAATCGGGTAGGCCCGCAATCAATATTGCCCCCACTGAAGATTGAACCTTCAACCTCCAGAAGATTGTCAGAACTGATTATTACTTTAGCACTTTGTTTGTTATGCCCTGGGTCCTTGCGGACAATTCAAGTAAGATGAGAACAGTAGTGCGAATAATTCAAATTATCAATCCTCATCTCAAAAGTTCCGATACAGGGTTTCACCATATTTGATATTAACCAAACGGCATCCCTTTCCAAACGTAAGTAAATGCACATTTTCAGATTGTCTCCAAATATCTTTATTTTTCCATTAAAACATGCCAGACCAGGTATATTTATTTATTAGAAAAAAAAACATGAAGGAAAGTCATAACTTAGTGTGTGTGTGCATATGCATTTGGTTAAAAGTCAGAAACTACATAAGATACTTATATCTTTGGATTCAGTATGATCCCATCCCAATCTGGTTATAGTTTTCAAAATTTAATGGACCAAATGAGGGTGCTTTTTTTTCTTTTTTTTTTTTTTTTTTTTTAAATGAATTAGCTTTTTTCATTTTTACTGGTAGTTGTTTCAAAAACTACATTGAAACTAGATAAAAAAAGTCAGTCAGTTTTCTTTTTCATTCCTGCTTTCTTTGGGAAAAAATTTAAAAGAAGGATGTTACACTTTTTAAAACTCTTCCATTTTGTTATTCATGCCCCCCTCCCCCTTGGGCAATTCCATGTAGGCTTGCTTGTTAAAATAAATAACATCAGCTGTGTAAATAATCTTCAGAATTCACAAATAATGGTAAAAAGAAATTATATTTCTGAGGGTGGAAATTTTTAAATTGTGCTGTGCATGTATGGTATTCCCAACAAAACGGGCATCTTGAAGGAGTGCGAACACAACCTTTCACAGATAGGCTCTTGCGTTGAATTCTGCTGTCCTTTCTCCCTCATCCTCTTTAACTGTCACACGTGCATGGAGGGCCATGGTTTTGAAAAACCACACAAACAGTGATATATATGTTTGAATCTTTTATTCTTTTGATCAGCAAAAACATTGTGTGAACCGTGGTATTAATAGTCCATTTAACTGTGTTCTCCCCCCCTTGCCAAGTTAGCGCTCAGTAGACACATCTACTTCATTTCTAGTTTAGCCAGGCAGAGAGTTATAACCTACTCTTTTCTCAGAATGTGACGTCACAAAAACATAAGAATTCCAATTTCCTGCTTCCTCCCTTTCAATATACAATGCTCGTACATTTTGTGAAAATGGAAAAAAAAAAAAACGGAATTTACCAAAAATGGATGAGTAAATAAATTAAAATTTAAAAGGGTATGGTAGTTTGTTTGACACATTGCTGATAAATAAGTATATAGATATTTAATAAGGTTGTAAATAAGTATATAGGTATTTAATAAGGTTGTAAATAAGTATATAGGTATTTAATAAGGTTGTAAATAAGTATATAGGTATTTAATAAGGTTGTAAATAAGTATATAGGTATTTAATAAGGTTGTAAATAAGTATATAGGTATTTAATAAGGTTGTAAATAAGTATATAGGTATTTAATAAGGTTGTAAATAAGTATATAGGTATTTAATAAGGTTGTAAATAAGTATATAGGTATTTAATAAGGTTGTAAATAAGTATATAGGGATTTAATAAGGTTGTAAATAAGTATATAGGTATTTAATAAGGTTGTAAATAAGTATATAGGTATTTAATAAGGTTGTAAATAAGTATATAGGTATTTAATAAGGTTGTAAATAAGTATATAGGTATTTAATAAGGTTGTAAATAAGTGTATAGGTATTTAATAAGGTTGTAAATAAGTGTATAGGTATTTGATAAGGTTGTAAATAAGTGTATAGGTATTTAATAAGGTTGTAAATAAGTGTATAGGTATTTAATAAAGTTGTAAATAAGTGTATAGGTATTTAATAAGGTTGTAAATAGGTGTATAGGTATTTAATAAGGTTGTAAATAGGTGTATAGGTATTTAATAAGGTTGTAAATAGGTGTATAGGTATTTAATAAGGTTGTAAATAGGTGTATATGTATTTAATAAGGTTGTAAATAAGTATATAGGTATTTAATACGGTTGTAAATAAGTGTATAGGTATTTAATACGGTTGTAAATAAGTGTATAGGTATTTAATAAGGTTGTAAATAGGTGTATAGGTATTTAATAAGGTTGTAAATAGGTGTATAGGTATTTAATAAGGTTGTAAATAGGTGTATAGGTATTTAATAAGGTTGTAAATAGGTGTATAGGTATTTAATAAGGTTGTAAATAAGTATATAGGTATTTAATAAGGTTGTAAATAAGTGTATAGGTATTTAATAACGTAAATAAGTGTATAGGTATTTAATAAGGTTGTAAATAAGTGTATAGGTATTTAATAAGGCTGTAAATAAGTGTATAGGTATTTGATACGGCTGTAAAAAAGTATATAGGTATTTAATAAGGTTGTAAATAAGTATATAGGTATTTAATAAGGTTGTAAAAAAGTATATAGGTATTTAATAAGGCTGTTTGCAATGCAGGAAAAACTGGATGATGACAGATGTGAGCAAAAACAAATGAAAATTTGAAATGTCGAACCTGTCTGCCTGAGTTTGTCTTATCGGTTTATCATTTTTCTTCTTTTCCAGTGATGTCGGCATGCAAGATCGAGTTGTTATTCAGGAACTGATAAAATCTGTCGCAGAAGTCAACCAAATTGAGACAAGCACTCAGCGAGATTTCAAAGGTCAGAAACATTTTTAAAATGACAGATTTTTTTCCGGACACATATTACTTCAGCAATACACATAAAAAATTGAAATTGATTAAAATATCTCAATAATGCCATATATAGAAAGAGCTTGATGATCTAAAAAATAATCTTTTTAAATCTGACTTAAAATAAGGAAGTTATGACTATTTTTGTGCCTCGCACAATTGAATATTCTTCCCTCTTTAAGACCATATGTGTTTCGTCACATTTTTTACACTAATTTTTTAGTAAAAATGTTATATCTTTGTTAAAACACAAGATTAAGCAATGAAATTTGCCGTATAAGTGTATTTTTGTACAAGGAATCAGAATATACCACTGAAAATCTCCAAATATTTATGGTTTTCAAGTGATCTGCAGTAAATGCAGATAAATATGCTGCAATACCTTAAAAAATACCATGTATCCATTAAAAATAAGAAGTTAAAGAACTCAAAAGTTGAATTGTAATACATTTTATGTACAAGAAACTGAAATCTAATACTAGGACTGTTTAAAAGTGAATATATTGCAAGATTTCTTTGGCATTATAGTAGATTAATACTGTCCGCTAAATCACTCCCTTGCCTCCCCAAAATATGAGATTCTACCTTTTTTAGAAAATTACATGTTAACACCCTGAAAAACTTGGCCCCCAAAAAATGAAACACAAAAAAAACTTAGAATTTAGAGTGGGGGATTAGTTTCATATATAGTTTAATTCAAAATAATCCCCTATTTCAGTGCCATTCTAGTGTTTTAGGGAATTAATTATTTTATTTCTATGAGAGGTAAATCCTGTGCGTTTTGTCTTTTTTAGGGGGTCTCCTTTTTTTTTTTTTTTTTTTTTTTTTTTTGACGATTATGTGTAGTTTTAAGAGGGTCTTTGTGGGTAGAGGGGGCGCTTACCACTCAAACTTCGAGTTAGTGGTAGGGTTAAAGGCAATTACGTGTGAACACCCTGAAAACTTAGTAGAAAGTAAGAAAACAATTTTAGAATTTAGAGTAGGGGATTTGTTTCACATAAATTTAATGTAAAATAATTCACCATTTCCAGGCCATTCTAGCGTTTTAGGGCATTAATCAATTATTTATCTATGGGAAATAAATCCTGTGTATTTTTCTTTATGGACTTTTGCTGCTTTTTTTTAAGACGGTTATGTGTGCTTTTAATGTTTTTTTGTTTTTTTTGTAGGATTGGGGTTTGCCACTTGGACTTAGGGTTAGTGATAAGGTTGAGGAAGGGGTTTTGTTTTGGATGGAGGTTGCTATTCTGAACTTAGTGTTAGAGTTAAGGGAGTTTTTTTTAGGGGGTGGCTTGTCACTCAGATTTAAGGTTAATGGTACGACACGTTCAAAAGAAGGCGATGGGCTTGTCACTCGAACCTAGAGTTAGTGGTAGAGTAATTATTTATTTCATATCAAGTTTTAAGCTTTAAAAAAAATAATTTTTTAAATTGCACTAAAAGGCAAGAATGGGCGGGAAATGGGAGATCATTTTACATTATATTTATATGCGAAACTGACCCCCTCCCCACACACACACACTCTAAATTCTAAATTATTTTTTGTCTTTTTTTCTTTTTCTGCTAAGACTTTTAGGGTGTTCACACGTAATCGCCTAAAAAAGTAGAATTTTATTTATTTTTAGTTGCCAACTAAAAAGTCATTACTACTAGAAGTTTGAAAGTTGAGTGAAAACCAGTATTTCTTGAAGTATTTTTTATAAAAGAACCACAAACAGCATTAACTTTTTAAAGAACACAAAGTATTTTTGTCTTTTTTTTTTTTTTTTTTTTCAAAACTCTGTAAACGAATTTTACGAAGCTAACTGTTTATAAATAGCTGTTGCTGCTGATTGATTGTTATATCAGCAATACTAGCAGTACTAGGAGTCATTGTTGACTTTCACTGACTTTCGGATAAGGTAATTAAAAATTACTACTACCAAAAGACAAAACATACAATTATAATTTTAATGCATAAAAAAAAAAGAAAGATTTATTTATTTACTAGTTGGGGTACAAAATTTTTTTTTTTTAAATGTTCGATACACATCATGTTGAAGGGTTTTTTTTTAAGAAATAATGGATCAATTAATTTTGTACCCTGACAATAATTGAAATTGATATTTTTCCTGATTGTTTTTCAAATTTCATGACAAAATTCCCCAAAGACGAATGGTACCATATCTTTAAAAGAAGGGGGAATGATGTAAATGGCTGAAAATGGCATTAACATTTTTCTGACTTTATTTGCAGAAAACTCTTAAAATATATAATGTAGATTATTATTTATTAATGTATATGAAAGGATATTCATTTACAAACAAAATGGTTGTATTTTGAACGACTTAAAGTGCTTTGGCTTTTAAGTAAAACTACCTTGAAATCTGTGATTATCCAAACTGTTTTATGGTTGGTGGGTATTAGAAAGTGTTGTAGGTGGTTGGTGGAAAAGATTAACATCTTAAGCTTTTGGTTTCATCCCTTTGTGCAAAAGAACAAAAAAAAAAAAGGCAAGATAACACGGTACAGTTTTAATAGTATATATATTTCTGTATGTGTGTGAGTCGTGGACCCTAACTGCGGACCTAGAGAGAAGGATACAGGCCAGAGATGAGATGATTCTGAACGATTCTCAAAATCTCATACAGGGACCACATTACTAATGAGGAAGTGAAGAACAGACTTGTACAAGCAGTCGGGCCATATGAGAATCTACTGACCACTGTTGAAAGGAGGCAAAATGAAGTGGTATGGCCATGTCACACATTCATCAGTTCTCGCAAAGACAATCCTGCAAGGAACTGTACAGAGAGTAAGAAGGAGGGGCAGACCAAAAAAGAGATGGGAGGACAACATCCAAAAGTGAACAGGATTGGTGCTGAGTAGTAATATCAGGAAGGTAGAAGATCCGGAGGGTTGGAAAAGGCTGGTTGCCAGGTCACCTTTGGCGGACCATGGGACAGATGATTGATATATATATATATATATATATATATATATATATATATAGTGTGTGTCAGGTTGTATATGAAAAGAAATCAAATAAAGTACTCGATCATATAAGAGAGCTAATATAATTTATTTAGATACTGTATATTACATATTTATATGTAATATACTGTATCTAATT
The DNA here is from genome assembly GCA_963556195.1 of Sepiola atlantica. Lineage (NCBI taxonomy): Eukaryota > Metazoa > Mollusca > Cephalopoda > Sepiida > Sepiolidae > Sepiola > Sepiola atlantica. Next base: position 35,906,173 of record OY744531.1, read on the forward strand.
AAATTATATATATATATATGATAAAAATAATGACTGAAAAATATTTTCTGTGAAATAAGCTTTTTATTCAGTTTAGGATTGAGTACAATTTCTACCTTCTTCAGATGTGCAAAAAGTCAAGAGAAAAAAGATGTTTTCACATTGAGGAATGCATTACAAATAAACACGGCCATTGATGATTAAAGAGAAGACAGAAAGAATAGGGGACCTTTTAACGGCTTCAAATGAACTGAATAAAACCGATTTCATATAAAAAGATTTTCTAGTCATTATTTACATCCTGATTGATGATTTCATTGTGTTCAACTGCTTTAGTAGTGAATCATCCTTTTTTTATTCTAACGAGTCACCACTACCAAGGCCAAAAACCACTCGAGGATAGGGATTAATGAGATTGTCAATTGGATGATTAAGAATACTATGAAAGGATTGAAAACAATGGGTGGAAAGAGCAGAATTTGACTGAATATTTAAGAGGACGGCTTGACAAGTATTTGTTGACATTAGACTTGAAAATGACCACACCCAAATGGGGAGTTAATTCGCGATGTAATCCTGCCTACCTCTCTGCCTGGACAGTTAAGAACTTGGACAACAACCAGCTGACTTAGCTAAGCTCTCAGGCCCACAGGTGGTCGGTTTTCGACAGTAAAATCGTGGTTGGTTAATCATCTTGTGCGATCTTGCTTAGGACTGCCATACATGGGCTGCCATTATTCTAGATGTAGTGCAGGCTAAGTAAGAAGGATGGACACTGTTGCAACAATAACAACAGCAGCATGGAAGTAGTCCTGTGGTATTGTGGTCCACAGATGCAACGTTTTTAGAAAGAAACTTTTCATGAAATACAGTTGCATCAGTTTTTCTTCAATTTTATTTTGTGTTTTCCTTTGCGATAGTTCTCAGTCCTATTTCTTGCCAGATTTTACTCCCCCCCCCCCCATCTTTTTGTCTTTTTTTTCCTTTGTTTTGTTTTTCTATTTCATTTTTGTTTTTGTTTTTTGTTTTTTAAATGCTAGAATGAAAATTGTACAATTATGTAATTTTGTTTTATGTTTTCAGTGATTGTTTTAAACGAAGTCGACCGCTTAACCAAAGATGCCCAACATGCCCTCCGCCGTACGATGGAGAAATACATGTCGACCTGTCGTATCATACTTATTTGTAACTCAACAAGTAAAGTGATCCCAGCTATTAAAAGTCGATGTTTGGGCATCCGCATTGCCGCACCTTCTGTTGATCAGGTGAGTTAATCTTAATTGAAACCCTCATCCCTACTTGAGATGATGGATGAGCCAGTCACAAATCAGTGTCTAACCGACGTACATTCATCTATGAAAATCGGATATTTTTTTTAACTTCTGCAAAGGTGGGATCCCTCTACCGCGCTAGAAAACTTCTCACACCCGCCAGTATCCTATATTTCTGCAAAGCTACAAGTTTGTCCTTGCATTGAGTATTGTTGCCACGTCTGGGCTGGTGCACCAATCAGTAAGAAAGCTCCAGCCCCTGTCTCATCACCGCAATGTTGAATCCCTGTGTTTTACAAGTACTTCAACGGAATGCGCCCCAATGAACTTACTGCTCTTGTATCTTCCCAACGTAAATACCCCCAACCAACCCGACAAGCAGCAAAATCCCACCCCTTTACTGATGCTGGAAAACCTTCTACTCTAATAGCTTCTTTCCTTGAACCTCTTGAATTTCCTTCCTGTTTCCCCGACTGTACACACATGCAGAAATTTCAATCTAATGTGAACAAACGTCGTGCTACACAACTCTCCACTTAGGATGCCCCCGATAAATCAGACCCCGAATTCACAGTATCCCCTTACATCTCAGTGGCAGTATGCCTTGTTATTGGTGAATAAAACAAAAATTAGGGAAGGTACTAATAAATCTAATTTTCTGTGTTTCTCCTGCTCTCCTGAACACTATCCCAGTCAATCTTGGAGCATGTGATGCAGTGGCTTGTTACTTTTAACACCTAAAAACAAGCTTCTCTCCTTTCACCACCAACACTCATATCCCTGCTTTGCCTCTGTCAAAATGAATGGCTCTCTCTCCTTGAATAAATCTCTTGTTTGGATGAGCTCTTAATAGTTAGTCTTTTTTTTATTAATGATAGCTAACCACGATGACCATATTTGATTGTCAGTTCGTCATTTTAGTAGATAGACAACTATAGTCTCTGCAAAGCCCTTATACCTTCTGACTCCACAACCCTAGTTTTTAATAGGTACCTTCATGATACGTTCAATTTTTTGTTTTGGCCTAAAAAGGCTTAAACTTATCTCTAATCTGATCCTTTCTAAACTAATTTTATCAATTCCAATCATTCAACTCTTTAAGCAATTTACCCACAAGTATTTCAAGTTAAACGAATGTAACAAGGTTGGTAGAGAAACTAAGAATAATGATATAACAACTGATGTACATGACGACGATGATGATGATGGCTGATTTTACGAAAGTGTCTTTGCGAACATGACAAGGAAGTGACATAATGAACAGGAAGTGATGGTAGCAACATGTGACAGAAAAAAAAGATCAAGAGACTTTCTGCTGAGTTTTTGTCTGCAAAGGAAGCAAACATTTTTTGAAGGACTCTTCACAGGAGCCGGTCTGAGCAAGGATTAATACTGTATACTGCAAAAAGTAAAAAAAAAAATCATAATCGGTGTTGATTTTATTACTATGAAAACTCTTACAACTGCTGCTATGAAAACATTGATAGGAAAGAGAAACGAGCAACCTCTACATTCGCTGCTATTGCCATACGTCACAAATAACTCTACACAACATACATGATTCATTCGCTATGGTACATGAATATTTCTGTTTACTCATGTCGTAATTTTTTATGCATTTTACAATCTATCATAATTATAATATGATGAACTAAATTTAAGTTAAATATAATAAATATTTTATCTACATTCACCAATCTATATATATTCTATTTTTAGCATTACTAAAGCTTTTTTTCATTTTGCTTTAAATTTGTAAGTCGAGGAAACTATTTGGAAATATTCATGAAAATAGGAAATTCTAATTTTTCTCTTCCATATTTACAATAAGTAAAAAATAATGAATTTATAGTCTTAATAAAATCATCTTTATGTAGAATAGTTTCTTTGTCTCTTTCTCTCTACTTATTAGGTTTATTTATGTCTATTGATATTCATTTTATAAGCAGTTGACAAGTTAAGAATCATTTAACTTGCTTTCAAAATGTGTTATCATTCACTCTGTGCACGTGACATCTTTTTTCCTTATTACATACTTATAAAAGTATTACCTGAAAAAAGACTATTACAACAGAAAATGCAATTATTATTGCATTTTGGATTTTATTAATGCAGAATTTGTGGATTCTTTAATTAAGTTACATAGCATGCATCCTAGTATGAGTTAGTCCCGTGCTCTGACTCGACTCTCATCTGATCAGGATGATGGCTGTCGAGTAGCTTTTGGGTTCTGTTGTTTCCACCTTGAACTCCTACATCTGTGTCTGGTTCCAGTGTCACATTTGAGCGCTGCATAAACTTTCAGCTCCATCGTAGGCCCGCCATCTATAATTAGGACCACATGCATTGATCTGAGATGCAATATGCCGACCTATAACAAGATCTTACTAAGCAAACAACAACACTTTTTTTACAGTTCCCAGGTTTATTTCTTATTTCCAGAAACAGAAAGAAGCGAACTGTGGTTAAAGTACCCCAAGATTCTCCCCAATGGAGGTGGGAAGCGGGTGTACCTTTTCGGCCATCAAAGTACGCCGGCCTCTGGTAAAATTCAGAAGAAAAAAGAAAGAAAGCAGAAGCGACCATCTCTTCTACTTTCTTCCGGTTTTAACTTCACTTTCTATAACTTGGTCGACAACAGTGGCTGGGGGTCGTGGGTGTGTGGACTGCTTGCCTTCCCTGATTATAATAGTAGTAACCGTCATGACTCACAGAATCCTCATAATTATGTTCTTTTGGCACTGCCTTAATTTTGGCTGTGATGTCATCTTCAGTTCAGAAATAGTTGGCGATTGTTTTGATAGACATTATCTGTGCAATAATCTCGCAAATTAAAAATTTGGGGGTGTTACGGTCTGGTGAGTATGAATCCGATTCAGAGTCATACCTACTTCTGAGACGATCACCAAAGTGTGTGTGTGTGTCCCCCGTACCATTGGGCGGCGTTAAAACAAAGTCTTTTGGACATTCATAACTGAAACTTAGGGGATAGACTAGAGTTTATTTGTACCAAATATGGTTGGATTGCAGAACGGATTTTGAATTTTATTAATTACTAGCGGAACCCGTCGCCCGGCGTTGCACGGGAGAAAGTACTACCTATTGCATGACGTCGAATAAAAATAGAAAGGGCATATTGTTCTTTCTCCCCCCTCTACCGTGTTGGCGAATGTTATAAATTTTTAAAAAAAGAAAAAAAGTGGTAGAGTTGGATGGGATCGAACGCTGAAACTGGCGACCATGAAACCTGCCTTCCTAACCACTACGCAACGGTTTCGAGTAAAAAATACATGTGAAAATAGGTGAATTAAGCTAAGCTTGATTATCGGAGTGAACGGGAGCGGTCATTAAGTCTTTTCGTATTTCTTTATATCATGTAGTAAATTAATACCAGGCAATAATAAATAAGAACCGGTGTTTTGTGAAAATTAAACTGTGTGTATTAGTTCCCAGTGTCGATGAGTAGAGTGACAGTACAGAATTGTTAGAGAGAAAAGTTTTTGCTACCCCCTATATGGAGTTGGTTTTTCGGAGAGACGTTGGTTGTGGGCTGAATGTAATATTTAGTGTTAGGTAGAAAAAAATAATAACAAAGTTATAAAAACACGCTTGAGTGAATAAGTGTAGTATAGTGGTGAGTTTAGTAGCCTGTGATGCATGTGGTTATTTTCCTATACTCCGAGAAGGCACAGGGGAAAATCGTCTCTACTTTATATATTAATTATTAATTAACATCGGAAGGAATTTCCATGAACAGCTTTTTCCATGAACTTCTCATCTGCGGAACACATTGCTACAAGATTTATTCTCTGAGGGTTACAACTTGATCATCTTCAAATCTAATGTCGATAAACACTTACAGACCATTCTCGTTTTATTCATACCATTCATTATTTTCAATCCTTTCATAATATTAATCATTCAACTGTCAATCTATTTATCTCATAAACCCTTATCCTTGAGTGGCTTTTAGCCTTGATAAGTGGTAAACTATTAGTAAAAAAAAAAATGATTCCATGTGTGAAGTAAATTTAAAGAACATGCAAAGGGTCATGCCTAAATTGGGTCGACTCTTCTTGCATAACAATTGCCGCAAATTTTGATGGAATTTTCTCTCTTTCCAGATGTCTCAGGTGCTGCTTATGGTCTGCAAGAAGGAAGGCCTCGTGTTGCCTTTGGAACTGGCCAAGAAAATCTCTGAGGTGAGCGGAAGAAACATGAGGCGGGCCCTCTTGATGTGTGAAGCATGTAAGGTTCAACAGTAAGTACAGGCTCGATTCTTCGACAATATATTTGGTACTGGAACAGTTTGTGACCCATGCTAAAACCGACTTTTTGTCGCCATCTTCTGGCTGTTTATGTAAACAGTCGGAAAAGGCCGAATGAAAATGACCTGGCGTCAGAATCAAAACGAGGCGACGCTAGCAAACAGGAAAAAAATGATGAAACAACATTTAAAGGAAGAGAAAAACAGTCATCTTATGTAAAATTTTATCAAAAAATATTTATTTTTTGATGAAGAAAAAATAATGAAACAACTGTTATAAGTTTTGTTTACAAGAAAGTTTGTTTATTTTTTACGAGAAAGTTAGGGTTTGTTAAATTATTATTGGTCCCCCGATTTTATAAATCAGGGAGACTTATATTTTGAGGCATGTCTGTCCGTCCGGATTTTTCTCCGCAACCATCCATTGAATTTCTCTGAAATTTTGCATGAAGTTGTAACTTTGATCAGGTTAGAAAGTGCCATTCTCTGATTTTTGATAAAAAATCTGGTTAGCCCCCCCCCCCCCCAGGGTGTCAAAAGGCCCCGAAATGGCAAAAAATGGCATTTTTTGCCCCATAACTTTTCATCCATCCATTCAATTTCTCTGAAACGTGGCCAAAATGTGGAGGCAATTGTTCCTAATAGAAAATAAGTATCACTGACCATGGAAAAAATCTGGTTCGCACCCCCAGGGGGTCAAAAGCCCCCAAAATGGCAAAAAATGACCCTTTTCTCCCATAACGTTTGATCCATCCATTCAATTTTTCTGAAACTTGGCCAAAATGTAGAGGCAATTGTTGTGAATATAAAATGAGCATCCTTGACCTCCTCAGAAAAATTCTGGTTCGCGCCCCCAGGGGGTCAAAGGGGGGCCAAAAATGCCCCAAATTGCCCAAATTTATTGCATTTTACACTCGCCACATCGAGTCACATACAGAGGATGACCACGCATGCGCGACTTGTTATTTTTGTTTAGATAAAAAAAATTTTTTTACTGGTACAGTTTTCGAACCTTGAAACAGAAAAACAGTTGTATACATTGTCTTAAGGGTTAGGTTAAAAGAAAACAGTTTTTTTTTACACTTTCTAGTCCTTCGGGCAACTGAATTGCTGTCCTAAAACACTAAAATTCGTTATCACTTTAATCAATTGTCTTGACATAATGAATTTCATACTCTCCTTAAATTACAATTGAAAATTGTCGTCTGCTGCAATCTGATTGGCTAAGCGCTTCGACTTCTTTCGGCTGTTTACGTAAACTGCCGGAAGATGGCGACAAAATGTTGGTTTTAGCATGGGTCACAAACTGTACCAGTACCATATATTTAACTTTCAGTATTATCTCTTGGGAGAATGGAATGATTGGACGGAGAGTTAGAAATATTATTTCCACAGATCCAAATGTTGTTCTAAAGATATATAAAGCTTTAATAAGACCTTTCGTTTGTCTTCTGACTGTGACAAAATGTCTTTGCCCAGCATCTTGTAGTAAAAGTCTTGTGTTGATGACAACAGCAGTAGTAGTAGTAGTAGTAGTAGTTATTGCAGCCGTCTTTTTTCACTTGATCGTTGTCGTTCTGCCTCTTTCTCTTTTTCTTTGTAATATGCGTGTTGATGGTAGCAACTGATTTTCTCTTTCATAACAGTGGTAAAAGTTATTAATAATAACACCCAATCATTTGGGGTTTAATAATTCTTTTAGAGTTTTTCTTTTTCTTTACATTGATGTTACATATTACTCTGTAACTTTACCTCCATAAGGAGCAATGTATCTGTATTCGGGGAGGAGAGGGGGAGGTGGACAATGTATTCTGAGAACAATGTTCTCTGGAGGGCAATGTATTCTGAGAGCAATGTACTCTGGGAGGCAATGTATTCTGAGAGCTATGTATTTGGGCGGGAGGGGGGGGACAATCTATTCTGAGAACAATGTTCTCTGGAGGGCAATGTATTCTAAGAGCAATGTATCCAACAGATCAATGTACTCTGGGGGGCAATGTATTCTAGGAGCTATGTATTTGGGCGGGAGGGGGGGGACAATGTATTCTGAGAACAATGTTCTCTGGAAGACAATGTATTCTGAGATCAATGTACTCTGGAGGGCAATGTATTCTGAGATCAATGTACTCTGGAGGGCAATGTATTCTGGGGGGCAATGTATTCTGAGATCAGTGTACTCTGGAGGGCAATGTATTCTGAGAGCAATGTACTTTGGGAGGCAATTTACTCTGGGAAGCTATGTATTCTGAGAGCTATGTATTTGGGCGGGAGAAGGGGACAATGTATTCTGAGAACAATGTTCTCTGGAGGGCAATGTATTCTTAGATCAATGTACTCTGGGAGGCGTGTGTATTCTGAGAGCTATGTATTCGGGCAGGGTGGGGGATGTATTCTGAGCACAATGTTCTCAGGGGGGCAATGTATTCTGAGATCAATGTACTCTGGGAGGTATGTTTTCGGGCAGGGGGGAGGCAATGTATTCTGAGAACAATGTTCTCAGGAGGGCAATGTATTCTGAGAGCAATGTACTCTGGGAGGCAATGTACTCTGGGAGGCAATGTATTCTGAGAGCTATGTATTTGGGCGGGAGGGGGGACAATGTATTCTGAGAACAATGTTCTCTGGAGGGCAATGTATTCTGAGATCAATGTACTCTGGAGGGCAATGTATTCTGAGATCAATGTACTCTGGGGGGCAATGTATTCTGAGATCAATGTACTCTGGAGGGCAATGTATTCTGAGAGCAATGTACTTTGGGAGGCAATTTACTCTGGGAGGCAATGTATTCTGAGAGCTATGTATTTGGGCGGGAGGAGGGGACAATGTATTCTGAGAACAATGTAGTCTGGAGGTCAATGTATTCTAGGATCAATGTACTCTGGGAGGCAATGTATTCTGAGATCAATGTACTCTGGAAGGCAATGTATTCTGAGATCAATGTACTCTGGGAGGCAATGTATTCTGAGATCAATGTACTCTGGAGGGCAATGTATTCTGAGATCAATGTACTCTGGAGGGCAATGTATTCTGAGATCAATGTACTCTGGGGGGCAATGTATTCTGAGATCAATGTACTCTGGAGGGCAATGTATTCTGAGATCAATGTACTCTGGGGGGCAATGTATTCTGAGATCAATGTACTCTGGGGGGCAATGTATTCTGAAATCAGTGTACTCTGGAGGGCAATGTATTCTGAGATCAATGTACTTTGGGGGGCAATGTATTCTGAGATCAATGTACTCTGGAGGGCAATGTATTCTGAGATCAATGTACTCTGGTGGGCAATGTATTCTGAGATCAATGTACTCTGGAGGGCAATGTATTCTGAGATCAATGTACTCTGGAGGGCAATGTATTCTGAGATCAATGTACTCTGGGGGGCAATGTATTCTGAGATCAATGTACTCTGGAGGGCAATGTATTCTGAGATCAATGTACTCTGGAGGGCAATGTATTCTGAGATCAATGTACTCTGGAGGGCAATGTATTCTGAGATCAATGTACTCTGGGGGGCAATGTATTCTGAGATCAATGTACTCTGGAGGCAATGTATTCTGAGATCAATGTACTCTGGAGGGCAATGTATTCTGAGATCAATGTACTCTGGAGGGCAATGTATTCTGAGATCAATGTACTCTGGAGGGCAATGTATTCTGAGATCAATGTACTCTGGAAGGCAATGTATTCTGAGATCAATGTACTCTGGGGGGCAATGTATTCTGAGATCAATGTACTTTGGAGGGCAATGTATTCTGAGATCAATGTACTCTGGGGGCAATGTATTCTGAAATCAGTGTACTCTGGAGGGCAATGTATTCTGAGATCAATGTACTCTGGAGGGCAATGTATTCTGAGATCAATGTACTCTGGGGGGCAATGTATTCTGAGATCAGTGTACTCTGGAGGGCAATGTATTCTGAGAGCAATGTACTTTGGGAGGCAATGTATTCTGAGAGCAATGTACTTTGGGAGGCAATTTACTCTGGGAGGCAATGTATTCTGAGAGCTATGTATTTGGGCGGGAGGAGGGGACAATGTATTCTGAGAACAATGTTCTCTGGAGGGCAATGTATTCTTAGATCAATGTACTCTGGGAGGCTATGTATTCTGAGAGCTATGTATTCGGGCAGGGTGGGGGATGTATTCTGAGCACAATGTTCTCAGGGGGGCAATGTATTCTGAGATCAATGTACTCTGGGAGGTATGTATTCGGGCAGGGGGGGGGCAATGTATTCTTAGAACAATGTTCTCAGGAGGGCAATCTATTCTTGGGGCAATGTATTCTAGGAGCAATGTACTCTGGGAGGCAATGTTTTCTGAGAGCTATGTATTCGGGCGGGGGGGGGGGCAATGTATTCTGAGAGCAATATATTCTAAGAGCAATGTTTTTGGGGGCAATGTTATGGAAATGTTTTGTGCAAGGATTGAATTGATAAGAGAGTTAAAAAAAAAACCGGGGCGATCTCCAAAGAGGCCAAACAGATAGTAATAGATCTGTTTATTCAATTCAGCTTCTATGGAAGATGCAAATCAGATGCGGATTCTGTATAGCTGTCCAAGGTTCTTATATGCATCTTCTGATTAAAAATAAAAAAGCAGGAACGTTGCATCCATATTTTTATAATGCTTTCCTGTCTATAATCAAAACTCGGTATATTATTTTTTAAAGAAATTATGCTAAATAACACGGGGCATTATGTTGAACTACACCAGTAGATAAACATAATAATCACTTGCTGTACTGATCCGGCGTTACCCGGGATGCAGTGAAGTCATTTTAGTTTTTGATTTTTATTTGTTTGCACATTTATAAATTTATACCGAGTTTGAATTACCTACTAAGCACCATCTTCGAGTGTTTTCCGTCTCTCTGTACAAAGGTTTGTCAGGACAACCTGACATGAGGATACTTCACCCTACAAGTAAACCTTGACCATATAGTCAAACTAACGTAGTATTCGCAGCACAAATAAGATCCCCACAGCACGGCTATACACTTGCTCATACGAGGAATGGTGTGTCGTCTTCTAGTTAAGATAACCTCAAGGAACAACACTTAGCTGGATACTCCACCAGACTAGAGAAATTCTTGTCCTGGAATCTGATAAGACCAAAAGATCACAAAAAGGATATACTATAACATATTTAACTGGTCAATTGGGGAGAGGAAAATTAATGTTAACTTTTTTACTAACTCAACGTTTGTAGAAATAAATGAGAACTTTAATAGAATATTCGAATATCTATGTATCTCATATAGAGATTAAGGTTTAGCCCCTAGATTTCTGGAAACTTCGATTGAGGTAAAATGAAACAAAGAAATAAAAAAAAATTCTAAGGAAAACAACTATTTTATATTCTTCAATTAAAAATCGTTATCTTTGTTGATTTTGGTTTTTTTGGTCATAAGTGAAAAATGCTTCCATACTAAATAAATTGTAGTGAAGTAGCTTATTACCTTGTTATTGTTATGTTTTTAAATCTCACAAGATAACTTTATATGTTAGATGTTCCTTTTAAATTATATTGCTAGTTTTGTTTAGAAACATAGACAAAATATCCATATGTAGTTTAAAAGAAAAAATTTTTTATGGGGCCTATAGATTTCGAGATATGCAACCTAAATAAGAACCACTGTATATAAAATGTCGCCAAGAGGATTTCCATATTAAATGTACCATGTAACAAAATTATACCGTCAAAAGTAGAATTTTGGCCCACTTTTTAATTAAATTTGATTAATTTGATTTAATTGCTCCAAAATTTGAAAATGCGCTCTGTATTGCTAGAAGGCATTTGAAGAGAAATAAAACCGTAGTAAGACGGTCTTTTGCTGCAATCATGTGTGGTACAAGGCCATTCTGTTTTAACTATGTTACACTGTTATAGTACGATATTATCACCTTTAATTGCTGCTTTTTGTTTTGTAAGGTATCCCTTCAGTCCCGATCAAGAAGTGGTTGAACCTGACTGGAAAATTTACCTGGAAGAAACGGCAGCCCTGATGGTACAACAACAAAGTCCACAAAGGTAAATGTTTTAAACATTTGAGGCATTCTTTTTTATTCTCCACTTTATTGAATTTTTGTATTATTTTCTATTATTTCTATCATTTGGCTATCCACATTCACTCATCATGAAGGTTAAATAAATACTTTACGTCACCCGTTTGGTTATTATTTATTAGTAAATCTGAAAATTCCAAAAAATTACCTTAATTTATCAACACACCTCTCTTTGAATTATTCGGATTACTGTTCTCATCTTGAATGTTAATCTCACAATGTTTCAGCCAATGTAACCTCTGAGCTTCTTCAGGTGTGTCTTGTCTAACACGCAAATCTGTATGGAATTTCAAACGGAATACTTTATTTCATCCAGGGAGTAGGCTGCTCTTGTTCCGTAAGTCATGACCGGGTAGAAGTCTTAAGTAATTCGTAATTGTATTCTTAGTATTGTCCGTACTTAGGATTGAACCATCAACCTCCAAAGTTGCAAAACTCAATCATGGTCTGCATAGCTAAAAACATAAACATTTTTCCTCTACAAAACAACCAAACCAAACACCATGAATAAATATCTAAAGATATAAATAACTTGAAGCATAAAACTTATACCAAAATGACCTGATTCAACATTAAATAACCCGAAAAGGGTTGATATGCTGTAAAACAAAACAACCAAACAAAATAAACCTCTAAAAGACTGTCACTTAGAACTGGTTATTACTTAGAACTTTTATCAGGATGAAAATATTAAATTAAACCTTAAAATTAATTAAATTTATTAAAATGATTTTTTTTCTAATTTGCTTGATATATAAAGTTTCTTTTTTTTTTTTCTTTTTTTTTTGGTTTAACTAATAAGTCATCATTTATCAAGGCCAAAAGCCACTTGGAGATTAGGGTTAATGAGATGGATTTCATTGTCGGTTGACTGATGATTAATAGTGAGAGAATTGAAAATCTCCACATATTAGCCAGAAAACAACAATTTTTCCCCTTATGGAATGTAAGGACTAAAGGGTAAAATAGATGAAACCCTAACCCAAGGTCCACTTTCTACTTTTCATAAAAATCATGTTAGATCTGTGCCTTCATCATCATTGTCATCATATTTGGTTTAGCGTCCATTTTACATGCTGGCATAAGTTTTTTTTTTTTTTTTTTTTTTTACATGGTTCACCCCAAACAAGGCAGGACGCCACTGTAAACATAAGGGGCTACTGAGAAAAAAGGAAAAGGGGGGGGAAGGATTGGTGGTTCAGCTTAAATTGGGATCTGAGCAGCGAGATGTCTGTTTACATTAGTTTTAAATTTCTGCATGTTAGTACTGTCGGGGAAACAGGGGGCAGGGAGGGAGTTCCAGAGGCAAGCAGCACGAGGAAAGAAGCTATTTGAGTAGAATGCTCTCCGGCATCTGGGGACCTCCACAGCGAATGAATGAGATTTAGTAGAATGTCGAGTTAGTCTAGTGAATTTACGTCGAGGGGGCACCAGAGCAGCACACTCATCGGAGCATAATCCATTGAAGTATTTGTAAAACAAACACAAGGATGCTACATTGCGGCGATGGGACAGGGGCTGGAGCTTAGCTGACAGTGAGGGACCTATTAGGTTGACTACTCTTTTTTGGACTTTGTCAAGGAGGGAGAGACTAGTAGATGATGCACCAGCCCAGATGTGGCAACAATACTTCATGTTGGACGACTTTAGTGAAATTGACTTCCAAACTAACCTATATCTGGCCAGATCTTTAATTGCTGTTATTAAATTCTACCATTGTTTTGTCCTCACCATCTGCTTATGGATTATTCCCTCTTTCTCCTCTTCTCGACAGACTCCTTGAAGTTCGTGAACGGCTTTATGAATTACTAACACACTGTATTCCACCAGACATAATCATGAAGGTAAGTAAGAGATTTACTTTGGTTTCATTGTAACATAATCAGTAGCCAGTCGAGAAGAGATCATGACATAAAATTTCCAATCTCTTTTTATATAGAAATAATGACTTACCAAGCCTTTCTCAAATATGTTGAACGTAATTTTATTTTTAGATATATATTTTTAAATGTTTTTTTAAATGTTTTTTTTTTTTTTTAAATGTTTGTGAGTTATGTAAGAGATGTTGATGCTTTCATTCAAGTTTCTATTGATGTCCTAAGTATAAGGCGCTGAGGAAGAGACATATTGTGAATCATATATATATATATATAAATAAGAAAAATAGGAAAATTAAATATGATTCCTAATCGTCTCTGAAATAATCATACAACAATTGTTGACTTTGAATTCTTGGAACTGTAATAAATAATGTTATAAATCTTTAGATTTATTTATTTATCGCTATTCATTCTATTTTATTATATATTTATTTAACGGGAAAGTTTTCCAAATTCATCTCACTTCTCTGTCTTCTTTGGTCTGAAGAGGTTGACTCTCTGTGAAGAGTACAACCGAAACATGTATGCACATATGTAACCAATAATGTTTGTATAAATAAAAATTTATACTAAAGAACAGCTCTACTTGTTATTGAGCACTTTTTATAAACACTGGAGTTTCAAAGGATTTACATCTACAGAAACTAATACAATACATGTACTATATATATATACACACGCACACTGTCACTCTCCATTACTTAATATTTTTTTGAATTTTGGCTTTTCCACTGCCAACTTATCCATCTATGTAATTCCTCTGATAAGATTTTAATCTTTGAAAAGCCTTGGCTTAAGGAAAGAATAATAAACATGTTTTTATCGAGTACACCTTGCATTGAACAATCGAAGTTGAAATAGATTTGTCATTCGTACATGTTTATCCCTCTTTCATCTATCTTTATAATTGCTCTATCTCGTATATTGAGCTTAAACCATTTCACTATAGGTTCTATCTACTAAAAGTATACTTTTAGTTTCATATTTTATATATATATATATATATATATATATATATGGAAAAGTAGTATCAGCGTTTCATCTCCATGTAGCAATAGCTTTTTCACGAGTGAGACTAGAAATTAAAAAGTTGCACAAATTATGGCAAAACATTACTACCACTTTGAGTTTTTCAATTTTTCTTTAATCTTGTCAGATTTATTATTTAATACTAATGTTTTAGCACACACATTTCTCTCTCTCTCTCTCTCTCTCTCTCTCTCTCTCTCTCTATATATATATATATATATATATATATATATATATATCAGGATTAATTGTGGCCTGATTCAACAAATAAACCGGTTGATGATGATTATATACATATATATATATATATATATATATAATCTATAAACATTTTTATAATAATCATTGTACATCTGTATATTTATTTTAGAATTTTAACACTGCATTAAAAATGACTAAAATTGATAATTTGGCAAATGATGTATTGAGTTTTAATTCTAGATTCTTTTTTTTTTTTTTTCGTTTTGCTCAGGGTCTTCTTCAAGAACTTATCGCTAATTGTGATGGCCAGCTTAAGACAGAGGTTGTCCAATCAGCCGCTTATTTTGAACATCGCTTACAGCTTGGACAAAAGCCGATATTTCACATGGAAGCATTTGTGGCCAAATTCATGGCCATTTATAAACGATTCCTGGAAGAAGGAATTGCAGAATTGTTTTAAATGAATTCCGAGCAACATGGGTAATGATTTTTTTTTCCCCCACTGACCAGGGCAATGTTTTCAGACTGAAAACATTAAAGAAAATAATTTTACAATTAAAGTTAATGAAATTTTCTAAAATATGCCGACTTTTTTTTTTATTGTTTTGTATTTGAAATTTTCTAAATATTATTGTTTATCGTTTTTGTTTTTTGTTTTTTGTTTTTATTTTTTTCCACCCCAAACAAGGCATATTGCCACTGAGCGTAAGGGGCTACTGTAATAAGGAACAGATTTATAAGGGGTAACCGGGGTGGGGAGTTGGGCAGAAAGATGTTTGTTCACATTACATTTAAATTTCTGCATGTTGGTACGGTTAGGGAAACCAGGAGCAGAGAAGGGGTTTTAAAGACAAGCAGTCTGAGGAAAGAAGCGATCAGAGTAGGAAATTTTTTGGCATCTAGGGACCTCTACAGTGACGGGGTAGGACTTTCTTGCTAGTTGGGTGGGTTTGAGATATTTTAGTTGAGGGGGGGGGGGGGGTTACAAGTATAGTAAGTTCATCGGAGCACATTCCGTGGAAGTACTTTAAAACAAACACAGAGATGTAACATTGCGGCGATGGGACAGAAACTAGAGCTTCGCAGACAGTTTGGGGTCTATTAGGTTAGAAATTCTATTTTGCACCCTGTCCAAGAAGGAGAGATGAGTGGTCGGTGCACCAGCTTAGATATAGCAACACTACTCCATCCGCAGGCGAATAGTGGATTTGGTAACCTGATTTTTCGGTGTTGTTCTCTTGTTATGCATTTGTACTGATGATTACCTACCATATCTTTTCACACATTGTCAACCATGATGTTAGACAATGAGTATTTCGAGGTGGTGATCATATGCAAGACGAGAGTAAGGTGTGTGTGCTTGTGCCACGAGGATTTGTGAAAAGTTGCACTTGGGTCCTTGATGAATAATGGCAAATTTGTAGCTCAGTGTTCCGTGTTCAAATCCTGTTGGATCCATAGCTCCACTTTAATTCTGGATGTTGGCAACCTTCTTGGATCACTTTGGACCTCATGGAAATACATCTGTCGGCAACGCCTTTGATGTTTCGAGCATGTGGATCATTACCTTGAGAGGGAATGGTGCTATTTTACTTATAGGCCGATCAAGTTAATTGTGTTCATGTAAAAGCATTATTTTGTACTTACTCAGTCATATTTTATCTCTCACGCCCCGAAAAAGAATTTTAAAATATCAAGCAGAACTTTAATTAGAACGATTTTTCCATTTCCATAAGGGTTATATGAAATGGCGAGTCTGTGATTTTCGGAGTGTCCAGTTAGCTAACTAAGGGCAGATAAGTGTCGCGAAATTGGGTCCCCTAGGTAGGCACGTGTGACCTAATTGGTAATTTTGAAGAATTTCTCTTAGAATGGATGTGAACGCAATAAATTTGAAGGATTTGGTGTATTTGTGCAGCAAGCCGGCGAAGACTATTGATTTTCTGCAATCGCAGGAATTAATAGCTGGGCGAAAGAGATGTCGGTGTGGCAGAGACATGCGTTTTATTCCTACAAACAATGTGGACGGCTTCACCTGGCGATGTGGAAGACAGATGCCAACGTAAAGTCTCGATTAGACATGGTAGTTTTTTTTTTAATTCAAAACTGCCATTAAACGATTTACTTATATTTATATATTTATATATTTATGGGCGTACGGACGTGCAACGTGCGCCACTGTTAAACAAGAATGCAGGATGGGGTCGGGATGCACAATTGTTGATTGGCGCATGTTCATGCGCGATTTATGTGTTCAATATTTCCTGCGACATCTGCAAATTCTTGGCGGTGAGGGATGCACCGTCGAGATAGACGAAAGTTTATTTTGTCGCAGGAAACATAACACGGGACGCATGCCGCGCCAACTGTGGGTGTTTGGTGGCTATGAGCCAGCGACCAAATGTGGCTTTTTGGTGAGAGTTGAAGCCAGAGATGCCGCCACATTAATTCCGCTGATAAAACAGTACATACGCCCAGGCACCACGATATGTCGGACTGTTGGCGTGCCTACAACAGTCTACACGCGGAGGGATTCCACCACCTGCGTGTAAACCACAAATACAACTTCGTAGACCGCATCACCCGTGCCACAACCAATCATGTGGAAAGGATGTGGCACGAAGCCAAAAATAGAAATAAGAAGGAATGTGGAACACGCAGGAATATGGTGGTTTCGTATCTTGCGGAATTTATGTGGCGACAAAAATTCAGGAACAATAAACTGGGTGCCGTTTTCAGGCAAATAGCAGAACGGTACCCAGTTACCATGTAACTATGAAAAAAGAAAAAAACCCAAGAAAATTATATCGTGGAAAGTATCCCGTTGAACAAATTAAAAATAATTTCATTTTCTATTTTTTTATTTATTACATATATATTTTATTATCCATATTTGGTCGCTGTTACCGTGTAAATATGAAAAAAAACAATAAAGTTATATCGTGGAAAGTATCCCGGTGAACAAAGTAAAAATAATTATTTAATTTTCTATTTTTTAATTTAATAAATATATATTTTATTATTATTGCTTATGTGTTTCTTTCTTTTTATAATCCTAACAATAAAAACGGAGTTAATGCCCTTGTCTATTCTACCGACCGCTCACAGCCCAAAATGTCGGCTCGGGCACAAATACAGGTTGAACATCGAAATGGAAAAATCATTCTAATTAAAGTTCTGCTTGATATTTTAAAATTCTTTTTCGGGGCGTGAGAGATAAAATATGACTGAGTAAGTACAAAATAATGCTTTTACATGAAAACAATTAACTTGATCGGCCTATAAGTAAAATAGCACCGAGGGAATTAATTAGTGACAAAATTCTTTCTGCCTACGTGGCGCAAGTGTATGGGGGAGCAGCTAAAGATGTGGGTGACAAGCATCAAGAAGGATCTGGCTGAACTCTCAGATCCAAAAATGGTCGGCTCTTCAACGGTGGAATCGCGATTGGTTGGGACTGCCATGGTTCAGGATATGATGCAGATCAGAGAACAAGCCGATCTAACTTGACCAAAAACAGTATGTGAGTATTTGATTTAAAATAAAAAAGGAATAAGGAAAAAAACAATGCCAACAACAAAATAGAGCAGGTTTTTTTAACATATTATTGTGGCAAGTATGTGTGAAAAGCTTATGATCGTCACAAGCATTCAATATAAGGAGTGATAAAAAAGAAAGGAAGAAATGGATACTTAAGTATTTTGTGAAGAGTGATGACTGGTTGATGAGTAGGTGTCATGATGAGTCAGTGGTGATCACAGCAGGTGAGTATGTGCGAGTGCCAAGCTTAGTATTGGCTGTTGAAAATCCTACTGATTAATTTCTGGATTTTGTCGCCTTTTATATTCTTGGCTAATTCACATAGGCTTGTGAAACACAACTTTGTATTTAAGCAGAGACACTTTTGATTGGATTAAAATATAAACGTTTTTATATTACCACAGATAAGGGGTTGTCTGTGTGGCAACAATTAGAATGGTATGTATTGAAATGATGGATGAGGACATGTGTTCAATGGAAAGAAATGATATGATGGATGTGTAATGTGAGGCTTTTAGGCACACTTAGATCTGATGATCTCAGAGGAAGATTAAATCTGGATAGTATCAGATGTATGTATAATGGAAATCTTCATTGGTTTGGCCACATTGAAAGAATAGATAAGCCTTCTTGGGTTTGTAGATGTAGAACAGTTGAGGCATCCGTCAGTTGGCAAGGATGGAAAAAATGAGAGAAAAAGAAATAATCACCTGGCCAGAAATAGGTTAGTTTGGAAGTCAATTTCTAAAACCATCTAAGACATGTCAGATTGGCAAACAGATGTTAAATGAATGATGATGGTGGTGGTGGTCATAAGAGAAAAAGGTGATCAAGATCAATCAAGTAATAATAATAATAATACGCTTGTACCTTTGTAGGTATGCTATCAACTTCTACACCCATTAAAAAAAATGAGATTGTCCGATTACTAAAGATGAAATATCTGTCACTGGTTGCCCAAAATTAAGATTTTACCCATTTCAAAATGGATTGTTACAAAACAGAATGAGTCGCCATGCGTAAAATTCTGTGGACCCATCGACGTAACATAAATCTTAGTTTGTGAAACGAAGTGATTTGTTTTTTGTTTTCAAAATGAAAAGATAAGCTGAAAGAAAACGTAATGTAAGACGACACACAGGACATTTAAACGATATGAAATATATTTAAAATTCTAATACAAAATAAATGTTTTGCAAACTAAGTGCGTTTGTGGCCAAATTAAAAGACCAAGTTATTTGATTCTGGGAAAAAGAGTTCCTTTTATGTCTGAATGGCACAACTCTGAAATGTGTCTCATCCATGCGAAGGCTAATTTAAAAAGAGGAAGAGACAAAACTTTTCGCCTTCATCCAGCCAGATTAAGTGCTTCGTAATTAGTTAAAGAAAATTGTCTTGACCAATCAAATGGGGCTATTTTAGAAGACAAGGGAGATAATCTGTTTACGCAACTTACTTTGCATCACTAATTAAAAAATGGTTTTCATTTAATGGATTATGAAAATATTTAATTTTATCTTTGATAGACAAATCATAATTAATACTGAATATATTGATTTGTTTTGTTTTTTTTTTGTTTTTTTTTCAAGTATTTGTTTTTTATACTTTCAATTATTCAGTAATCTATCATGGCAGCAATAGGGAAGACGGATTTTTTCCCCAAGCTATTTTGGCCTTCCACTCTTCAAAACCTGTCACAGGAGCAAACTGATTTCCACCGACAAACCTCCGTCTTAAAAAACTTTGGCCTTTATCACAGATTGATTAGATTTGGCCAATAACCAGTAACCACCATTCTTCTTGTGCAAATTATTGCTCAACTAGTGGGACCCCATGGTTGCTTTCTACACTTATTTGTATAATTTACTCTTAATAATAATATTTCTCTTGAAATAATAAATATCTGTCAGGCTTTATAATATTAAACAAAAAATTGTCTCTTCCTTCTTCCATAAAAATAATTGCCATTGTCAGCTAAATATTCTTTAAATAAATGAAAAAGAATATGACTTTTAGTGAAATTACAGGTAAGTTGAGAGATACTAACCAGATTGCATGTAAGAAGTGTGAGACGATGGAGAAGAATGAGAACTCAGATGTGAAGAAAGTATATTAGGATGGTGAGGATTTTGAGGTTCAAAAGTGGATATGTAATGTGAGTCTTAAAGACAGGCTTAGATCTGATGACCTCAGAGGAAGATTAAATCTGGACAATATAGGGAGATGTGTGCACAACAACAGACTTCCTTGGTTTGGTCCCATTGAAAGAATGGATGAGAGTTCTTGGGTTAGTAAAGGTAGAACAGTTGAGGTAGCAGGGTCACTTTGCAAGGGAAAGCCAAGGAATACATGGGAGGAGGTTATAAGAATTGATTTGAGAGAACGAGAAATAAACACCTGGCAAAAGCCGTTAAACATCTTTTTAAAATAATAAATATTTTCTTGCCTTTTACCTTAAAAATAATTGTCAGCTAAATATTTTTAAACAAATAAAGAATTTTTTTTAATCATTTATTTAAAATTGTAACAATCAGATCTATTAAAATGATATTTAAATTCAAAATAAAAAGCAAAGTAGATTTCTGAAATTTTATGTTGACGGATCGACAATTCTCTGCATGATGTTTTATACAATTTTGAAACGGGTAAAGTCTACATTTTTGGCATACTTTAGTAATCAGACGACCTAATTTTTAAATGGGTGCAAAGGTGATAACGTAAATACAAACAAAAGTAAAAACATATTAGTATTATTCCTCAACTAGTGGAACACCCCCGTGGAAATTCCATGGTGCTTTCTACATCAATCTGCATAATTTATTTTTAAAAAAAAATATTTCTTTTGAAATAATGTCTGCCAGGATCAATGATATTACGAAAATAAATGACTATTTCTTCTTCCATAAAAATAACATTGTCAACTAAATATTCTTTAAATAACTAAAACGAATATGTCTCTTGTTTATTTATTTATTTAAAATTGTAGAAGAGACATTGCTAGTCTTTCTCTACTATAGTTATTTGCATGGAAGGTGCTTGGTTGAATTCCAATTTCTGGTTTCTTCCCGTAAAAGACATTCACAGCATTAACTCTTCTTCTACCATAATTGCAGAACATTTTCCTTTTTTTCTCGATGTATCTAAAACCAAACAGTATTTCCATGAACAGAGTAGGTTGAAGTGGGAACACCAAGCATTTCCATGAACAGAGTAGGTTGAAGTGGGAACACCAAGCATTTCCATGAACAGAGTAGGTTGAAGTGGGAACACCAAGCATTTCCATGAACAGAGTAGGTTGAAGTGGGAACACCAAGCATTTCCATGAACAGAGTAGGTTGAAGTGGGAACACCAAGCATTTCCATGAACAGAGTAGGTTGAAGTGGGTACACCAAGCATTTCCATGAACAGAGTAGGTTGAAGTGGGAACACCAAGCATTTCCATGAACAGAGTAGGTTGAAGTGGGAACACCCAGGCTGTCGAAAATCTGACTGATTGAATACCTGAATTTTGTCACATTTTATATCCTTGGCAAATTCACATAGGTTTCAGAAACATAAAACTTTGAATTCAAGAGGAGACACTTTGGATTGCGTTAAAATATAAACACTTTTTCCCCTCAGATAAGGGTTTGTTATTGTGGTGACAATTGGGTACAACATAACTTTCTGATACTTAATTCGACTTTGACCGACAAATTTTCATCCTAATTTGTTATTCCTGTCTTCAGTAAGGATTATCTAAAACCATAAATGACACTTTTGAAACATGTAATTCCTTACTTTAAGAATTTGTCAGTCAAGAGACACCTGCTTTGAATTGTTATCTCAGGATCATCAAACACCCGTAAATATCTGACCAGCCTATGATTAGGGAACGATGAAGCCAAAATTCGTTATTAATTCCCTTGGCTGGCACATTTTTCGAATTCTATCCTTATTGAATCTCTTACTGTGGATTTGTGAAAATAATATTAAAAAACAGTATTTTCACATAAGGTTAAACAGGAGTGGAAAATTCCATTAAAAGTTAAAAATTAGAGTTACATGTTAGGACATGACGTCACAGATAGGAAGTCTGAAATAAAAAGAAGAGAAAGTTTTGTCACTTTGGCCGGTGAGCTGAGAGGATTTTCTCGCCTTTTTCAGAGCTTTGTCTTCGTTTGCCTCTGTTGAGCTGACGATGGAAATATGTCATTTTTACAAGACTGTAAAAGAACGACGCATGACATATTGAACAAGAATATTGTTGGGGTTGTTTTAGTTGTTATTAATGATGAGGGCGATGGCTACTATGATCACGACTAGAAGAAAGTGAACACCTTGTTGAAATACCACGGAGATAACAAGTACTGCCACCACAGCTGAGAGACATCACGATCCACTGAGCAACAACCTTTGATGTGTCAACAGAAGAAGACTTCAGATAACACATAGATGGGAGATATTTTGTTACAGTCTGGTATCAAAGAATTGGTCTACATAGTGTGGTAGTGAGATATACACGTTAATGCGAATAAAATGGTGGATAGATGAGTTTACACTGACTGTGTATCCAGCATTTATACTTCGGCTCTTAGCCTCTTTTTAGAAATTTAAGAGCTCAAGTGAATAGCTTCGAACGTATTCATGCAGTTACTATAAATATCTTGGTAAAATAATAAAAAATGAAAGACAGTTTTAAACAAAAATCTATTCTGAAATGAAAGTATAAATACTCCCAGTCAAAAATCAGCGACCTTACATTTGTTGAAGCAATTCAATTATTGACTAAATTGTTTAGCCCTAAAACGTCTCTTTGTCACAAAAGGTGAAAATGCATGAATATCACAAGGAAAGACGATGAAGACTACACGACTTTTGCTAGCGTAGTTAACAAACACTGCAGTGATTTCAAGTTTTTAGAATTGAGTATTAAAAATTTTAAATATCTTATATTTGAGCAAGGATTAGTATTGAATACAGATTCAGAAATCAGAAGAAGGGTTCTTAATAAACTAGAGAATGAACCTGGTTCAACACCCCAACATATTGCAGAGGACTGCTAACGTTTTATTTGCGTTCATCAAGATTCAAAAGACAGTGAACAAAGTGGAATGTTACATAGAAAAATCCATAACAAAAGAAAATTAATTCACCAGCTAAATTTGATGAATAAAAGAAAAATAATCCGGCTCCTAAATTGTGTTTCAGTTGCGAGCAATTGCATTAGTACAAATATGTTTTATATAAAATGAAAAAGTGTTTTAAGTGTGATCGCATGGGGCACAAAAGTACACACTGCAGAGTCAAAAATAAAATTAAAAAAGCTTTATTAAAATATTGAATAAGAATATTAAAATGCATAACTCTTCAAACTGGAAGATAATTGGAAAACCAACTTTGATGAGAACTAAAAAAGTAGCCAAAAGTGTCACTGGTGAACAAACAAAATTTGAGGGTGAACTAATAATTATAGTTACATTACAAGGAAAAACTTTAAAACTAAAAATGTTTTTGATGACCAACTCAAACAACCTTTTGGAAAAAAAAATGGATGGAACAGTTTTAATTATGGGATATGCCTATAAATTCTTTCTGTAAAAATATAAAAACTTTAAATGCTGAAGTAGAAAAAAGATAAAGAAAAAACTTAAAAGAAAGCTATTTTAAAGTTTTTTTCTGATGGACTAGACTGACAAAGTTGAATTTAAAACTTTGTTTGGTTGAATATATATTGAATTTAAAATGTATATTCAACCAGTTTCTAAAAAGAAAAATTTTCCATTGTTGTCATTAGATAAAATTGACGCGGAAGTGAATAGATTTAAAAAAATGGATGTAGAATACAGAAAGTAGATTTTGCTTACAGTCTACAAAATAAAAAAGAAAAGAAGATATCTTAGTCGAAATATAGACAAAGATGTTAAAACATCAGACCCAGAGCGAGCGAGTACAATAAAAAATAAGGCAGCTCCAGAAAAGTCTCTACAAAGTTCTCTTGATTTTGCGAATTATTACAAAGTGTTAATTCAAAACATGCAAGATTTGCAAGCGTCTCTTAATGAGATATTTTTAAAAAAAGAGAAAGGTAAAGATTGGGTCTGGACGACAGAATTCCAAAAGGGGTTTGGAAAAAAAAGTTCTTACATCAAGAAGAAACTAAGATTACAAACTTCGTCAAAATAAACTGACAAAAAAAAGGTATTGACTCCATATGGAGAAAGGCTAGAAAGTGGGGGTGTTATGGTGTGATGTTGATCTACTCTATTTCAGAAGTAGATGAACTCTTCCAGAGACTATGAGTTACCACAAAGTGTCATAACAGTCATGGTGGCATTCATTTGCTGTCCGTTGACGATGACGTACATATCAGTCGAGGTTCCGATCTCGACAATTAGTCCGGCAGAAACTGGACTATTTCGTGGGTCTTTTATCTATCGGGCTTAGGTATTACCCTGGGTAGTCCTAGCAGGTGCATCTTCCCAGGCCTTGCGCCCCCTCTTTGGGGTGGATTAAGTGTATTGCTTACTGCCTGAGGCGCCCCGACCGGAGAATGCCGACGGGGCTGCCCAGGCAATTTTTAAGAGCCCAGAGTGCTCCTTCTTTAGGAGTGCTGGCTTGACTTTTCCCACTTTCCGGCCTTGTGCAATATCTTTCTGTGGTGAGAAGGAAATAAATACCGTCATGGCGGCATTCATTTGACATCCAGTCATGATAACGGATATACTAGTCGAAGTTCTGATCTCGACAATCAGTCTGGCAGAAACCAGGCCATTTCGTTTTTTATTTATCTGCTGAGCTGAGGTATTAGTCTTGGGTAGTCCCAGGAGGTGTACTCTCCCAGGTCTTGTCTCCCCTCTTTTAAAAGGCCAGAGTGCTCCTTCTTTAGGGGTGCTGGCTCGACTCTCCCCACCTTCCAGCCTTGTGCCACATCTTCCTGTTGTGGGAAGGAAGTAAATACCATTATGACGGAAGTCATTAGTGACAGTTATAGCCACAGTATCAAACGCAGACTTTCTGCAACATAAAATTCTGTGCTTCTGTAAATACACTCTTGTAAATATACCACCGTGTTGTCTTAATTAATATTAGCCCTTCAAATTCTCAACAAATAGGAATATTTTTTTTTATTTGAATAATATAAATATAATTATTTTAGAAAGGTGATACTTAGAAGGTCATACAATGCATAAGTGTGACCGATAGACACAAGTTTGAGCAAAATGAGACATAATGGCGGAATGGGTTATATAGTTTCACCTGTAATACAATGTATACACACACACACACACACACATATATATATATGTATTACATACACGCATATCGATCTATCTACACAATGTTACAATGTTATGTAATACCTGCATCAACATGGTCTGGCGGAAAATCCGTATGATATTATTATATTTCAGGAACTCTTCCCTTCCTCAGATCTGTGTTCAACTCAAGTTCAAATGTGCATATGAAGAAAGCAGTCAGGGTGCAGTCCCACAGCAAATGCTGGTAAAATTTGAAATCTAATCAGATTTAAAAGTTTTTGTAAAGTTTATTTATTTATTTTTATTTTATTATTTTTATCTTTTATTTTCTCTCACTCTTTCAATTAATTTCTCTTCTAAATCTAAATATGTTTTTTTTTAATTGTTTTTAGAATCCTTTTTAAAAAAATTTATTTTTTTATTAAATCTAAATTTAAATTTAAATCAAGTCTATTGTTCGTTTAAATTAATGTGTCGAGGTTAATATTGTCCATTAAATATTGTATTATCTGTTGTTCGTTTTAGATTGTGTATATTAATATTTGTTTTAATTATGTATATTTTGTTAATTAATTTAATTTAAGTTTTTGTAAATTTTATTTATTTATTTTAATTTTATTATTTTTATTTTTTCTTTCCTCTCACTCTTTCAATTAATTTCTCTCCTTAATCTAAATATGTTTTTTTTTAAATTGTTTTTAGAATCATTTTTAAATTTTTTAAATTTTTTTATTAAATCTAAATTTAAATTTAAATCAAGTCTAGTGTTCGTTTAAATTAATGTGTCGGGGTTAATATTGTCCATTAAACATTGTATTATCTGTTGTTCTTTTTAGATTAATGTGTACATTAATATTTAATTTATTTATTGATTTTTTTAATTATGTATATTTTATTAATTAATTTAATTAAAGTTAGTATTATTTATTCATTCATCGCTCATATCTGTCTAATGCTTATTAAAACAATGGAAAGGAAGTAATTCAGCTGGGGCTGTTTAATGATGGTTTAGATCGCTTTTTAAATTTAGTTATTTTCTAATTATGTTGGGTTAAATATTATTCTCACATAACAAATGTTCGTATTTTTTATTATTAGATTTAGCTTTTAATGTTACAGGGTGTTATTCTCGGCGGGGTTATTTCGGCAATTTCCTTTTCTTTTTACTGTTATTATTATTAGTATTATTACTACTATTATTATTATTATTATTTTTTTCATTGGGCATTTAATGTCGATTAACTATTAATGTTATAAATTGAATGTTAACGTGTGAGCAGTCTCAATATTTCTTATCATTAATTCCTTATTTTATTTTAATAATTTCTTTATTTTTTATATTATTTATTTATTTATTTATTTAGGCATTCAATGTCTAGTGAGTGTTTAAGCTATGTTGTTATATTATTATTTATTATTAATATTATTATTATCATATATTATTATAGGTGATGTTTTGTTGTTAGGTTAAGTTATTACTATTATTAGTTTATAGACTTTAGTATTTATTTATTTACTTATTAATTTTGTTTTTCTCTGGTATTTTGTGTCGAATGAGTATTTGACCTATTTTGCTATAATATTTGTTATTATTAGGTTATTTACTGCTTAAGATTATTAGTCTTTAGTATTCATTTAAGGGTTAAATTAAGATAAAAATCAATATAAAAAAAGTGAGATGTGAAACAGTATCAGGCTAGAAATGATGATCCTAATTTGAGTCGGAGGGTTACCTGGGGACGTAATTTTGCTATCAGTATCGATTCCTTTATTCGAAGTTTGCCAACGTTTCTCTCAATGGCCAGGATATCGATCTTGAATGATTTGCTGTAAGTGTTCTTTGACTCTAATATGTAGGGGCCTCACCTTACTACCGATGTATATTTTGTAGCATGTGGTGCACTGTATACTATATACAGTGTATGTGCAGTAGCATTTGTCTGTGGCGTTCATGGGGCAGTTCTCTAGGGTGCAGGAACTATTGTTGTAATTGGTGTTCCATGTTGTTAATTGTTGTCACAGTAAAGGACCGGTGTGTGTTAGTTGAATGTCGAGGTTCTCCCTACGTATAGCTTTGCTGATAGCTGTGGTGATCCTGTCGTTGAAG
Organism: Sepiola atlantica; assembly: GCA_963556195.1. Taxonomy (NCBI): domain Eukaryota; kingdom Metazoa; phylum Mollusca; class Cephalopoda; order Sepiida; family Sepiolidae; genus Sepiola; species Sepiola atlantica. The sequence continues at coordinate 35,933,754 of OY744531.1, forward strand.
TGTAGCAACTTCAGGAAGCAGGTGTTGGAAAGAGCGTGTTGTGTCCATCTTCGGGGTTTCCTGAGGTGTTAAATGCTGCGTGTGGGGTATCCATTGGTCTCTAGTACCTGTTGGAATTTCTTGCTGCAATTCTTATAGATGCGAGTTAGCTCATTCTCAGTATAACTTATTTTAGCCTTACAAGGGAGGGCCGATCTGTAATGTATGAATATGTCTCTACAGGTGAGCTTCCTGTACAATTTAGTAGTTATGTTTCCTTCCTCAGAGATGTTGAAGCTGAAATCCAGAAGTCTCAAGGACCCAGAGCTGTCGGGGTGTTCTATTGTAAATTCTATGTGTGGGTTAGTGTTGTTGAATGTGTTGAAGATTGTGCTAGCCTCCTCCTAGGACGATGAAAGGATGAGAATGTCGTCCACATATCGTATGAAGAAAATGGGGGATTGACAGGAATTGAGGGCATGGCATTCTAATTTATCTATGAATGTGATGGCGAGCAGTCCCGGCAGGCTGGATCCCATAGACAGTCCTGTCATTTGTTTATATGTGTTTTGTTTGTATGTAAAATATGTGTTGTCTATTATTACGTGTAAGAGCTCATGTATATAAGTGGTGGTGAGGCCGAAGCAATGGAGGTCGCTGGAGGAGATGCAGTCAGTAATTATGTCTACTGCTGGGTATGCGGGTACAGAGGTGTAGAGGGTAACGATTTTATATTAGATCCTATCGTGATAGTGAGATGCGTGATATCGGGGACAGAGCATTGTTATAGGAAAAATTGAAATGGTGAAAAAAGTAAAGTTACATACTTTATAATCATCAGGTGGTTAAACAAAGAATATAATAAAATGACCTTTAATCCATATATTATTTCATGTATCCACATAAAATGTTTTAAGGAGATATACATTTTTATGTATCAATTTTCAGTATTTACCTCAACAGTGCTCGATACGTGAGTAGAGCTAGGTAGTAATTATGAAAATATATATGGCAATTAAGCTACACAGAGGCTTCCGCATTTCATCCCCGGAGGGAATCTTCAGGTTTATTATATATATAATTATATCTATATCTATATATATATATCTATATATATATATATATATATATATATATATATATATATATATATATATATAATATGTATATTATATATAATATACTCTATGAATACTCTGTTTTAGTTTGACTTTGAACTATTAAAATTCATATTACGAAACCTTATTTAAATAACTGTTGGGAGGTGACGGTGGTTAAGTGGATAACAACACTGCCTGACGACCTGGGTGTGCCAAGTTCGAATCCTGTTGATTCCATAATACAACTTTCATTTAAGGATGTTGGCAACCATTATGTGGTCCCTCCGACAACAGAATCAAACCGGTAAACAAAGTTGTATCATTCTGGTTCATACGAATTTACTTTACTTTATTTAAATAAAAATAAAAATGTTTTGGACATGATTTATTGTTACTTTCCTCATCCTTATTTTTAAAACATGTAATATATGTAATCTGTAATATGTTGATATTTGACATAGCCCAATTATACATACTCTGATTCTAGGAGCTATGTGCCTTTATGTTCTCATATTGTAATTTTGTTTTATTTTTTTTGGTTATGTTATGGTCATTTTTACAAAGGGGCCTTCATCTGATAACTATGTATGTTAGGTGTTTATGTATTTGCCTTTTCTTGTTGTTCTCAGTAAGTGCACCCATTTCTTATATAGATATATGTATATGTTATATTTTATCTAATTATATAAACTAATTCTTTTATTAATTTTCATTTTTATTTTATTTAATTTTATTTATATACGGATTATTTTACTATCATGAATATATTTTATTTGTGGGTATTTTTTTATAAAATTATATTATTTTATTATATTAATTTATTACAACTTTTTTAAAGAAATTTTTAAAAGCTTTTTTCATTTTTAATTTCAAATTAAATTAAAATTTTATTTTAATGTTTTGATTTTTTAAATTTTAATGTTAAGATAAAAATATTTATTTAATGAATAAATTAATTCATTTAGTTATTTTTATCTTATTTTCATCCGATAAATTTTATATAATAATATTTTATTTGATATTTAATTTTTTAGTTTTAGATTTTTTTTATCTTCACTATTGTTTTGTAATTGTTATTTTTTTCTATTTATTTTTTTTCTTATATATTTAAATATCTTTTTTCTAATTGCATTATTTAATTATTCTGTTATATTCTATAAAAATATATAAACACCTTTTATTCTTTTGATGATACTATACATGTTTTATATTTTATTATTGTCCTGGTTATAATTAATAATTAATATTATTAATATAATGATTATTATTATGATGTTTATGGATTATAACTATTATTTTTACTTTATTCATGATTTCAGTTTGGTTTGATCATCTAATTTTGTGTATTTTTTACAATTATTGATTTATTTTATCTTTTACTTGTAATTATTTAAATTTCATTATTTTAATTTTAATTTTATTTTATTTGAAATAAAATATATTATTATTATTATTATTATTATTATAATAATTATTATTAAAAGTAGGATTATAAATAATTTTTATAAATGGGTTTTATCCTATATATATATATATATATATATATATATATATATATATATATATATATATATATATATAAATAAACATAGTTTGTAGTATCCGACAATTGGTTCAGAAGCTCTTCGGCTCCTCCTCAGGGTTATACTCTGATAAGGAGCCGAGGAGGTTCTGAAACAATTGTCGGATATTCAAACTATGTTTATTTTAATATAAAAAGCTCTAATATATATTGAGCACTTTTGAAAAGTATTGGTTTTGTTCATTTTGTTAACATTTGAACTAAATTAATTCATATATATATATATATATTAAAGTGAATCACTTTTTAAAAAATTATATACTGCTCACTTTACTCAAAATTACTGGCCCCCACCATTTCTAGTCCCCCCACTCATAGACCATAACTTGTGTTAACAACTTTAACTAGAACACCTTACCGCCAATATTATCTTTAATCTTATAACAGGTGTTAACTCCACCATTAGTAATACAATTACAACGAATAATAAAATTTATTAATACCACTGCCATTAATCCATATATGACTTCCACTAAAAATAAAAGCAATTACTAATATGTTTTATTAATTCATTACTAACTATTATTTATAATCGAAATACATTTATTTATACTCCAAAATAATTAAAACTAAATATAATAGTATAATCCATCAATATCAATGTCATAAATTTATATACGAATAATCCCCACTATATTTTAACTCATTATTATCTAGAATTAAATCTATTAACACCACTGCCACTAATCCATATATGACTCTTATTAAAAATAAAGGTAATTACCACTATGTTTTATTAATTAACTGCTAAATATTATTTAGAATTAAAATACATTTACTTATCCATCAAAATAATTAAAATTAAATGCCAATTGATCAAAATATAACAGCATAATTTATTAATATAAAGGTCATAAATCTATAGACAGTTTTTACTAGGAATAATCACCATTACATGGTCAAATACTAAACAAAAGTAAATTCATTCATCACTAATAATAATTTAAACTAAATATCCCTTTAGGCTTTTTGTCGTGTAACTGTTAAACGTCTGCATTGAAATAGATTAAAACAATGCCATGTACAGGAAGCAGACACATCAACCCACGACAACTTTCTTAAATGGCTACAGACATACACTCTTAACACCTTCTTTACCTCTCTTTCTTTATCCTCTTTTCCCCTCTTGTTTCCTTTCCCCCGGCCTCCTCTTCTCCAGCTCAGCGTTGGATAAAAATAAAAATATGAATTTAATTTAAATTAAATCCTACATTAACCCTTCTCAGCCCGCGACAAATCCTAAATGGCTATAGACACTCACCCCTAACCCCTCTCTACCCCTCTTCCCTTCTCTTCCTTTTCCCTTTTTTCTTTTCCTTCGACCCCCCCACCCTAGCTCAGCGTTGGATACGAATAGCTGTAAATTAAACTTTTCTAACGGCCAATATATTTTTCTTTCTTTTTCTTTTTCTTTTCCTCGCCCCCCGCCTCTACCCCAGCTCAGCGTTGGATAAAAAAAATGAAAATATGAATTTCTAACGGCAAATATATTTAAAAAATCGGTCACATGACTTTTATTTCTTTTTCCTCTTCTTCTTTGCTTGACTCCATTCTTCCTGGAATTCAGCGACCGGTTTGGATCACAAAAAACTTTCTGCCTGATGAGACTTCAGCTCTTGATAGCTGTATATCGATAACATCGACATGCCAGTGTAGCAGACCGTGTACATGTTTGAATAAAAGCATTCACAATACAGCTCTATATTTTTATTGAGCACTCTTTTATAAGCCCGGTTTGATTCCCTTTGGATTTCTACCCTGTGGATTTTTACCCTACTTGGATTACTATAATATATATAATATATATATAATATATAATTTATATATAATATATATAATTATATATAATATATATATATATATATAATTATATATATATAATTATATATATATATAATATATATAATATATATATTTATTTATTTTAGTACAGAAAAATTAGTACAACATTCGTACCGTCGGTTTCAAGCACGGAAAGTTTTAGCCATCCGGCTCTCTTCAGCTTCTGTTGCTATCTGTTTTGGAAATGTTAAGTCACGTGACACTTTCGTTGGGACGCGTTATTTGCTCAACGTGTTGTGTATGTTTGTTTGAATTTAAATTTAGTGTAAGGAAATGGTTGAGATTTAAAACCAGAGATTTTGGGGAGATATAAGAATATAAAATTAAAGAGAATAAAAATAAAATAAGAATAAAAATATAAATAAAATTTAAAAATAAAATTTAAAAATAAAAATTAATAATAAATAAAAAATAAAGAATAAAAAAGAAAAAAATCAACATTAATTTTCAAGAGCAAAAACTTCGACTTTCACAAAAATATTTATCTAGTCATTATGAGGATAATACTCCAATTTCACAATTTATTTATCAGTTTTTAGACTAATCTAACAAATCCATTTAAACGACCTCAAACCATTTATAATTCCAACAGAGTTACCTCCCTTAAATCCAGAGATTTCTTTATTCAAATTACTTCGTGTTGTCTAAAGAACTTAAACACGATATTAATTAACGGTTTTCCTCTTTTACCTCTTTTTTTCTCTCTCCCTTCTCTCCCTCTTTTTAGAACGCACATCTTCAAACCCCAAAACAGTAACGGCCAATAATACAAATTCATAAAATTGGCTCACGGGAATTACATAGAAACTTTTTTATTTTTATTTTTTATTCTTTATTTTTTATTTTTTATTTATTATTAATTTTTATTTTTATTTTTAAATTTTATTTTTTATTTTTTGGCTGATCTATGAAGGCCACTGGGCATGTTTTCGCCTGGTGTTTTATGTATTTATCTTTATATCGGCATAAGTCTTAACAAATTAAAAATGTTGTAGTAAAAACGGCAAAATATGAATAGACCATTTTTGAGCGTTTCAAAATGACTTTTAATGTTACAAAATATTCCAAATTAACCAAGGAAAAAAAACATAACAATATTAACAAAGAAATATTAAATTATTCATACCTACATACGCCGGCGTTTCGAGCTTATGCCCTCATCAGTGTAGGAAAGTGACAATTTCAGACGGTTACAAGATGCAAACCCGATTCACAGAGTCTATCAAGACTCTGTATGCTTTCGCTCTATCCTCGTGTCCATCGGACATTGTCACGTGATACAAAAAAATTAAGTTATATTTATGCCTAAATACCGTGGGCTGTAAATATCAGACTATCCATAGGATTCTACGAACATAATCGGAACCTTGCTTATAGCTGAGTGACAGTCTGTTTTTAATATCTCTTAAAGGGGCTTCATGACAATATTTACAAAGATATATATATAACAATATTTACAAAGAAATATTAAATTATTCATACCTACATACGCCAGTGTTTCGAACTTATGCTTTCATCAGTGTAGGAAAATGACAATTTCAGACGGTCACAAAGCACGTACTTGGTTCACAGTCACCTAAGACTGTACGCATCGAATATATATATAGTTTTCTATCTGTGCTGCTTCTAGATAGATATAGATCTTAATTTCCTTTAATCACGTGACAGTTTCCGGTGGGCAGGCTGAATCTGTGAACCGGGTTCACGCCTTCCGACCGTCTGAAATTGTTACTTTCTGCATGATGAGAGCAATAAGCTTTAAACGCTAGCGTCAGTAGGTATTAATAATTTAATATTTATATATATATATATATATATATTAAAAAATAATAATAAATAATAAAGTATATAAATAAATAAATATTAATAAGATGACAAGCTTAAAGCTGAATAATTATACAACAAATTAAAAATAAATTTTGATAGGAATAATTAATATTGATATCCAATTAGCTTATCTAAACTCATTTTCTGCGAATCTGCCACCAATTCTCTGCGGCATTTCGTCAACAGTTGTGTCCATCTCGCCTTTTCGACCACTCAGTCATATATTTGATCTTTTGATAATGAGAGGTTCCACTCTCGAAAATTAAAGTTTACCTTTTCCGGACCTTTTTAATTGCTTGACAGTAAACTTCTTTTTTTTTTTTATATATTTACTGTTCTGGTATTTAAACCGTTAAACCATGAAATATTAATAAATTGATTTGAGATTCCATTCATATTTTCTTTTCTCATTTATTTTTGTTCATCTGTTCCACCTTCCGGTACCTATATCACATTGCTCCTGCCTCGGATTACGATCTTACATTTATATTTACCTGCAATGCTTCAAGCAAACTACAATTTCCTTATATATATATATATATATATATATATATATATATATATATATATATATATATATATATATATATATATAAAGTAAATCCAACAAAAGATATAAGAAGCAACTAATATCTTTTAATTAGTGCACTAATCCGATCAAATCATTGGAACCCTGAATTTTGAACATTATGATTTCAACACTAAGTGAGTTTACTGAACTTTTTATTTGATTTGGTTCCTTTATCGTTTTATTAATTTAACATAAACATTGGATGCATTTTTAACTGTCATTTATTGCATCGTTTGCGGACGCATTTCCCGACTGGATAAATTTTTCAATTTAATCAATTTTTCATATTTGGACTGTCACTCACTACCTGGATCAATCTTCAATCAACCTCTTGGATATCTTTCCTGAATTTGTTTTAAATTGTATGACTTGGATTGCATAGCTTTAACAAAAATATGTTTTGGGCTGATATATTTGATGTGTTATATACTTTTATGCATTTTTGCATATATATTTTATATATTTTCAAAGTGTAATTTTATCACCTGCAGTGATGTCACTGTGGTAATGGTCCTCTGAGGAGAAGAATTATCTTTGAAAACTCATGAGTTAAGGACTTTAAGATACTTTGCCTGAACTTTGAATTCTAATAAAATTTGATTTGCACCTTATTTTATTATTTCATTTGATATTATGCTATATACATGATATATATGTGAGTGTATATATATATATATATATATATATATATATATATATATATATATATATATATATACACTCACACCAATAGATTCACATTGGTCTTTATTATGGAATGGAGGATATATCATTTCAATTTCTTACAGAATACAATGAGATATCGAGTAATTATTTACTGAGAATATTCCTACTTACTCATAAATCCTTCTAAAATTAGTTTTGGTCATTGGAGCCCATGTTTAAATAAAATGATATGACCCGTCAGGTTGGAAAGGCGTAGAGCAGTGACAGAAGACAGTGTGGCCGGCTTCAAGGAAGCATTTACCAATTTTATGTCGGGCCTCCAAGGATAATGGTCGTCTTTCATGTTGGAAATTTTATTGATAAAGCTCGCTGAGGTAATTTGTCAGACAGGCTACATAAGAACGATAAATACGGTAAAAGTATTAAAACGTGTTTACAAATATTTCCCATTTTATTATCTGGGGGGGGGGGGAAGTAGGATATATTTATTTATTAGCTTATTATGCCCCTTTTCGGTATCTCTCATTTTAATCAATGAGCCCACGTGAAAATTTAATCACATTAGAGATGGTAGTACAAATGAATAAGGAAAGATAATTGTTGGGGGAAACAAAAAAAAGAAAAGAAAAGAAAGAAAAAGAAAATCATCATCATCATCATCATCATCATCATCATATTCGGTTTAACGCCCGTTTTACATCCTGGCATGTATTAGACGGCTTTAAGAAATTAACTTCAAAAGTAACCTCTCTCTGGCCAGGACTTTATTTGTCCCTCTTTCCCTCAGGTCCATTTTTACACTTTCTACCATGTTTTCCTTGGTCTTCTGTGAACTGAACCTGCTACCTCAACTGTGTTACACTTACTAACTTAAAAACTCTCATTCATTCTTTCAATGTGGCCATACTATTGAAGTCTACTCTTCTGCACACTTTACTTACCATAGCATTTCTCCAAATCTATAACGTAACAAGTAGGTCATCCATTGTTTCACAGGCAAGTACTAAATCATCAGCATACAGCATCTCTTCTGGACAACCCGTACTCCGTGGATAATGCTTTTACATCTCAAATGAAAAGCAACAGACTCAATACAGAACCCTGATGTACTCCCACTTTAACATTAAAGCTGTCACTAAATGTGCTGTTAATTCTAACACAACTTTGAGCATTTCTGTACATTGCTTGAACAACCTTCACAAACCACTCATTTGCCTCTAGTTTATGCAAAGCCCACCAAAGAAACTTTCTTGAAACTCTGTTAGAAGCTTTCTCCAGACCCACAAAGGCAAGATACATGTTCTTTCTTTTACCAAGATATGATAAATATAGCATTGGTACTTTGGTCAGGCATAAAACCAAACTGCATTTCATCTATGCTTATCTGACTTCTTATTTGCTGTTCAATTATTTTCTCAGTCACTTTAAGGACCTGATCCATCAACTTTAACCCTCTGTAATTACCTCTATCTAGTGCTTCCTTTTTACCCTTGTAACAATTCACAATTGTATTAAGTTCCCATGATGATGATGAATGATGATCTGCATATATTTGAATGCAATTTCAAACTTGGATTCAAATATATGCAGATATACAAGACAAGAATACACTTCTGACGGTCGGATCTATTGTGAAACTGCAGTAAAATGTAAAGATAAACCTCTTTTAATCTAATATATGAAATTAATTTGGTCGGACTTTTAAAGTTAGACCTAAATAGCAATGCATCTGACAACGTATTTGCACAGATATAATTTAGGTTGCTTTAGTTTCTTTCTGATAATACTTATTCCAGTCAGAAATATTAAATAAATGGCGACATTTTCTCCTACTCACCTAAATATCTTAAGTCCTTAATGAGATCATGGGCATGGATTGAGATAAATTTGCTGTCAATTTTAGCACGACTTTCAGCATTTCTGTACATTACTTGAACAACTTTCCACAACCCTCTAGTTGACGCAAAACGCAGAGGAAATGATTGAAGAGTCAAGGAAGAAATTAATTTCTGGTGATTCAAATGTTATTGAACTGTCTAAAATTTTGAATCTGTCGATGTGAAAACATATTTTCTTTCTCTTCGCTTTTGCATATGTGAAGAAAGTATAGCAAAGAGGTGCCTATTTATAACAAAGTCCCCCACTCCCGCAGTTAGTTTATGGACGTTACGAAGTATAAACAGTAGCAGCGACACAGTCTAAAGCGAGTTCAGCGAGTTTTCCTTTTGTGTCTTTCTTTTTTTCTTCTAGAAGATACAAATTCTATCGACGTCTCCTCCTTCTGAATATTAATTCCTCGAACAAAACAGTTTTGTACAAATTTTATGTCACTTTACGAAGATTAAAATAAAGATATAATGATACTAAACCTTATGTCTAAAATTCGTATTCCAATTTTGATAATAATCTATTACATGATTTTGATTCTAGAAAATGTTTAAAATGTATGGCTCAAGCTTAAGGAGTCTTAAGAAGAAATTGAAATTCAGGGAATCTTGCTTAATTGGTGTCTAATTACTATGGATCAGATTCAATGCAATTCTGATATATTTGAATTTTCAAATGGGAGGTTGTGCCCTATATTATGTCCCCTAAAAACTCTTGAAAATACCCCAAAGAAACTGAATTTTGAGGAATATTTATTAATTGATGTCTTAATCATATTGTTGGCATTTCACAAAAATTAAGGAGTATCTGAATTTTCATGAAAGGCTTTCATCCCATTTTACCCACTTTTTTAAAACAAAATGAAACAATATATATACTCTATGTGTGTGTGTGTAATTTAGTGTTGAACGGTAAATAACAAGACTACTCAATTAGTTGTGCAAGAGCACACACACACACACATATATATATATATATATATATATATATATATATATATATATATATACTTTTAAAAACAATTAACGGAAACCATTTAAAAATTTTGGAATCTGTCTCTATCGCCATTCGTAAACCTTCCTTGGGCCGGTAGAAGGAATTCGTTAAAATATTGAATCTTTTTTGGGAACTTCGAACCTCCCTCCTCAGATGTTTCCCACACTGTGCCTTTTTGATTGTTTTAACGACTTTGAATTGAATTAATTTTAATCGCTCATCGTTAATTTCTTGGCACGTTCAATTTCCCTTGTGCTCTTTACTTTCGCCAATGTTATTTATTTATCTGAACTATCGATTTTCTCCTGACGATATGATAGTTGAAAGGGCCTTAGAGAGATTTCCGTTAATTGTTTTTAAAAGCATATATAAATGTTCTACCTCCAAACATATATATATATATATATATATATATATATATATAGCAATAAATGAAGTGAAAGAATAAAATAAAGTGCAAATCAAATTTTAGTACAATTCAAAGTTCAGGCAAAGTTCTTTAAAGTCCTTAACTCATGAGTTTTCAAAGAAAATCTTCTCCTCAGGGAACCATTACCGCAATGACATTACTGCAGGTAATAAAAAATTAAACTTTGAAAAAATATATAAAAATATATATATAAAAATACATAAAGGTTTATAAAACATCAAATATATCGGCCCAAAACATACTTTTTAGTAAAACTATACAGTTCATCTGTTTTCGCTGCGGTTCTACATCTGGCAGCCATTTTGTTTTGTAAGATTTCTGCACAGTCGGAGAAATTTTTCTTCTGGTTTAATTAGTTTTGACAAAGGGAAGTCTCTTTTCCCGAAATATTAAATAATGATTTTTAATCACCCGGACATCACACAAACAGCTAAAAACACTCTCGCTGTTATGTAAGATTTTAGGAAAAATAAATAGTAAGTCATATTTCGTATTCGATTTATTGTTTTTGTTCCTTACAACTTGCATCTTACCCGGAATTTGCATTGCCCACAGCCTTTCAAAAACATACTACTATTATACCCAGCAATGCTTCAAGCAAACTACCATTCTCTACTATACATATATATATATATATATATATATATATATATATATATAGTCTCGGAAGTTTCTCAACCATTAAAACTATATTAAAAAAACAAAAAAACAACAACTTATAGTCCCAAGTCTTCCAGTGGAAAATCACTCATGTAAGTCAATTTATTTTTTACAGTTATTATATTAGTTTGTTTCTAACACTATTTTAAGGGATCATCAGTTGTTTACCATGAAAAACTGTTTCGGGAATTTAATATATATATGTATATATGTATATATATATATATATATATATATATATATATATATATATTATTTATTTCAATTGACACTAAACATTAGTTTCACCTTCCATCGATACCTTCGGTTTCACAGAAACACTGGAAACCGAGCCCGCATGTCTAAAAATACCGAATGTAACCGATTCTTTAATCCTCGATACTTTGATAGTGTAACACCGTATGATACATTTTACTTCAACAGTTAGTCTGAATAATTTCCTTGGTAGAATGAAACACAAACTTTTTTGTGTAGTTAACACAGTTATGCTGTATTAAGATTTAATTGATGTAAGCACAGCGTGTATTTTTTTTTTAATTCTCTTCTTTCAATACGTACACGCAATCTTTAGATGGAGAATTGCCTCTGAAGGTAAGCAAGACCGGTGAATCAGCTTATGTGTCATTAGAAGGGTCCCAGATCAGTGAGCATAGACAATTGGGCTAAATCCGTTGCAGAAATGACAATATTGATCGTGGGGATTGATATCCCAAGCGACTGGGCGGTGGCCCGGGTTAGAAAGAAGTAAAAAGAAAAAAAGCATATACCACCAACTTCTCGGTCACCAGATCGACATTGTGTTTAAACTTATCCACGAAGATCATCTGAGATTATGACGAACTAAGCTCTGCCATTCAAAAGCCTTCCACCCCACCCCAAAAAACGTGTACAGCTGCTGACTTATTCCCACAAGCCATTGATATGTCCATGGAGACAAGTTTAGTCCCAATATGTTCGGAGATCTTTTTCCATCAACTTTTTTTTGGAAAGTGTAGTGATCAACACGAACACTTGAAGTGAACTCACTGCCACACCTTAACGAGTTGCGTGACTGAGTGCTTCTTTAATTAGCATAATCGAATTTTGCTTGAACGAAAAACAAAAAAAAAACGAAACAGAAGCCTCGCTTGCTTTTTTTATAAATATTCAAGTGTACACTCTCCATGAAAAATAACGAAAAAAAAAAAACTGGTGTTCGCACTCACTAGTTATCTAGATACTAAAATATTCATTATAAAATCATTGAATTTTTTTTTATGGAAATCGCTCTGGACAAATCATGAAGCCACTTGATGTAAGGAGCTAAATTACGTCAGTAATTTGTCATATATAAATTATTATTATCATTTTTGATGACCTATAAAAGAAAAATCCACGTTGACGGTGATAGAATGAATGGTTTCTTTCCGAATTCATTTTTGGCAGCGGGGTAAGTCTGGGTAATATATATATATATATATATATATATATATATATATATATGTGTGTGTGTGGGGGGGATGCTAACGCATTCTATTCCTCTTAAATATTGAAGAAAAACGAGCAAGAAAACGTCAACATTCAACACAAATGAAGGGGAAATAAAATATCCAATGCTCAAACATTTATATTAACAACAACAATTTATTTTGCATTTTTACACATAAAAATTATATTCCATATTTGACGAAAATCTTTTAGTGTCTTTTGGATAAATGTCTCTTTGACGGCTTGAAAGAAATAGTGTCTTTTTGTTATTTAAAGCAATGTCTCTAAATAAGTTTTGTAAGAAGAAAGACGCACGTGTGTGCGTGTGTACGTGTGTGCGTGTGTAATTGAAAAGAGAGAAAGAAAGTGCCAAGCTTACTATGTGTGTCCAGCAGTCAGAAAAGGGGAGAAGGAATGATTTGACGCGACAGGTAGTCGTCGCATAGTCTTGCGACTGGCCGATGGAGCGAAACAATTCTCCCTGCTGTGTCTGAAGAAATTCTGGAGGCAAGAGACCGGATCCGTCGCAAACGACGTTTATATATGTCCTAATCAGCAGGGGCAGTGACCGGAAACATATGATCCCTATTTTGGCGTTTTCTGCGGGGTGTTGAAAACGCCTGTTGACTGCTGTTGAAAGGTGAATTCCATAAAACCCCCCTCAGATTGAAAAATATTGAAAGAAAAAAAAATATTTTCAATATGTAACATATTGTTTCAAGTTGGCAGGCCAATTTACTCTCCTGCCGGATTTTGTCTTTAGCTTCGGTGTAGGTGGTGTGCTGCTTATTGTAGTATCTTGTTCGCACACGTCAGTGTCTTGTGAAGGTGTGAGGTGTTCCGACACGCTATTCTTCGATAGATCCAAATATGCCGGTTTTAACCTGTCTATGGCAACCGTATCTTGTTTTCCATTTTTCATAATAGTGAAATACTTTGATTTCCTCTGGACTACTTTGAAAGGTCCTAAATATGTAGCACAAAGAGGTGTTTTTACTGCATCTATGCGTACAAAAACATATTCGCAGTTGTTGAGGTCTTTTGGGATGTAAATTTATTTTGTCTGTGTCCTTGTAGATGTAAAAACCAAATCATTCATTCTTTGCTTAAAATTTTGAACAAAGTTTGTAGTTGGTTGAAAATGATTTGTTTTCTCACAAAATTGGCCAGGCAATGTCAGTGTGGTCCCAAAAACCATTTCGGATGATGTGCACCCTAAATCCTGTTTCAACACATTTCTGATGGACAACAAAACCAAAGGGATGTTTTCTAACCATGTTCCGGAATCGTTATTTGCTGTCAGAGCTGCTTTCAGTTGTCTATGGAAACGCTCGACCATTCCGTTCGCACAAGGATGATAAGCCGTAGTGGTTATGTGTTTCACTCCCAAAAGTTTTGTGAACTCCTCGAAAAGTGTTGATTGAAATTGTGCGCCGCGATCTGTTGTTATTACGGATGGACAACCAAAATTAGCTATCCAATCCTGCAATATTGCTTTCGCGACGGAATATGCGGATGTATCACGCAAAGGAGTTACGACAGGCCATCTGGTAAATCTGTCGATTATTGTCAGTAGATATTGGTGGCCCTTTGCTTCTGGTAGTGGTCCAACTATGTCGATGCGTAAGTTGGTGAATCTACCATCTGGGTGAATAAATTGTCCAGGAGGAGATTTTGTATGTCTGCCTACCTTGCTAGTTTGGCATTTTAAACATACTTTAGTCCAGTCAGTTGTGTCTCTATGCATTTTAGGCCATACAAAACGATCACTAATTAATTTTTTTGTAGCTCGTGTTCCTGGGTGTGACAAGTTGTGAAAATGTTGGAAAACTTTTTGTCTTAGTGAAGGTGGTATGTATGGTCTGGAATAGCCTGTGCTCGTGTCGCACAGAAATGTTTCTGATCCGAAAGGGACTGGTTGTGCCTTTAATTTTAAGGAAGTGTTCTTTTTTACTTCGTCTAATGTCACATCATTTCGCTGTTCTTCTGCGATTAGATCGAAGTTGAGTGTTTCCGAATTTATGGCATTAATAGTGGAACGTGACAAAGTATCTGCTACAATGTTATCTGTACCCTTGATGTATTGGATATCCGATGTAAATTGGGCTATATAGTCCAGTTGTCGGGTATCTCGTGGTGTATATCTTTCCATGCTTGTGTGTAATGCGTATGTGAGGGGTTTGTGATCTGTGAAAACTGTAAAGTATCGACCCTCGAGAAGATGCCGAAAATGTTTGATCGAGAGATAGATCGCAAGTAATTCCCTGGAGAAAACGCTGTATTTTTGCTGTGCGTTATTCAATTTCACAGAAAAGAAAGAGATTGGTCTTTCTGTACCGTTTTGAAACTGGTGTAGAACTGATCCAATCGAATCTGAAGAAGCGTCCGTAGTCAGTGTGAGTAGTGAATTATCCTCATCACGGATGTAGGAAAGCTTTGTGAAATCTGCTAGTGCTTTCTTCGAGTTTTTAAATGCGATCAATGCTTCCTCTTCTACTGCAATTGTTGCATTTTTCTTTTTTTGTTTGCGCAGTAAATTTGTGAGTGGGGTTAATATCTTTGCACAACCTGGAATAAATCTGCGGTAATAATTGATAAGACCGAGGTATCTTCTCAGTTGTCGTAATGTTGTTGGTTGTGGAAACTGCTGTATCGCTCCCACTTTTTCTGGTATGGGCGCAATACCTTGCTCATCGACTACATGACCCAAGAATGTCAGTTGAGGAACTGTAAAAACACATTTGTTCACGTTGATTTTTAAACCAAAATGTGCCAGTCTCTCAAAAACCTGTTCTAGGTGTTCGTGATGTTCCTGCATACTTCGACTACCGATGAGAACATCATCGATGTATGCAAAGGCAAATGGTAATTCTCTCAAAACTTCGTCTATTAGTCTCTGGAAACTTTGAGCTGCGTTACGTAATCCAAAAGGCATTCTTGTGAATTCGTATAAGCCGAAAGGAGTAGTGATTGCTGTTTTTTCTATGTCTTCTTCCGCCACTGGAATCTGATAGTATGCCTTGACCAAATCAAGTTTGGTAAAAATTTTAGTTCCTTGCAGACCTATGGCAAAATCGTGGATGTGTGGAATAGGATATCTGTCAGGAACTGTTTTAGCATTGAGGTGTCGAAAATCTCCACAAGGCCGCCAAGCCCCTGAATCTGGTTTTGGTACCATGTGTAGTGGCGAAGAGTATGGGCTACTTGATGGGCGGATGATTCCTAACTTTAGCATGTGTTGAAATTCGTCTTTTGCTATTTTGCACTTATCCGGGCGTAGTTTGCGTGGAGATGCATGAGTTGGTGGTCCGGTAGTCTTAATGTGGTGTTTAGCAGAATGGCGAATTTCATCCGTGTGCTTCAAAGGAGTCATTATGGATTGAAATTTTTTAAACAGTTCCTGTAAATCACTGTTAGTTGGTAAAGTACAGCTGATTCCTGTCGATTTGTACACTGATGTTATTCCTTTCATCGACAACTGTGTTTCATTGTCGATGAGACAGTGTGTATACATGTTTACCGATAGACGAAAATGAGATAAAAAGTCTGCCCCGAGAATGGGTGTTTTTACTTGGGCTCGTGTAAAAATCCATGAAAAAGGTCGTCGCAGTCCCAAATTTAATGTTAGTGATGTCTCACCGAAGGTTTGGATTTTTGATCCGTTTGCTGCTTGCAACGTGTATTCTGATGGTGTAGACTTGCTGTTGGGTTCTGGTGGTATTACACTTATTTGTGCACCTGTGTCGACTAAAAAATGGTATTCGGTATTGCTATCCCGGATGTAAAATAGACGTCTAATTTGTTTGATTCCAGCAGTTAATGTCGTCTTTAATCGCTGCTGGAGCGTCCGTTTCCCGCCTGAGTCTGGTCAACATTGAAATTGCATGGTTTTATGCATTTCCTCGCCTTTTTTCCAAAATTGAGATGATACCAGCAGGTATCGTGCGTTTGTCCCCATCTGGAGGAGGAATTTGACCGGCTCCGGCGATTCCTATGTGGAGAATAGGAATTGTCTCTGAAACGTCTCCGAGGTCGGTAAAATTGTTCTTGGTTGTTAAGGAGACTCTGGACCTTGAGTGTTAATTCTGACATGTTTTTTTCAAGCCTGGTTACAATGTCAGGTGTGTCTGTTTTTAGTGTCGGCACTGAAGACGCATACACGTTCTTTTCTGGGTTGTTACTTTCGTGTATTTTGTCAGCTACTTCTGCAAGTTTCTCCAAATTCAAGTCGTCCGGTAGTGATGCCAAAATGTGGGTAATGTGGGCCTGGAGCTTGTCTGTCCATAACTTTTTTAGAACCGTGTCGGACATTGTATTTGATCCCAACAATGTGCGCATTTTTCTTAAAAGTTGAGATGGTTTCATGTCTCCTAAATTCAGGTTGTTGAAAAGGTCGTGGAGTCGCCTTTCGTTCGATTTGCCTGTTCGTCTTTTTATGGCTTCCTTCAAAATGTCGTATGGTTTTTCCAGCGGCATGTGGTCTAAAAGGTCTACGACTTCTGTAGCTATGTCTGCTGGTAGTTTTTCTACCACGTACACGTATTTTGAATTTTGCGAAGTAATCTTTTTCGCCGTAAAAATTGCATTCAGCTGAGAAAACCACGTTTGTACGTTTGTAGGGTTGTATATTGGCAAATTCACAGTCAGTGTACATTCTGTCGGGTCGCTAAAAGCCATTGTTGTTTGAATACTGGAATCTTATTAAATAAATGTTCAACGGGGTCACCAAATTGTGGGGGATGCTAACGCATTATATTCCTCTTAAATATTGAAGAAAAACGAGCAAGAAAACGTCAACATTCACACAAATGAAGGGGAAATAAAATATCCAATACTCAAACATTTATATTAACAACAACAATTTATTTTGCATTTTTACACATAAAAATTATATTCCATATTTGACGAAAGTCTTTTAGTGTCTTTTGGATAAATGTCTCTTTGACGGCTTGAAAGAAATAGTGTCTTTTTGTTATTTAAAGCAATGTCTCTTTAAATAAGTTTTGTAAGAAGAAAGACGCACGTGTGTGCGTGTGTACGTGTGTGCGTTTGTAATTGAAAAGAGAGAAAGAAAGTGCCAAGCTTACTATGTGTGTCCAGCAGTCAGAAAAGGGGAGAAGGAATGATTTGACGCGACAGGTAGTCGTCGCATAGTCTTGCGACTGGCCGATGAAGCGAAACAATTCTCCCTGCTGTGTCTGAAGAAATTCTTGAGGCAAGAGACCGGATCCGTCGCAAACGACGTTTATATATGTCCTAATCAGCAGGGGCAGTGACCGGAAACATATGATCCCTATTTTGGCGTTTTCTGCGGGGTGTTGAAAACGCCTGTCGACTGCTGTTAAAAGGTGAATTCCATATATATATATATATATATATATATATATATATATATATATATATATATATATATATATATATATATATATATATATTTAAAAACAAAATAGGTTAGCAAAAAAGACAATCTGGAGCAAAAAACTAGATCTGATATCCGGAATCTGATATATATATATATATATATATATATATATATATATATATATATATAATTATTTCTGCAATCAGACAACGATGCAGCCTACCAACCATGAAAGCCACAAACCGGAAGTGGGCTGCGGCGTTGTCTGATTGTGGAAATAATTATATATATCATCTCACATTCAAAAAAAGATCATATATATATATATATATATATATATATATATATATATATATTATGATAAATATTTTGAAATTTTTATCCACATACACATACGTTTCATCCTTTTTTGGGAATCATCAGTGTGGAGGATGACTGTTCTGTCGGTTGCACGATTCGATACCCAGGCCCAAGTCACCTTTAACTTAAGAGTTTGAACTACTACAGATTTAGCAAGCGAAACATCCATGACGAGAGAAGAGAATTAAATTTTATATATGTCAATACAAGCGGACATATTTTAGTAGGGAGTCATAACAGTGTTCGACAGTCCAGTTGGATGCATTGTGCATTTAATAGACAACCTAATTTTAATTCTCTTAAAGTGCCCATCATATATTCAAATTGACAATGTTTACATTGAGATATTGCTTACTCACAGGAATTACTGAATGATAGCCAAAATGTTAGGATGCTATCAATTTCTTTTGAGGGGGAGGGGCAATTAAATGAAAACTTTTGCAGTTTCAGTTCTATTGGGTTCATGTGATGATGTTCTTTCTATGTTTCGTTTTTGTTTTATTTCTATTTCAACTTCCATGTGGTTGGTTAGTGTACATAGTTTATGTGGGTTGGTTTCCGCATTCAAGGATTTTCCTTAAGATTTCAGCTGTTTTCAGCATTGCCGTCGTTGTATAGTCTTGGTCTTCTCTTTTGATTTCAATTTCTTCTAGTCTTTTTTCGAGGATTTCAAGGATGTTTCCGGTGTTCCTACAATTATTAGTGTTATATTGAATTTCTTCATGTTCCATATTTCTTTCAGTTCTCTGTCAAGTTCTATTTGCTTCATTTTTCTGTCTCCTTGATATTCACCCCGTGAACTGCTGGGACGGGAAAATCAACAATTTGGCATTTTTTTCCTTTTAGTTAACTATTATGACGTCCGGTCTCTTGCTTTGATGAGTTTATCTGTTTGTATCTCCATGCTCCAGAGGATTTTGCGATTTTCGTTTTCCAGTACTGCCTCTGGTTTGTGTCTGAACTTTTTGTCTGAGTGTTCAAAATGCAGTTGTTTGCAAAGTTTCCAATATACTGCCTTCCCCACACAGCTGTGTCTGTTCTTATATTCTTTTGGGGCAAGTTTGCTGCATTCACTTATTTTGTGGTTACAGTTTCGTATCGTTGTCCACAGAGTCTACATTTGATGTTTTCACTGGGTTTTACATATCTTAGCTTTAATATAGTTAGTTCTGATCGCATTGTTTAGTGCAGCTCTTAGTAGTGATTCCTTTTCTCTGTTTAGATGTCCTTTTCATAGCCATGTTCATGTGTTTTTGTGTGTTTCTTCCTTTGTCATTCTTATGTATCTGTTTATCTTCCCATTTTTCTTTTCTCATCTTATATTTTGTTTCTCTGTTGTCTGTATTGTTCATTTATACGCTGTGTTTTGCTGCGATGATTAGCTTTTCTGTGTTCTGGGTTATGTATTTTTCTTATTCTGTTTTTTTTATTTTCATTTATACAGTCTTCTATACTTATCAGTCTTTCCTTTTCAGTCAGTAGCATATTTTTGGTGTAGTACATTGTGCATGGTCATTAGTTCCCTAGTCTTCTAGTCAAGTGCCTCAGTTCTTCTTTGGCCCAGTCTATGAATGGTCCAGAATATCTTACTAGTGATACTGGCCAGGTGTTCATTCCTTTTTACTAGATTTCTGCTATATAATTTAGTTTCTAGGAGTTTTCTTGTTCTTCTCAGGTATTCTTTTCCAATCTTCTCTTTCATTTTTGTTGATTTGATGGTTTCTGCTTCCAGGACTCCCAAATATGTGAGGTATCATGTTCGGCTAGTGTCCTCACCTCTCCTTGGTTGGGTATTTCAATACCCTCCGCTGCCTCCAGTTTTCCCTTTCTCATCTTTTGCAGTGCGCACATTTCCATTCGAAATTCCATTCAAATGTCCTGGCTGAAGATTCTTTTTGCTTTTCTCAAATAGTTTCAGGTCGTCCATATACATAAGGGTGTTGATTATTTTTTTCTGTATCGGTTAACTTGTATTCGCCATCACATATCCTGTGTATGCTGTTGAGTGGTATAATTTCTATGATGAACTGTAACTGTGATAGAGTATTTCTCTGTATTTTTCTCTCAGTTAGGTATCGTCCAATCGCTGTCAATTCTAGTCTCTATGTTCTCATTGTTTTTTTAATAAAATTGATGATTTTGTCTGATATTTTGTACATCCGTAAGCATTCGATTATCCATGCTTGAGGGATACTGTTGTAATCTTCCTTGTAGTCGATCCATGCCATGACTATTTTCTTTTCTCTGCTTTTTACCTCATTCAGGATATTTTGATTATTATTATTATTATTATTATTCTTTTTCTTCTTCTTCTTATTATTATTTGCATTCACTAGGAGTCATCACACAAGTCATCGTCAGTGATTGCTCACTGATAATAATTGGTGGTGTTCCCTGGAGTCTGAGTGACAACAAGTCTCCCCAGATTTCCAGTAATTTCCACCTCAATTCGATAACCATCGAAAATAACTTTGCGTTATCGCAAAAGCTGCTTACAATTGATTTCTCGGTGGCAACGACCGATCTTCTATAAAATGTGGGTGACAATAAGTCTCCCCAAAGTCCAAGTACTCTCCGCGCTCTTCCAGTGGAGGTCTGTTTAATGCTCACCCTCCTTGGTCTTTCTATCCTCCTTGACTCTTCATGACTTCTTTGTGTAGTATCATCCGAGGCTGATGCCATCACTTTTTTTAAGGGGGGGGGTTATAAGATTTCTTGCAGTTTCAATTTCATCAAGTTCACATGGTGTTCTTTTCATGGTTTTGTTTTATTTCTGTTTCAACCTCCATGTGTGGGTTGGTTTCCGCATTCAAGGGGTTCCCTTAAGATTTCAGCTGTTTTCATCATTGCCGTCCGTTGTATAGTCTTGGTCTTCCCTTTGATTTCAATTTCTCGTAGTCTTTTTTCCAGGATTTTCGGGGATGTGCCTAGTGCTCCTACAATTATTAGTGTTATATTGACTTTCTTTATGTTCCATATTTATTTTAGTTCTCTGGAGCGTTCCGTGTATTTGCTTCGTTTTTCTATCTCCTTGATATTAAATATTAACCCTGTGGTCTGTTGGGACGGGAAAATCTACAATTTTGCATTTTTTTGCCTACGTGTTCGAAATTCAGTGGTTAGCATATATCCCAATGTACCGCCGTTCCCATGCAGCTGTGTCTGTTCTTTATTCTTTTCGGGCTAGCTTGCTGCATTCACTTATTATTTGATTTATTGTTTCGTCTCTTTGTCCACAGAGACTACATTTACTGTTTTCTGGGTTTGATCTATTTTAGCTTTAATCTAGTTAGTTCTAATAGAATTGTTCTGTGAAAATATCAGTAGTGATTCGGGTTGTCTGTTTAATTGTCTATGTCTTGTAGTTTTCGTTGGTCTATTATTATTATTATTATTATTATTATTATTATTATTATTATTATTATTATTATTATTATTATTATTATTATTATTATTTCTAATTAGTTTTTACTTATTTTATATTTGCATTCTTGTCATTTTCTTTGAAAAAAGGTAAAATATTGAATAGCCTTTTCTTTTAGAATGTGGATCTTCCGAGGAAGTAAATGACATTAAGCCAGTCGTGGCAGAGCGACATGAGTAGGAAGATTCATTCGAAATTGTTCAGCGGATTTCTGACGGTTAATTGTCCTTTGTTCCCCCCTCCCCCGCGAGGAGGATTGTTAGTGTTATATCGTATCCAAACAACAAAACCCCAAAGGAAGAGACACAGAATTGCGAGGTCTTTGCAGCTGGGATTACACGATCATTGATTCTAATTTGTGTTTATCGAAGCTAAGTTGTCGCCATTACGACTTTTACGTTAGGTTAGGCTTGTTTAAATTTCAGCTCTCTCTCTCCCTCTCTTTCACACACACGTATATATATATATATATATATATATATATATATATATATATATATATATATATATATATATATATATAAGCCCAGACTCAATATATATATTGACCATAATTGACAAGTTGATCAATTTGATCACTGAACAGTTATTACCATATTTTCTTATAATAAATTGTTGTTCCTTTAAATAAAATTCGTGTTACTTGTTCACTTGTTGATGTTTACAAAAAGTCGTAGGGACTTCTGGGCCACACTGTATATATATATATATATATATATATATATATATATATAGACAAGTAAAAGATGAAAATAAAGATTGTAAAATTGTAAAAATACAAAATCTATTACGTCCTCAGTTGTTCAAAACAAGGTGTTTTCAAGTAAAATATATTTATTTTGCTTCCTTAAGCCATGGCTTTTCAAAGAATGGAATCTTATCATAAGAGGAATATAGAGAGATAAGCTGGTAAAGGAATTACCAAAAGTCATAATTTGAAAATATATAACATAAGATAAATATAAGTATAAAAAGTGTAGAAAATGACCAATACAAAGAGAAGAGGTTGAAAATATATGAAAAAGTTCACCGTTGAAGGCGTCATAAAAAATTGTAGAAGCAGGTTCAAAAGTGACAAATCCAGGAAAGATTGTCGTCTAAAAATTGTAAATTTTGGAGAAGTCAAACCATTAAAGGCCCAAATAATCCGGTTGGAAAAGGTTGCAATGTAAAGGTTTAGGATGTAAGTTGCGTATTAAAATCTATTTGGACGACTCCCATGGGCTTTCAGATATAGAGAGCTGGTAAAAACATTCAACTCAATAGAAATCGGAAAATTGATTAAGCCTTTTTAGAAATTGAAGTTTAAATTCAAACAGGTTGAGATTAAAGAAGAGGGAGGTAGCAGTGAGAGAGTGGTGTGAGGGGTTAGACTGGTGATGTAAAGGCAGGTTGGGTGGGGGCCGCCTGGATACAAGCCAGCTCTAGATGTAAAATGGATTTTAAAGCAAGAGGTGCACTAAATGCGACAATGAAGTGACTGATTTATAATAAGCGAATGTAGGCTACATAGGTTGTGTCAAAAAGGGTGGGTTTAAGGGTATAAGATCAATATCAATAATGTTGGGATTGGCAAAGGGTTTATGCTGGATACAAGAGGTAGGGAAAATAAACTAAAATCTAAAAAACTAAAAAACTAAAGGCCAAATAAAAATGAGAATATAATTAAATTAATTAAAGTGTAAAGGATTAAAGTTAAAAATATCAAGGAAAATTAAAATTTAAAATAAATTAAATTAAATTCTTGTCGAATGTTTAAATAAATTAAGAAAAATAAAGGGAGTACTATCTCAATATGGAAAAGGAGTTGTAAAAGAAAAGGCCAAGTAAGAGTATTTACAATATTACTCATGTTTAGGAGGAGGTTTTTTAGTCTCACGATGCTAGAGAGATCCGTATACATAATTTATAAAAAAATGCATTTAAGAGCTTTTTTAAAGTTAAAAGAATGATCATGTTTTAATGCATGAGGGAATAGTGCATTTAGGGAATTGTTATATTATATCTCTGGTATGTTCATCAAACCTGTTAAGTTCTCGTTGAGTTTCACCAAAGTATATCTCATTGCAATTATTGCATGTGGCAGTATATATTCCTGTATTAGATGTGAGTGTTTTAAGAAAATATTTTGTTGTTTTTAATGTTTATTTTGTGGTTTGTGATTTACTTTGTACTGTTGGAATTTCTAGTTTATTTAGTGTTGTAAATTATTGTATCATTGGCGTGGATAGGTAAAAGAAGATACTTGTTTATAAGAGAAGTGTTCAATGTATATGATTTTTGTTTAGTACTTCTGAAAAGAATGTAGGTCTTTTTTCTTTGAATTTAATGTGAAATATGTGGGGTATTGCAATGTTTTGAGTAAATTTGTGATGTATTTAGATTCTTCGAAATATTGTTGGCTACAAATTCTGAATATACATAGGAAGAAACCGGTTACTTGGACTTTTTTTATCATGGTGTAGGTAAAAATGTATGTAGTCATTTTTGTTTGTAGTTTTGCGATGTAAAAAAACACAGAAAGTTATGTTTCTGCAAATGCTGGTAAATTGAACTAAAATTTACACACGCACACACACACATATATATAGTCATCCACATCTTTTTGTTTCATTTTACTTCAGTAGAAGTTCTCAAAAATCAAATTGTCCCTTCCTGAGGCTAACACTTGATATCTATATGAGATACATAGATATTTGAATATTCCACTAAAGTTATTTACCTGTCAAACGTTGAGTTAGTAAATAAGTTCAGAACATTCATTTTCCTCTCCCCAATTGACCAGATAACTATGTTGTAATATATCTTTCTTGTGGTCTCTTGGTCTTACCGGATCCCAGGACAAGAATTAATTTAGTCTGGTGGAGTATCTAAATAAGTGCTGTTACTTGAGTTAACATTACTTGGAGAATGTGCACCATTCCTCGTATATGAGCCAGTGTATAGTTGTGTTGAGGGGATCTTATTTAGGCTTCGAATACTATGTTATTTTGAATATTTGGTCATGGTTTACTTGTAGGGTGATATATTCTCATGTCAGGTTGTCCTGACAAACCTTCGTACAGAGAGACCGAAGACACTCGAGGATGCCGTCTAGTAGGTTATTCAAACTTTCTCATTCCAGATATATATGTGTGTGCGTGTGTGTGTGTTTGCATGCAAACTAAAAGAAACATAATAAACTTTTAAACTAAATACACACAAAACAGGTATAAACTCCGATGTGCGAGTTCTTAATGTGTATAATTATTTTACAGCCTGGGAAGAATTTTGGTTTCAGTATGGAACTTTGTTACGTTAAGAATCATTTGCTTTTAACGGTAATGGACGACGAGATACGTTCACTTAAAAAAAAAGACAACGGTTTTGTTTGCTATTCAGTAGAGAGACTTCGCGTGAACTAACTATCATGTTGAGGCAAAAAAATGAACGCTGCACAAAGTTGAAAATGTTCAGTTTTTGACCCCGGTTTCATATTGATTTCTTTATTTGTATCAATAACACATTTTTTGATAAAGAGTGGAAGACCACTCGAAATATTATAAGTTAAATTATAATAACTCCTATAATTTCATATGCATTTATCTTTTCCTTAGACTATAAAAACTTTTTAACCAGCTTTTTGTTGTCCCACTCTCTATTTTATTCTTATTGATTTGTGAACAGTAAAAAAACATTTTCCTTCTTGATTTACACAGCTTTGAATTCTGCCTCTTACTA
Source organism: Sepiola atlantica (assembly GCA_963556195.1). Classification (NCBI taxonomy): domain Eukaryota; kingdom Metazoa; phylum Mollusca; class Cephalopoda; order Sepiida; family Sepiolidae; genus Sepiola; species Sepiola atlantica. The sequence goes on from OY744531.1 coordinate 35,959,627, forward strand.
TACTCTAAATAAATGTTTTTTACTGTCCACCTACCTTTGGCTTACCCTGTATATGCAAAAATAAACTTTTTGTTATTTATAAACGAAAAAAATGCAGTTTAAATTCATAGTGATACTAACTAAATTCACACATGCAGACTTAACACTTGTGTAATCCGACTTACCGCTAGAAAAATCACAAATAAACAAGGGTACACAACTATATAACAATGCAACATAAAAAGAGGGCCTTAACTTATCTAATTTATCTGCCGGGCTGAGGTATACTGTCCTGAATTTTCCTAGGAGATGCGCCCTCTCAGGCCTTGCTTCTCCTTTTTAGGGAGGAGTAAGTTTATTGCTTGCTGCCTGAGGCGCCCTGACCGGGGAATGCCGACGGGATTGCCCAGGCTATTTTTGATAGGCTAGAGTGTTCCTTCTTTAAGGGCGCTGGCTTGACTCCCCCCTTTCGACTGTGGGTCACATATTCCTGCGGTGGGAAGGAATTACATAGCTGAAACTACCCCAGTCTAATACTGGCAGTCAAACAGACGTTCAACCATTCTTTTTAAATGTTGTATTTATGCTTTCTTCAATATACTTTGTTTCACTTAATCCCGAGTTCGTGTCTGTCTTTCCGGACCCCTTACAGGTCCACAACAGAATGGTAGATAATTTCTGAAATCTATTTTTAAAAATTAAAGGGGATTTTCATTTTCATTGATTGTGTTAAACTAATAGTCTCCAATAAATTTAAATCAATGTAATAATCATGGTGAAAATATAATTTCCTCAAGATTGACGAGTATATTTCTGAACATTTAAGGATTAATATTTACTATTCCTATTTAATTACACTCTACACTTGGTAAATCACCCCTAAATTTAAATTGACCGATAAATCTGCGCCTCCGAATTTTAGAACTTTATTATAATTATTTTCGGGAAAATGTTTTCCTACATCGAAGGATTTTTTCCTGGTGGAAGAAGAATTGAAATCTTGTTGTTTTATTATGTTAGAGAAAGCCCTTTGACAATTTCGTTGAGCAAAGTCAAGTCGTGTGTGCCTTTTCTTTAAAGTGCTATATCTCATTTTGTTTATGGCATATTTTGTCCTTTTTTTTTATTTCAGAAACAAATTGTTACATCGTCAACATAACAGTACTTGTGGCATAAAATATTCTCTGATACACCATTATGTTAATTACTGGCCCACACACAATTTGTCGGTTTGTTTATACTGAATTCAAGATTTCTTTTTCTAGTTCTTATATGTGCACCCTTGATATTTCGACGGTATTTCCCAACACTAGATTTGTCAGCATATTGTATTAACAGGTATTTTATATCAATGTTTGTAATTTCTTCAAAAGTCTTAAGGTGGTCTATCAGTTCTTGGGACATTATTTCCGTTTCTAAATTTCCTACAAATAAGGTTCCACTTGTCTTTGCTTGATATGCATTATATTCGGTTTACAGAAGAAGGAATTTATGATCTTCCACATCAATTCCTTTATCAGCTACAGCTTTTCCTTCGTATATTTGGTATGGATAACATTCTACTGCCCTCGTGGCATCTTTACTTTTCAAAGGTTTGACACGGGTTGGCCATCTCGTTCTCTTTGTATGTAACGCTAGAAATGAAAAGGACACAGAACGGATAAACCACTTCGTCTTCTTCATCATTGCTTTCCTCTTCAGCACTTTTTCCCTTTTGCTTTCTTCTTGGCCTGTGCAAGATGTAATTTATTCTGGAAGATATCTTATCTTTCTCCAAATTTACTTTCTCCGCGCGGTCCAAGGTGTTTGATTTAATCATCACTTTCGAGCGAGGCACGACCTTCTTGCTGACCAAATCATTTCTGAGTATCATCGATGCGCCTCTCAAGGGTACATCGGTGATTGCTCCGACCTTCACTAATTGTGATATAAGGAAGATACGGTGAATGGGGATAGTAGTAAGATGGCTATTAAACCCTTTCATTACATAAGATTTGCAGATGGCTGTCTTTGGTCTACGCTGTATAATATTTAATTGAAATTACCAACGAGATGAGCCAGTGTCTCTTCGGATTTTTACAGGTTTCTTATTTGTTAGATATCACATCGAAGATACAAAACCATCGGTATGAACGGTTTATATTCATCTCTTTCGCTTTCTTTTGTAATATACATAAGTGATACTGAGTCATATGTTACAGTTTTATCTACATCGATCTTTTTGCCAACAACTAAACCAAAGGTGTCCTATTCTTCCGCAATGAGAACACATCGTTAGTTTCCTGTATGTCTGTACATTCAACGGAGGTTAGAATGGAGATTTGTTCTTCCATGATTTGTGGATTGTGTTGGTCGACTGATATACTTGAGACTTAGGACTAGAGCTAGGCACCATTTTGTGAACTACGCAGCTCCCGTTTTCGTATTGGTCTTCAACTTTGACCCTGCATCGCTTGTAAATCAATGCATATTCATCCGCAATGTCGTATCTACTAGATATTTGTTTTTCAACCAGAAAAAGCTTTCAGCCAACTGTGAACATAACGTTTGCATTCTTGCACCATAGTTTGCCTCTACATACGTCAAAATATATTTTCTTCTGTAGGGAAGAAGTTGACGTACATTTGTCTATCCTCTTTTTTTATAATATTTATATTTCTGTCGGTATTATTCCTGAACTAATTTATAACTCCGCAAGTCGGGTTCTTTCACTATATTGTAATTGACACACTCTGTTTGCGACAGTGCTGCGTAGGTCTCATGTGCTTTTTCTTTTAGGGCTCTCTACAGAAGTATGGGTCGTGACCTTCCAGGTCATTCTAAACTTAAGGCATTTTTATAATGTTGAAAATACTTCTCAACATCTGCAACATAAAATGGTGAGATTAGACACACGTGCTTTGCGGGGTCAAATCTGTTCCCTCTATTTTCTTACAATTAACATTCTTCTTTCTTCTTTAAAACAGTTTAAGCGTTTGTAATAGATATGCATTTGCCCGTTTTCAAAATTATTTGATTAATTCGTGTTATCATTGTCCATTGTCTGATGATTGACCCCACAAATCTCATAATATATACAATCAACTGCGTTTTAAATTAATTTTTCGAATTTTTACTATTATATTTTTCATTACATGATTTTGAGTCGAGACATCTTCATCCATATTTTTATTCTAAACTCCCATGCCTCATCATATTACAATGTAACAGTAAAAAATTTAAAGTAATTTGGGATTACCATGAATTCATTATGATATCATTACTCACACACATCAAAATGACAAGCAACACATTTTTGAAGCATACAAATATATAATTCCTTATATCGCGTTTCTTGTTCTGTTCGTGCCTTTTTAAATTTTACTTCTTTATACTATTCTTTTCGGACCTTTTTCTAATTCCAGTCTGTTTTTCCAGTTCTATTTATTTTTCCAATTCTATTACTTTTTACCGTCTTTCTAATTCTATTTCTTATCCCCGTAAGTCCGCCTCAAATTTTGCTCTTTCAAGTTCAATCTGAGCTTGAAAAGATTTGAACGTGTTTTCTATTAGGATCTGCAGAACGCTGTTTTGAATAGATCGTTATCCACCATGGGCTATGAGCAACCATAATAAATTGCATTTTTCGCATGGATTGTTTTGCATCCAATCATAAACTCTGTCTTATCTCGAGAACAGTATCCTTCCATAATTTTATGAGATTTTTAAAAGTAGGAAGGATGAGAGATCTATCTACTCTTGCCATTTTGCATTTTACGACTTGATTGTTATTTCAATATTCGTTCTACTCCTTTGAACGAATTCTGTAGATAGAGAATTCTCGGATTAGTCCCCAATTGCTATATACCACAGGTTAGCGTATCTTTTAGGTGATTTTTCTCTGCAAAATACAACTAGAAAATGAAAATAAATGGTATTTTATCCGAGGATAAGTTCGCACGTAAAGGAAAGAAAAGCTGACGCAAAAGAATGTATCAAAATCTAATATTTATTAATAGGGAATATATACATGCCAATAAACAAAGATTACGAAGTATTGGTTTGAGTAGGGTTGAACTTGAGAATATTCATCTATCTCTAACAAAGAACAATTAATTGAAATATTAGAAAATGAAATGATTAAGTACTTATCTCTGGATGATATCTAATGAAGTAAAAAATAGTATAGCAAAATGAAATACAATATTCATTTATTCAAAAGTCCCAGAAGGCGAAACGATATCCAATTGTATTTTGGCGCAATTTGGCTGAGGATAGAATAATACCAGGAAAATTATATTTGAGATGAATAAGATAAAATATTATGTTTCTGAGTTATTGTTTTTAGTAGGAAATCTCAGATATTAGTTTATCAGATCATTTCAAATAAAGTGATTCTCCCGAAAAGATATCTCACTTTGCAGCGGAGAAGAAAATGTTGAAGTCTTGGCTGTTTGACGCAGAATCGAAAACCAAAGTTATTCTGCTTGGGCGGAAGTGGGATTTATTTATCTACAGGTACGAGTGTTTATTAACCCACTTCCGGGTTAAATATGACGTTTTACTAGTGTTACTGGTGCTTGCCTTGAACTTGGTTGGACCTCAGCTGGATTGCATGCGTGTTCTGATGTTTAAACAACAACAGGTTTACTTTCTTCATTTTTTTCCTTAGGATCGAAGGCAGGCGAGCTGGATTTTTCATGTTTGTTTCTCATTCATTGTTTCTTCCACTTGCTGGAGATAAGTGTACAAGGTAGAAAGTGGAGAAAGGTGTAATGTTTTTTACGATAAGAAGAAATACGATTTTAACTAAGAACTCTTCTCTTTTTAATATTTATTTCAACTCCGAATCCTAATATAAAGACGTCTTTTATTATATTAGGTTAATAGCGCTTGTATAGCTAACAAAACGAAAGGTAGATTGTGATAGTATACGGAAACAGTATGCTACATTTGTAACAAAACTAAGAGAGAGAGAGAGAGAGAGAGAGAGAGAAAGAGAGAGAGAGAGAGAGAGAGAGAAAGAGAGAGAGAGAGTCATTAAGCTAAGCGATGTAAAAACATCCAATTTTTGTAGATAACAACAGAGAGTGTATGTGTGTGCGAGAGAAGGAGAGATAGAGAGAGAGAAAGAGAGAGAGAGAGAGAGAGAGAAAGCGAGTCAGTGAAGCGAGGTAAAAATCGTTCTGTATGTGAATTAAGGTTGCTAATATATTAGCGTAGTAAATGATGTTTAGTTTGTATGTTGTAAATGTCGAAATTTTTTGGATAAAAGAAAAGAAAGACAGAAAGGGAGAGTATCTGCTAGAGAAAGAAAGAAATAGAAAAGAGAGTTGGAAATAAAAAGATTACAGAAACAATGTAAGAGACATACAGGAAGAAAGAAAGGTGAGGGAAAGTAACAATGTAAGAAATAGAAGGAAAGAGAAAGAAAAGAGAGAGAGAGAAACAATGTAACAGAAAGAAAAACGAAAAAGAAAAAGAAGAAATGTGCGACTTGAAAAACAAACTGAAAGTGAAAGTAAATAAACAAAGACAAGAGAAAGAATGAAAGACAGTAAGAATGTTAGAAAAAGAAAGAGAGAAAGAAATAAGACAGAAGGGGGCACGTACGGACGAAATGAGGTCATCTCCGTCTCTTCTTGAATTAAAGCCGTTATTATATTAACGTGATAAAGGATAGGTAGAGAGATAAACTAGCAGAAATAAGCGTCCAGAGCGCTAGTATTAAATTCTTTCTAATATTAAGAAAATAAAAATGTGAGAATAAAAAGTAACATCTTTCAGAAGTGTGACGTAGTTTTAGTTACAGACATGCAGACAAAAATATTCATAATATTTTCCCTACTTTTTAATTATTTTATTAATTTTTATTAAATACACATTTATGTAAAATAAAAGTAAAGTGGTCGACCGTAGTCGAGGGCGACGCAATGTCTCCCTTTTTATTAGCTACTACACCGATATGTAGAGGAGGGCGCCACTCCTTTCCCTGGATTGACTCACTTACCCTCGATCCTCACCTGATACTGTTGAGTGTTTAGCAAGGGAGCATCAAGTACCATTTTTAAGTTTTTGGTATCACTTGAACCCTGGTCACACGGTCAATTAGCGTACACTTTTACCATTATGTCAAATAGGCCGGTAAACGCATTTATGTAGTAAAATAATATTATGTATAAATATTTGGCTGATCGGTAAAAAGTGAGACGAGGTTTGAAAATGTCTATTTTACTGCATAACAAGAGAGAGAGAGAGAGAGAGAGAGAGAGAGAGAGAGAGAGAGAGAGAGAGAGAGAGATCCATTAATTATTCACTTTCTCTCTTCATTGTCACACCGGATCCATATCACGCAGGTCGTTTTCCTCTCTCTGTATTCGCCCCCCCCCCCCACCGCTGCTGCTACGGCTGACTTGCATCAACACGCTAATAGGTGAAGAAGAAGGGGTGTTTAATTTTTTTTCACATCCGTCTATGTTTCTAAAGTACGTTAATATATAACCGTAACTAAGATATATAAATTAATTGATAAGCAGGCAACTTTCCTCGTGCTGCTGGCCTCTGGAACTCCCTCCCTACCCCCTGTTTCCCTGACATGCAGAAATTTAAAGCTAATGTAAGCAGACATCTCGCTGCGCAGATCCCAATTTAGGTTGAACCCCCCCCCCAAAAAAAAACCTTCCCCTTTTTCTTTCTTCTCAGTAGCCCCTTATGTCTACAGTGGCGGCCTGCCTTGTCTGGGGTGAACTATGTTTAAAAAACAAATAAACAGGCAGACGCAATCAGATGGGTACATGTATGTATATAGATAGACTAGGTGTCACAACCCCTATCACTATTCATTCCAGTGTGATTTAATTTGAAAAATCATAAAGTATGATATATCTTTAAGACATTATTCTTGCATAACTAAAGATAATAATTCCCTTTACTTCTATATTATCATTGTTATCTTAACACGCTAGGAGTTCTCGCACAGTCATTGCTCACTGATAATGACCGATGGTGTTTCCTGGGGACTTAGTGACAAAAAGTCTTCCCTGATTTCCAGTACTCTCCACCTCTTTCGATATCCATTGCAAATGGCTTTGTGTTATCGCAACAGCCGTTTACCACCGATTTCTCGCTGACAACAACCATTGGTTTTCTCTGGGATTTGGATGGCAATAAGCCTCCCCAAGATCCCAATACTTCCCGCGCTCTTCCAGTGGAGGTCTTGTCAGTGTTTCCTCTCCTCGGTCTTTCCATCATCCTTGACCCTTCACGACTATCTTGTGTGCCATCAGCTGAGACTGATGCCATTTTTTTTTTGGGGGGGGGGAGTAAGATTTTTTGCAGTTTCAGTTCTCTCGAGTTTACGTAGTGTTCGGTCTGTTTTTTTTGTGTTTTATTTCTGTTGCAGCTTCCATGTGGCTTCGTAGTTTATGTGGGGTGGTTTTCGCATTCGAGGATTTTCCTTAAGATTTCAGCTGTTTCATCATTGCCGTCCGTTGTATAATCTCAGTCTTCCCATTGATTCCAATTTCTCCTAGTCTTTTTTTCCAGTTTTTTCGGGGATATGCCTAGTGCTCCTATGATTATTAGTATTATATTGAATTTCTTCATGTTCCATGTTCCTTTCAGTTCTCTGGCTAGTTCCGTGTATTTGTTTCGCTTTTCTGTCTCTTTGATCTTTACCCTGTGGTCTGCTGGGACGGCAAAATGTACAATCTGGCAGTTTTTTTTTGTCTTTTTGATTATTATTATTATTATTATTATTATTATTATTATTATTATTATTATTATTATTATTATTATTATTATTATTATTATTATTTATTTATTTTTGTTATTATTATTTATTTTTATTATTATTATTATTATTATTATTTATTTTTGTTATTATTATTTATTTTTATTATTATTATTATTATAGCATAGAAGTCTTTTTCTTTGTTACTCTTATATAGAAGTAAAGTTACTTATAATTTTCCCATCTAATTTACATATGTGTTTGTGGTATGTACAGACACACGTATGTAAATCATATGGACAGGCTGAGAAAAGAACGTTATTCTTTCTCTTAATGCTCACAGAGACATGAAGAAATATTAGAGTGGTTGAATCAACATAGAGCGAGAGTGGCGAGAAAAATGCTTACATAAGAGACAGATGGGTGACTTGTTCAGTTAATTATAAATTACAGCTAATTAGATTAATCTAAATACCATTAAAAGTTATTGTGTTCTTGGAGTTTGACTGTTCTTACGCAAATAGAAACATGTGCTTGTTTGACAAAAAGGAATAGGCAGAGTACACATTACTAAGGCAGTATTTTTATGATGTCAATATCCGATTTAGAATCTCACGTAAGTTTAAAGGATTTTTTGTAAGACTATTTCCAAGTAATATACTTGTGTTTATAACTTTTTTATTCTCTTAAACCATCCTGAGGAAGTCTTTTCTTGATGAAGACGAAACGTTGATGACTTTACTGATAATTTAGTTTCTCCTTCTTTCATATATATATATATATATATATATATATATATATATATATATATATATATATATATATATATATTAGTACTTCACGTATCCACATAAAATATTATAAGGAGATATAATTTTGTATGTGTCAGTTTTCAGTATTTACTTCCACAGTGCTCGATACGTAAGTAGAGCTAGGTAGTAAGCAATGAAAATATATATGGCAATCAAGCTACACAGAGGCTCCCGTGTTTCATCCCCGGGGGGAATCGTCAGGCTTGCATTTAGCCTGACGATTCCCCCCGGGGATGAAACACGGGAGCCTCTGTGTAGCTTGATTGCCATATATATTTTCATTGCTTACTATATATATATATATATATATATATATATATATATATATATATATATATATATATCCTTTTTTCATATAGATATATATATATATATATATTGACTTTTATTCAAAACGCATATTGCCATTGCGACGTAAGGGGCTACTGTGATTAGAGGCCAAATTTGTAGGGGGCATCCAAAGTGGGGAGTTGTGCAGCAATATGTTTATTCACATTACATTTAAAAAAAACTTAGGGGAAACAAATGTTGGTAAATTTACATTTAATATGATATATATATATATATATATATATATATATATATATATATATACTTTATTAACATATTTGAACTTGATCAATTAATAATAAGTTGAGTACTGTTCTACCGAATTTTCTCAAATCATAACAAAATGCGGTAGCACGTCGAAACGTTGGTTGATTGACGTAAGGTTACAATATTGTTTATGTAATTTTATAAATGCTCTACTTGGTATTGAGCTCTCTTGAAAAATTGGTTTTATGTTCATCTTATTAACATATTTGAACTTAATTAATTAATATATACTTTTATTCAAATAGCACATTGTCACTGACACGTAAATGGCTATTATGATTAGAGACCAGATTTTTAAGGGGAGTTAGGTAGTTGTGCAGCAAGATGTTTATTTACATTACATTTAAATGTCTTCATGTTGGTACAGTCGGGGAAACAGGGAGCATCGAGAGAATTCTAAGGGCAAGTGGTTTTAGGAAATAAGCTATTAGATTAGAAAGGCGTGGCTGCTCAACAATGTTGCTCACCACTGGTCACCGTACGTGTGGCTACCATCCTCACACGAGTGCAACTCTTGATAATTTCTTCTATGGTGTGATCGAGGCCAAGACCAACAAGCACCCCCACAACACGATCGATTCTCTGAAGGCTGCTATCGTGGAGGCGTTCGTCGCTATAGACAAGGATATGGTCGTCAAAGCGTGTGACTCATTTCGCGCCTGCCTTGAGATGGTCGTCTCCGCCGACGGTGGTTAGATCGAAAATAATGTAGTACGTAACTCAAACTGTTGCTAAATAACTGATTGTTTATTTTATTTTATTTTTGTCAGGTGTCGGATTTGCTGCAACCTCCTGTATATATAATATATGTATATCATGTACACATAGATAGATCTTCATTTTCATTCTCTTTAGTTAACTTTGCGATCTTCACACGCTTTTCTATTTTCGTGCTATTTTTCTATTTTCTATTTTTTTTTATATATGAAGATAAAAACAACATTAGAAACGTATTTTCTTCCCGCCATCAAATAAGTCATGCGAATCGCTTTACAATCGAGTCACATATCTTAAAGAAAACAGCAAAGAAAATAACAGAAATGTCTGTAAAAAATTAATTTTCCTTTTATTTTTATAAGTTTTTATTTTTTATTCATTTACTTTTTAGTCTATCTTTTCCCATTTTGTTTTCAACTTTTTCTGGTTTAAAGGCTTGTATATAAAAATAATTCACTTTCGAATGCAAATATCTATTATTATACTAAGGCTGTGTTAATCCCTATATATTTTAATCACAGAAAATACATGTTAAAATATTTGTTCAATCATTCTAATTAGCCTTGATTTGAATTTTAATCACCAAGTTATCTATATCTTACCAAGAGTCTGGCTATTACTCTCACCCCCTCACATTATATTTTGTTTTACTCCACTCTCCCTACCATCGAAGCTATTATTTTATACAGTCCCTATCAATTTCCCGTCTGTCTGTCGGGAATGCACCACTCTTTTCCCAGGATTACCCCACTTACCCTTGATCCTTACCTTATAATGCTAAGTGTTAAGCAAGGGGGCATCAATCACCATTTAAAAAGTTTTTCGTATGACTTGACTGAAGATTGAACCATAGTCTCTAGGACAATTAGCGAACACTTTTACCATTATACTAAATGGGTCGGTATTTTATTTTGAATAAACTAGTTTGAGTTATCAAAACAACAAATATTAAAAGGTCGTTTTTAATTATGAATTTTTAAAGTTTAAGCGTGAGTCTCAGCACAACCATTTTTTGTTGAATCGGTCACGTGATGTGGGAGGAGTTTTGGGTGAGAGATATTTCTGGGGTGGAAATTTAGTATCTAAATGGAATTGAACAGAGGATGAAGAATTCCACTTATATAATTCTATTTGCTAGCTTTATATTTTAGTAACGGAATCAGATCCACCATGTAAGTGTATTTTTAAAGATAACAAATGTCTTTGGCATTTTTGTACGTGAACTTTTATAAACTTTTATTTCCACTATGTTATTAGAATGGATATAATTTGGTTCGCTTTAGTTTCTTTCTGATAATATCTAAGCTGGCTAAGAATGATGTTAACGTGGAGAAATTACTGACTCTAACAGAAGGTCAGACACATTATAATGAAAAAAGACTACCTATAGATAACGTTTTCTCGGGAAAAGCTACACAGAAATTGCCGACAGGCCAGTTGCACAAGTTCCCGACTAAATTGAGGTGTTTTAAAATGGCAAAAAGCGCTTCTAAATTGTATCGACAAAATCGAAAATTACTTATGACTCGACCTAATAGATTGTTTCGTCAACCATGGCCGGGTACTAGTCTTAAGTAATTCATAAAAGTATTCATAGTATCGCCCGTACTGAGGATTGAACCATCAACGTCCAGAAGACTGTCACTTAGAACTGGTTATTACTTAACACATTTATCCGCTGTGGAACATGTCCTTGTGGAGTTCGACATAAACATTTCCAAGTTCGGCGAGACGCAGCTGAAGTAGGTCAGAGATTATATCGGTCGAAACGTTGTGAAAATAACATCCAAGATGAGAACAGTAGTCCGAATAATCGTAATAATACAAACTATCGATCCTCATCTAAAAAATGTCGAACCAAGCATCTTTTTTCTGAATTCATGTTTTTATTATTTTTATTGTTCCTACCTGCGTCAATAATTATTGATAGACGAAAAAGTATGTCAGATTTGGATTGTATTGTAATATTACGTGTTATATAACAAGGGCCTTGATTCGGGCTGAAAGACTGTGCGATGGAGCATGTGGAATGATTGGCGGATTAGGAGTCAAAAGGATGACCTCAGCGGTTACGCGGAAGTTATAAGTTTGACGTTATTTCCGAAAAAGTTTCTTCTGACTCTATTCCTGCAAACCTGTCGAGCAATCAGTCACAATAAAAACGTTGCTTATCCCAAAACCACAATGTTGGTGGGGCGGGCGAACTATTTGAGCCTAGCATAAATGGCCGCGAAAGCTATCTCTATAGCTACCTCTTTCTCTTCGTCAGATGAGAAACCGTCTAATACAGTGAGCAACCGTAGAATGTATCTCTCTTACACTGTACGTCTCTGTTTAATGTACTATCTTTCTTATCTCTGTAATCGTATTGTAACTCGTTCCTCAAGCTAATAAACCCCCAATTTAAAAGAAGTCCCAAGTGTCCATCTGAATTAATGCCGATGCGGGTGCCAGTTACGATATGTATAATAAACTCATATACACCTCAGACGACACGAGTATCCAGAAAATTATTAGATAACAAATATATATATATGTATATATATATATATATATATTTAAATGCTGGCTTAAATTAAAGATAATTAAATTATCTTTTAATAATAAACTATCCTGATAATATAAAGCTCAATATATTGAATAGAGCAATCAATTCTAGAGATAAAAGATGTAGGTGGTGGTGAAAATAACTATTAACGAAAATAACTATTCACCCTGACTCTACGCTCTCATCTCAACATAAGACTCTTTACCTTTTGGTCTTTATTTTGTTTTATTTTATGTAAAATTTTCAAAGTTAAATGTTGCCGATAATATTTACAATTACATTGTCGGTTTTTTTTTCTATCCTCTGATGAAAAGAGTTTATCTTTGAAAATCCATGGATTAAGGATATGAAGGTCCTTGCTCTGAACTTTTGATGTTCTAATAAATATTGTATCTTTACAATTTGTTTTTCTCATCTTTCATCTCTAGAATATATATATATATATATATATATATATATATATATATATATATATAGAGAGAGAGAGAGAGAGAGAGAGATAGATAGATAGATAGATAGATAGGAAACAGGGATGTAAGGTAACTTGCTGCCATGTGACGCATCCTGAATTAATACGTTAAAATAATTATGTTAATATATATTAGAATCTAAACCACAAGAGATGAATCATCCCACGATAGTCCTTTGCAGCATGAACACCAGTGTGATGTTGGACCTGTGGGGTGAGTTGTTACTTTAAGAATTATATAAATAAAAGCAGAAAAACCCGACGTTGCTCGGGATTGAATGGGGATCACTACTATGTACCTTTTCACTATGCTCATAATATCATATTAATTTCTTTGTTTTTACTGCCTCTTTTTCTCGTTTCGCTCCTTAATATAGTTGGAAGAAAGTTACATTTTTGAAAACTATCTGAATTACTATCTTGTACATATGATTTAAATTTCATTAAAATTTAGTATACATATTTGAAGTTTTAAAGGGGTTCTGTTTCCATGGGTCACTTAAAGGTGGGGCTATGTAGATATTCAGCACATAGCGGGTAACGTACAGATTCGGAAGCACTTCCATTATCTTCTCCGGAGAATTTTAAACATATGATATACATTTAATCAAAATAAGATATTTTTGAAGTTTTAAATTACCTCTAGCGCCCATAGCTGCTTTAAATTAGGACGGTATTTAGATATTCGGGACCACTTTCATTGTCCTCCTCAGACAATGTTATACATATTATTTAAATTTCGTAAGAATAGGGGTGCACTTCTTTGAGATTCGGGAATACTTCCATTGTTTTCCTCGATAAATGTTATATGAGAATATACTTTTAGATTTTATGTACATTCTCTAACCTTTCTTCCCACAGGGAATGCACAGATATTACACGCACACACATACACACAGAAATTGAGTTTTTTTATATATATAGAAGATATAATATATTCTTTTATCTTGGTTGCGACTGAAATCTTGTATTTGTTGTTGTTTTTGTGAGTGGGCGGATGGGGGCGATAAACAAGCAATTTGTATGCGTCATCGAGTGTCGCGAATACAACCAAAACGAACTCACTAGGGGTAAACGATTTCGGATTCCTGTGTTATTGTGTTCACACAAAGCCAACAATTATCCATCGTACACCATTTTAGTCGATCGTCAATCCTATTATAATGGAGATTTGGTGTCAGCCATGTTTTGTAAAACAAACCAGCGTTACATATCACTTGGCGTTAATATGCTTTCTCTTGATACATTAGTGAAAGTGATACAGTGGCTTCGACTGAGCTCGAACACGGCACATTTATGTACGCACACACTTGGATAAGTATATTTCATTTTGATCAAAAGATGGACAAAGTTATCGCATTCGCTTTTTACATCAATAATGCCAACCAATCATAGCTAAGAAGAAATAGCACAAAAATATGGAAATGTAATATTACACGAACCCAAGGGAACTGAAACTGTCATAAACCATTTTAAGTGAACCCCCTCCTTAAAATCATACACGCACGTAGTGACACCTGCCTCGACTGGCACTACACAAAGTAATCTTTGGGGGTAAAGGAGGTTAGAAAGACTAGGGAGGGAGAAAAACGACCACAGCTCTACTGGAAAAGGTGCAAGAAGTACTGGAACCATGGGATCCTTTTTTGAAATCAAGGGTAAACGGCTATTGCGATTACGCAAATTCATTTGCAGCGGCTATTGAAAAAGGTGGAAAGTACTGGAAATATGGGTAAACTTCTTGTCACGAAGCCGCCAGGGGAACACCACTGGTTATTGTCAGTGAGCAATTACTAATAATGACTTGTGTTAAAATTCCCAACGAGTAAGTAATAATAATTAGTAATAACATTTTATTTAATTTACCTCCATAATATTTCGAGTATTTTAAGTTCTACATTTTCATGTAATAGGTAATTAAAGGTTATTGTCAGTGAGCAATTACTAATAATGACTTGTGTTAAAATTCCCAACGAGTAAGTAATAATAATTAGTAATAACATTTTATTTAATTTACCTCCATAATATTTCGAGCATTTTAAGTTCTAAATTTTCATGTAATAGGTAATTAAAGGTTATTGTCAGTGAGCAATTACTAATAATGACTTGTGTTAAAATTCCCAACGAGTAAGTAATAATAATTAGTAATAACATTTTATTCAATTTACCTCCGTAATATTTCGACCATTTTAAGTTCAAAATTTTCATGTAATAGGTAATTAAAGGTTATTGTCAGTGAGCAATTACTAATAATGACTTGTGTTAAAATTCCCAACGAGTAAGTAATAATAATTAGTAATAACATTTTATTTAATTTACCTCCATAATATTTCGACCATTTTAAGTTCAAAATTTTCATGTAATAGGTAATTAAGAAAAAAGTGGGAGGATGATGGCCATTTTTTCTGCTTCAGCTGTTTTTAATGTTCACCTGTCTTTTATTGGCCATCTCGGATTGTTTGTACTATTGCGTGATATTAATTTTCTACCGATGAGAGAGGTAAACATTGTACTTGTGATTGGTCTACAGGATAAATAAATCTGGACCTGGTGTTGCATCAAACGTTAAATCATGACAAATAATAATAAAAATCTTCGGTGTTAGAAGAAAGATCTCATGTTCCCACTAGATAGCCAACTTCTAATTTCAGATACCAGGATATTACAGACCAAATACAGGTCAGTAGAAATGATCTATGTAACAAACCAAATACAACTCAGACAAAAAAATGGATCACAACAGAACTTAGACTAATGACGAAATGCTATTACAAAAGCAATCCCACACAAACTGTCGACCTGAATCGCATGGATAATCTACGGGTCATATATATTGGTTCCCATTAGACAAAATAGAGAATTACAGACCAAGCAAGACACACCCTATTTCGGAAATAAGAGGAAAGTTTGTGATGTAAGAGAACATCAGGCACCTATCCCAGTGAGAACTCACATGTTAAAGTCTGGCACAACATAAACACCAAAACTGCAGAAACCAGTAACTACGGGATTACAGAAAAAACTAGGGAAGAAGCAGCAGTAGTCGTACTCATCAAAGAAATCATGAACGAGAAATAAGCAAAACTTCCACCCACAACAACTAAGAATAGAAGATTGTAAAACCAGATACGGTTAAAGTGAACAGACTCCTCATACACGTTCAAACAGACAATATTACAGACCTAAACGACTTAATTTATTTAGGGGCTAAATCGGTAATTACAAGACTAGACGTAGAAACAAAACTCAGCCAAAAAACCGGATGATAACTGTTGTGAAGTTGTTCCACAGTAAATAATAAATAAAGGAAGTCAAGTCGAGGGTTGGTTTAACAAGTGTATTAACAAAGTAAGAAAGTGACTAGCTCTTGGCTAGACAGTTACAAGACTGTGTTTTGTCTTCTGGTGTCTCGCACTATTTATAGTGACAACCGGTGTTGTTTCTCCTGTGTAAGAACGGCCGGTGTAACAATAACTAGACTGAAATCTGAAATAAATAAACTAAAATAAGCTATAACTGTAAATAAGACTGAAGAGATCAGAAAACGATGAAATAGGTAAACACAACTGACAAAGAAGAAAGCCTAAACAAGAAACATGAAGAACTAAAATAAAAGATGCTAGCAAAAGAAAGGAAACTGAGAAGAACAGACATAAATCCGAACAGTACTAACAAATGTTACGGGCAAATTTTCATTAGGACTACGATTATCTAATTTAAGACACCAATGAAAATAAAATAAAAGCGATCAGCAAACAAGTGTGAAATCACATAAGACAATCAAGTTAGAAATTCAAATACAAATATTTATTTACATAAATACAGGGAAGAAATAGAAAACAAAAGATCAAAATCTAATATGGGAAAAGGTATTCAAAAGAAATATATCTAATCGACGAGCAAAGAATACATTCATACAAATAATATCAGTTCATGAGAGAAAGAAAGGTGTCAACTTACAATATACCGGGGGGGTAATTCACAGTACAGTTAAAGAGTTCAAAATGTATAAAAGTTCTCTCCATATTATAATGATGGTAAAATGAATAAGATTCACGTAGCAAAGTAAATGGGAATCCGATAAGTGCAAGGATGGGCTGAGTTCTTGATAACAGGCTGTTGCTAAACAATCTTTCTCCGGGATTACAAATCATGATATCAGGTTGGTAACAGCAAGGTACGTGTTGGAGTACTATACATTTACACCTGTTTGTTAGGTGAACATGTCAATGGCATTTTTTATCTGATATTTCAAATTCAGCTTTTTCATTCACAATGGAAAAGAGTAAGAATATTCAAATTGTTCATATCAGCTTTCCGTTAACTTGAAAAATGCATTTTCCGCCCACAAACTCAAATAAGGAAATAAAAATATACAAATGCACTCATGCACTCGGTCGGTATTTGTTCTGGTGAAATGTGCTTGTAAAATCTTAAGTTCGAATAGTTGTATGACGTGAATCAAAATAGAACCTTTGAAAACAATGAAAGTTAGTTTTACTAGAATTAAACGAGGGGATGCTGAAAACAAATTAACTGGACTCGACAAAAGCACTGGCGCATGATATGGGGAAAGCGAAAAACCGCAACAGTGGCTGAAACACAGGAAAAGATCTTCAGTAAATTGAAGAGGAACAAAAACCGATATTAATGAAAACGACAAAATATAATGAAACGTTTAGACAAAGCATAAACAAAAACAAGAATAAGACAAGAATAGACGTATATTCGATGATGAAATCTTCCTGGAATCCGTCAGTGTCGATTGACTTGAATTGGAATATTGAATGTGTTGTGCCATCATTCGTGGCCTTTTGGTCGCGATCAAAGTGTAATATCTGTTCCGATGGATACTACACTCCATAGACTGGTATTGTCTTGGCCTTCGGGGCTTGATTTACGCCGGTCTATGGGTTTGTCTTGTGCAGTTCTAGGAGGTCCACCCTCCCAGGCTTTGCCTCCCCTCTTTGGAGAGGAGTAAGTTTATTGCTTACTGCCTGAGGTGCCCCTACCGGGGAATGCCGACTGGGCTACCCAGGCAATTTTTAATGACGGGCGCTGGCTTTTCAAGTCCCACTTTCCCGACCCGACCGTGGGTCACATCTTACCTTGTGGGAGTAAGATAAAACTGGCCTTGTGCCTAACCTCCTGGGGAGGTAAATAAATTGTGACTTGTGAGATGAAAGTCTGAGTGACAGTCATGTTTGCAGCGATCACAGATGTAGCTTGTTGGTTCGATGGTTCGGTCTTCGGCTTTCTTATGCGCATTGACGTATACGTTCTTCAAATGTTAGGTCGGTTGTTGGCGCTTTAATGTAACGCTTGCACACGTCTTTGAAGTGGAGACACGTTCGTCAAAGAACAGGTTTTCTCAGAAGTTAGCATCATACAAAACATCCTTCGGCATTTTTCCTTCAGATATCCGATGCGCGTGTCGCAGCCAGCGAAGTCGTCGTTGTGAAAGTGGAGTGAACGTAGCTGTTAAGAGCGAGAGGGCGATTATCTCGTTTGTGTGAAAAAAGAGGTGACAATACTCACGCGGACAGAAGGGGTGGACGGGAAGGTGAAACCTGATGACTTCGAACCTTTTATACGAGTATTGATTTACTCCTCTCCAGGAGTTAGACACAAGGCCAGTTTTTATCTTACTCCCACAAGTAAGATGTGACCCAAGGTCGGGTCGGGAAAGTGGGGTTTAAAAATTGGCTGGCCAGCCCCGTCGGCATTCCCCGGTAGGGGCGTCTCAGGCAGTAAGCAATAAACTTACTCCTCCCCAAAGAGGAGAAGCGAAGCCTGGGATGGTGGACCTCCTAGAACTGCACAGGACAGACCCATAGACTGGCGTAAATCAAGCCCCGAAGGCCAAGACAATACCAGTCTATGAGGTGCAATATCCATCGGAACAGATACTACACTTTGATCCTAGCCAAAAGGCCAAAACCTTTTATACGAGTAGAGAAGGCAGTCGATTGTTATAAAATCGTCCTCACTACTAGAGAGCGGCAATTAACATTAGGACTTGCTCTCAGCCACACCTCTGTTAACCTATTCCAATACTATCTCTTTATTTTGTTACCAAGCTTACAGCTACCCCCCCCCCCCCCCAAGGATTATCTGTTACAACTGTTAATTGACTCCCCGATTTCGGTGGGAAGTCGCGAATCGGCAGTATTTCGCAAGACTACAACCTTCACTAATTATTACTGCACTTCTACTATTCATCCCTTTCTTTCAGTCGAAAGATTTTTTCGACATTTGTTAGTGATGCGATCGCTCCATTTCATTCCGAGAATACTCTTGAGAATACAAACTAAAATAAATGAAATAAGAATAAAGAATTGTAAATGCTTATATGTCAACAAACTTATTGATTGATGTTTTGCCGATAATGAAGATGAATCAAATGAATTTAGAGCGGAGTTCCTTAAAAACAACAGGGTCGAAATCTATGAAGAGAAAATCCGCACCATTCAAATACTCGGTCACGTGACAGAAAAGGACGATCTTCCAAAAGATGAAAATACCAAAGTGAAAAGCAAACACTGAATGTTCAATGGTACATTTCCTACTTTACTAATAGATGTACCATTGGAAAATATCACAGAAATAAACCATACAATATATGAAGGGATTAACCCGCTCCACTAGTTTGGGAGAGGCTCCCGTTTCCGCTGAAAGAAATAGGAACCGCTTCTTTCCCTTAGTTATATACACATCAATAACCTGTTGAAAAATTCAACATATTTCTAATATTATCTAAATGAATAAATGCGAAAGTCTTTCCCCCATCTATCCTAACAATATCAATATCAAAACTGACAAAGCTTATTTAATTCTAATGATACACGATTATCTTCACATGTTGCATATCTTAATTTTCTCCCTCATCTGTTGTAGAGGGTGGTGTGTCGTCTAGTGGGTGAATTCTTTGTTCTTTCCTCCCTGCCATGAACCACGCCGTCCGTGTCTGCAACAAAAACCTCATGACGCACTCTGAAGACAAACTCTGCTTTTAAATTTAATTCATTTTATTACAAGCGTTGTTATTTCAACTGGGGGGGGGGCATTCACTACGTCGAGAGAGAGGGAGAGAGCAAATCACTACTTTATCGTAGTTAGTTAACAATGTTTTCTTAACCATTCATAGAGAGGGGGGAGGATTTCTCTCGCTTGTATTCCCTAAAGGGAAATATTTCCCTTATTTTTACATCGTGAATCGCAAGTCCTGCTCGGTTCGCCTTCCGAATCAGATTGACGAAAACTCGCTTCTCACGAGAACGAGTGACGTCACAGAGCCTCTCGCAGGTGAAGACTGACCCTTGATCTGGGGTCTCGTCACACGGTAACCATGTCACGTCTGTTAGCTCTGACTGTGAGAACAAGCCCTATTCTGCACTCGACTACACCCGCGTTAACTCGCGCAAGTCAAACCAACGATTTCCAACAGATACGTTCATTCCCATAGGGCCATTATCCAACACACATACGGTATACATAGGAATCTCAAAACTCTCTCAAACAAATCTCGATATAGCTCATTTACATATCTGTTTAAGTTTCTAATAAATTAATATTCTGTAATATATATTTCTTATTTGTATTGCCAAATTTTCATCTATATACGCAATCGATTTATCAATATTACTATTATTTTAATTATTAATAAAATTATTTAAAGAGATTTTATTAAAAAAGAGGATAGGGTTTTAAAAACTTTTAGAATTTCATTTTCAAGGGAGATAATTTACTTGAAACTTCCGGCATTACTAAAACGTCGTGTCACTGAGATGTGGAGAAGAGATACTACACTTTGATCTTAGCCAGAATACCAAGGAACAATAAAAAGTAATGTTTTTTGAGTAGGCATTTGTAAATGAATAAAAACAAATATATTGATTAAATCGAAATATCTTTTAATTGGGTGGGTAGTGTAGTATCTGTTCTGTTGTCATAAGATTGTCCTCCCAAGAATTACCTCCTCTGTAAGAACACATTTTTTTCCTGAAAAATTATAAATATACATAGTCTGAAATAAAAACGTTTTTCACTTAAAATGCAAATCAATGAAATTCATTTTTTTCTATTTAAATTGTAAGATTTTTATCTAAAGTTTTCTTTCAATTCTTAATAAATCCTGTTACCCCCCTCAATAAATAATACAAAAAAGAACCATGAAAGAAATAATTAAAAAAACAGCCATGCTGGATTTTCTACTATTATTTGAGGTTCATTCCTATTTCAGTCACGTAAATTATTTAGAGTGAAATAGGTTTCGGCATTACTGATAAACAACTTATTTTTAATTTAATTTTTTTTTTCACTTAGGGGTTTTAATATTTTTTTTGTTGTTATGCCAAGTTTCACCGTACACGTGAAACAGCGATATAAAAATTAGGTCGGAAAAATATAGTCGCCATCTAAACAACTCGAGAAAGAGGTTCGCTAAGGAATGACGATAATTCAAGTTTATAAACATCTCTTTTGTAACAAAAAATTATGAAAGAAACTTATCGTTCTTCCTTAGTTAGCATATTTCTATGTGTTTATAGAGATGGCGACTATATTTTTCTGTTCAATTTTCATTGCGGCGTTTCACGTGGACAACAACACTTGCGATTGTTTTTAATGGCATCTAAATGAATAATATGCTAAAGTTTTTCCACCTAACCTAATTATATTAATATTAAAACGGTTTATGCTTATTTAATTATATGTAGTATATTTTGATTCGTCATGATACATTCCTCCCATGCATCATCTCTTCTTGGGGGGCGAGGGGCAGTATAGTATACATTTGTTTCTCACGATACCATCTTTACAGGATTACCTTCTTTATGGTGTGTGGGAGTGAGTAGTGTACTATCTATTCTGTTGTTATAATATCATGCTCCCAGGCATTAACTGATATTTTTGGGGGGAAAGGGGGGTCGTTCGTCATGATATCATCTTCTGTCATTGCCTCCTTCCTTGGGATCAGTGCATGTAGTTCGTTAGTCATGATATCATACCGGAACAATATATTTGCTAGTTTTTAAATAAATCCCTTATTACTTGCCTCTTCATAAAAATGAGCTCTCCACTCTCTGGCTGCAGAAAAAAAGGAGCGCGCTCTTTTCTGTAAAGTCTTGCATATATATAACATATGGAAAACTAAATGTCAGGGTAAAGAATAGAATAAACGATAGACAAGAAGGACCAATGAAATAGACGCAATCGAATGCTATACCAGATATACTAGATGAAATTGCAAGAGATTTAAATGTCTCAGAAAGAAAAGTAAAAAAAAGTAAAACTGAAATATTAAATTAAAAAAAAACATGAAAATCTGACAATCAAGGAAAATCTTAAACAGATGCCCAGAAGAAAATATGATATTAAAAGCGTTATAAATAAATTTTATCGGCAAAATAAAATATCAAAATTAAATTCAACAGAAATACAATTGAAAAAGGCGCCATTAAAGTTAAAAGGTCATCTACTATTGTGTTCCAATGTTACGATGAGCATACGTCTTTCTCTATCAATTGTTCCGTGCCCACGCTGTGTTTAAAAGATCCACAGAAGTTTATTCCTGACGCAACTTGGTCCAAGACTTGCGTAAGTGCTCGACAGCCCCTAAGCAAGAAAAAACTCGCTATGAATAATAACAAATATTTTTCGGAAGACAGGTTTGTAACAATAATAATAAACAAAGCGTTATGTTTTTCTCGTTGGGGGGAGAAAGAAAAAAACAATTTTAGAAATGTTAGTATTGTTACCATCTGGGCTGGTGCACCAACCACTAGCCTCTCCTCCTTGTAAAGGGTGCAAAAAAGAGTCTCTAACCTATTAGGTTCCGCACTGTCTACCAAGCTCCAGCTCCTGTCCCATCGCCTTAATGTTACATCTCTGCGCTTGATTTACAAGTACTTCCACGGAATGTTCTCCAATAAAAACTTACTGCACTTGTACCCCCACAACGTAAATACACCCGACAAACCAGACTAGCAGCAAAGTTCCACCCCTTTACTGTAGAGATCCCCAGATGCCGGGAAACCTTAGCTTCTTTCTTCAGGCAACTTTCCGTTGGAATTCCCCCATCGCTCCTTGTTTCCCCGACTGTACTGACATGCAGAAATTTAAATGTAACGTGAACAAAAATCTTTCTACACAACTCCCCACTTACGATGGTTCTTATAAATCTGGTCCCTAATCACACTAGAGCCTGACGCCTCAGTGGCAAGATGCCTTGTTTGGAGAGAACTAAAATAAACAAGAAAAAAAATAGTGATTGGGTCGCCTAGGATTAAAGACTTGGAAACTTGAACACATTTCTGTCCAGGATTAAAGTTTATGGAAACAAGTCAAATTGTATCATTTATTTATGTTCCTGAACAAACAAAACCGTATTTTGTTTCCGAACTTTTGAAATAACGATTGATAATTTGTATTATTTATATTAAATGGTCTTGAATAAAACTGAGATAGGAAGTAACTATCAAGGTTACGCAAAATTATGTTAGCAAATGGAATGTGTACAATGAGATTTGGTCGCATCGTGCATTTAAGACTGGATTGTTTTGACAGGTTTTGATTTAGGATAGTGTTATTATTATTCATCTGATAACTGATGATATCTGATATCGTAGATTTGATAATATCAGAGGAAGATTACATATGGACAGTATAGGAGATTTACGTAGAACAGAAACTATGCTGGTTTGGCCGCATTTAAAGAATGAATGATAGTTCCCGAGTTAGTAGATGCAGAACAGTTGAGGTAGCAGGGTCAGTTGGGACGGGGAAGACAATGAAAACATGGGTGGAAGTGATAAGGATGGATTTGAGAGAAAGAAGGATAAATGAAGACCTGGCAGAGATAGGTTTATTTGGCAGTCAATTACTAAAAGCTGTCCAACATATGGCAACTTGTAGAATGGACTTTAAACCGAATATGATTATACAGTTGCTTAATAGCACTATCCACTGGTTATAAAAGCCGGCAAAATACGGTTGGTCAATATCTGTATTAAAATTCTACAAATTTGATGGGGAGAAAAATGCAAGTGATTGTTATGAGCATCATTCCAAGTCCTGTCACGTGTGGTCTTTAAACCAATCGCTAATCTGTAGTTGGTTTTTTGAACGTTTAAGTTTTTTTTATTTATCCAATGAGGCGTGCGATTGGCGTAAATTTGTCTGCACAAATATAATAGGAAACATTTGAACGAATTGTCGGCGCAGTGAAAACCTCAAATTAAAGAAACAAATATATAAAGCCAGCAGTAAATGCTAATGGCTGACAAGATAAAAACCCCAAAACATTTCTTAAATGCTCATTGAGGATTTCTTACAAAAAAGAATAAATCTTTGATCTGCTCCTATTCGCTATCGATTGTTTCTTTGTGGGTATTTTTTTTGTTTCTCGCTGTTTATATTAAATAACGCAAGCTGCTCAGATTCCTCACTTGAAAGTTTTTTCTCAAACAACGCCATTCACCTCACACACGTATACGAAGAAATGTACTTCGTTAAGACAAACATTGCAACAGATTAAATTAATGTTGGCTTCTATCCGTCAATTTCTAACTTCCAATTTGAAAGGTTTAAAATCACTTTTAAATATCCCGCAGCCACGGAATAAATCATTGCCGCGACTATTTACTGATATAAAATAATAAAAATAACAAAAAAACTTTTCTAAATTGCTGTTTACGTTGAAGACTTCGACATTCAAAAGAGATTTTGAAGCCTTTCAATTTACGGACAGAAACTAATTTCTGTCCAGGATTAAAGTTTATGGGAACAAGTCAAATTGTATCATTCATTTCTGTTCCTGAAAAAAACAAAACCGTATTTTGTTTCGCAACTTTTGAGATAACGATTGATGATTTGTATTATTTTGATTATTCGGACTACTGTTCTCATCTTGGATGTTATTTTCACAAATTTTAAACGTTTCGGTTGATTTAACTTCTGCCCTTCCTCAGGTGTGTCTTATCGCACTCGGGAATCTGTACCGAATTTCGAATGGAAGCCCCTTACTTAATCAATGGGGGGTAGCTTTCTTATGTTCCGTCATCAATGACCGGTTAGGAGTCTCAATTAATTCATAATTGTATTTTTAGTATCGCTTTAAACATAGAGAAGACTGATTATCCCTTAGCGATTTTATCTGTTACGCCACGCGTTCCTGCAGATAATTCTAGTATGAATTTTAGAAACCATAAACCTGCTCTCGTTTTAAGATGTGTGGTCTTACTACTTAATGTTATATATATATATATATATATATATATATATATATATATATATATATATATATATATATATATATATATATATATATATATAGCCGCCACATAAAGTGTTAAAATTTTCACCGTTTATTCGCTGTTCAACATGGGCCGAGTGGTTCAGGCGTCGGGATTTAAGTTGTAAAATACTCGTAATCCGGGGTTTCGAATCGCATGACCGGTAGTGAATAGTTATATCTCTATACTGATGAGTCCCGATTATAAAGGACGAAACGTACACGTACATGCATAATAAACAATAACAAATATTTATTATTTGTAGCTCCTAGAAAAACTCATCTAGAAGAGCACTGTAAGTGTAGAATTAACACAGCTTGACATCGCTAGCTATAAATGCATCGTTCCTCTCATTAAGTAGAACGCTTTTATGACGTCAAGCCGCCACATAAAGTGTTAAAATTTTCACCGTTTATTCGCTGTTCAACGTGGGCCGAGTGGTTCAGGCGTCGGGATTTGAGTTGTAAAATGCTTGTAATCCGGGGTTTCGAATCGCATGACCGGTAGTGAATAGTCATAGCTCTATGCTGATGAGTCCCGATTATTAAGGACAGCACGATAAACAATAACAAATATTATATATATATATATATATATATATATATATATATATATATAGTATTTGTCAGTTCTTTTCAAAATATATTGTTAAGTATTTACTCCTTATAATATACAAAAGTGTTTCAAATTGCAAGAGCATATATACTTAACAGTTGCATTCCAATGACCATAGGAAAATAAATCCAAAACAATCGTTTTCATTTATTGTTTCAATTTGTTATTTTCATTACAGCAAAAAAACGTATTTCTTCTTCGTCTCACAAAACAAATTTTTTTAAATTTATTTTTTCCAAATTTAATACTTTTTCTTACGTGCGTTTCACAGCAAAGTCCTGAGAAATATATAGCCTTAAGTTTAACTTTGATGTTAATCAATAGTTAATTTAATGGCAATAGGAAAACATATTATCACAAAATAAGGAGAAAAAAAAAGGAAAAATTTAAGAAGAGGTCTTGTTAAAAATAACTGCAAGCCAAAATACATGAAATAAAAACAACTCACTTGAAAAATAGTGATAAAACTCCAGATCCTCTGAAATAAAACCTTGCTTCCGAAATTTAAAACGACCTTTCAAGCCGTCACCTATAATCAAACCTAATTGAGCTAGCCTTAATCGACCTAACGTAAAAAGAAAAAACCCGATGGAAGAATTCTTCACAAAACAACTTAAAAAGAACAATGGATAAATTATTATTAAATCTAAAGTTAAATAATACATTGTTAAACATTTTAAAATCTATATAAAATCTTAATACGAAAATACGGCCAGACACGAATAATTTCCAATGTAAACATCAGATTCGAAAAAAAGGTAGAACTATCCTTAAATATGAACTTACATAACCTTAATTTATGATGGATAAAAGGTTCATCATGGATTTTATTATTTGTTTTTATTTTTAGCGAAAATAAGATTTAAAATGATAGTTAATCAGATTAAATTTTTAAGTATTCATTTTATATTATATATATATATATATATATATATATATATATATATATAAAGAGAGAGAGAGAGAGAGAGAGAGAGAGAGAAAGAAATAGATAGATAGATAGATAGATAGATAGATAGATAGATATTCATGCAATTATATTAGAAAAGCATGTTTTTATAAATATATTTTCAGTGGTATCATGAAAATGTTCCCACTACGATAAATTACGCTTAATCTTGGGAATTAACATTATTAACCACTACGCCACATATAATTTCAGATTAGTGTTACTTTGGTAAACATCATATAATCTCCTTAAATCTATAGAACCCTATTCACTACCTTTACGAATACTCTATTCCCCCCCCCCCCCATCTATCCCTTATCTCACATAGCTATCAAGCTTAACCAATATATAATTTAAAACTAATCTCTAACTTATAATTACTTGAAACGTATTATTCTTAATTTAATTTATACATTATAATTTAACATAGCAA
Organism: Sepiola atlantica; assembly: GCA_963556195.1. Classification (NCBI taxonomy): domain Eukaryota; kingdom Metazoa; phylum Mollusca; class Cephalopoda; order Sepiida; family Sepiolidae; genus Sepiola; species Sepiola atlantica. The sequence goes on from OY744531.1 coordinate 35,986,750, forward strand.
CGACATGGACAATCAGGGGTAAAATTAGATTCCCATCAGGATTCATGACGTTGTAGTAAAATAACTAGTTAAATCTAATTAATAATTATACCTGATTTAATCTAATACTAATCTAATACTTTTTTAATAGTTATATATACTTCCTGATTCTAACCTTCATACTCACAATAATCTCATCTACCCACGACGCCATATATAACTTCAGATTAGTGTAAATTTGGTAAATATCTTATAATCTCCTTAAATCTTTAGAACCCTATCCACTACTCATTTCCTCCCCACCTATCCCTTATCTAACATATCTATAAACTATAACCAATATCTCATTTTCTAACTAATCTTTAACTATTAATTACTTGAAACTCATTATTATCATTAATTTGATTAGATTTAATCTATATTATAATATGTTATTCTATTTTATCTTATTAAATTTAAAATTATTTAATTTTATTTTATTTTATCATTTCCGTTTATTTCATGCTCTTTCAATTCGTTAATTATTGTAATAATAATAATATTTACTTTTAATAAAATCATGTTTAATAATAATAATAAAATATATAACAATAATAAATAACTAGGAAATAATAAATAATAAAAAGTGAATCACATCACATAATTTTTAATAATTATATTTTAGCTAATTAATTATCATAACAAACTATAAATTTATTCCTTATTAATTCTGTTAAATCTCAAAATTTGAATTTAAATAATAATTATATATCCTTCGTATTAGTTAGATATACCTACAGACCCCTACCGTTACTCTCACAATTATTTGTTCTGCCTACTATGACTTATAGATACTCCTTATATAATCTCATTTTAATCTATTTGTCATATAACTTCGCAAAACCCACCATAAAATTCCCATCCACTACCCTTACACATATTTCCCTCAATCTCCTATCTCACATATATTATTAATATACCTATGCTATCAACTTTAACCAATATTTGTATTTTATTTTATATTATTTTATTTTATAGAAATTAAATTAAAAAATTTTTTTTAAATATTTTTTAATTACTTTAATTATTCTATTCTAATTTCAATTTAAATAATAATAATTTTTTAATAATAATAATTATTTTATTAATAATAATAATTAATATGATAGAAAATATATGTATCAAATACGAAAAATAAACGCAAAACAAAAAATAAATTACAAGCAAATAATAACACCCATTACATAATCATATACTTTTTAGAATAATCTATTCTTACTTAATTAAATATACCTCTTGATTTAATTATGAAATTTCTATTTTTTAAAATTTTATCATAATTATCCTAAAATCTTTATCTTATTTTATAGATCTATTTTATTCCCAGATTTATAAATTCCGTCCTCCACTCTTAACATTTTTTTCTATTTAGCACTTTACTATTTTTGTTTTTAAAACTGATAGAATTATTTTCCTTTAATTATTTATATTATATACAAAAGATTCATATTTCCTTTGCTAAAATCCGATCTACTTTTTAAAGTCAACCCTCTAACCGTGTAACCGTATTTTGTTTTTACCGTTTTTGTTGACATTAAATATATAACAAAAAAATAAATGCATAACTAGAAAATAATAACTCCCATTACATAATATTTAATTTTATGACACTTTCTTCTTACTAATTTAATATATCTCTTGATCTTTATTATCTAATTTCTAAATTTTAATTTGTTATAATTATTTAACCATCTATTTATCGTAGCTTTTTTTCACAATTTTTTTTCTACCCATCATATTTATTATAATCTTCCTCTTTACTAATTTGGCTGATTCCTTTCACCAAAATCCGATCTACCTTTTCGAGTCAACCGCATAACGATGTAATGTTTTCCTTGAATTTGGCGTTTGTTGGCACTTTCGTTGTTCTTGTTCAAACATATAAAAAGCTTTTAATCACAATCTATTTTTCTAACAAAAGAATATGTTGTTTCTGTACATATACATATATACTAATTTTATCCTTCAGGCATATTCTTATACGTTTATTTTGATTTAAATTTTATTTTAATTTTATTTTATTGTCATCCTTCATTTGAATATTTTGACAGCGAACCACTCTCCAAGCGAATTCAAATAATCTGCCATATCTTACAATATAACAGCTGAGCAAGCAAAAATGTATACACTTTTTAAATTTGTTATTGTATTTACCCCTTCTCTGGAATTATAACCGTCATTATTTATCAGACTTGCGATATAATGTTTATAATTTCCTTCTTAAAAGATGTTGTCTTTTCATAAAAATACTTTAATAATTTATATAATTAAAAAAATATTTGAAGTTAATTGTTATCATTCCAAACTTTGACTTTACCTTCTGATGAGAAGAATATTTTTGAAATATTTGGATTAAAAGGACACACATGGACTTATGCTCTTCTTTGTTGCATATTGAGAAAATATGAAAATAAATATGTTCAGTATGTAACTATATATTTGATTATTTTCACTGTTATATATATATATATATATATATATATATATATATATATATATATATATATATATATATATTAATAGTGATATAATCTATTATTTATAATTAATAGTTACCATATTGTATTAAATTACAATTTATTTATCCATTGTTGTTCTATTGTGCTGCTTCTTTGAGACGTCTTAATCTCCACCGTTCTCCTCTGTGTATAATGTTTACTTCGTCCTATAAGGGTAGATGGGTTAGCTTTTTCTTTCATATGAAGTACCGGAACACCTGATTTTTCAACATCTCCACGTATTACAACTTGCCAGTGTTCGTCTAGCATTACTTTTAGTGGCGGCATATCTCACTTTTGTCCACAGTTCCATGGAATTGCATCCACACACTTCTAAGTCATGACTTTTTCTGTAGGAGCCCTAGCTCGAACGAGATGTTTTCGGATAGTCGCCTCTGAATACTGTCCTGATGTCATATGGATTACATATTCTCTGGGTTTTTTTAGACAAGCCCTTCTTATTTGGTAGATAGACGTAGGTGAGTTGTTGATGGCGTCCTTTGATGTTTGATCCAGATTTCTCGGAGCTGATGTCATTGTCTCTGGATAGAGACAGTATTTCATGGATAGAAACTGTATTTGACGCCAGCGCCACTATTCTAGAAAAGAACCTTAATTTTATAATGTGGATCATGACGCCCATTTTGTAAAGCAGAATGGATTTATGCAGTCTTATAATCAGTGCGTTTAGCGATGGAAATGCTTTTTTAACGTGTTATGTTCCAATAAACTATCTGCAATGACTAGGTTACAAACAACAGCGATGTATAGACGAAGTTATCATATACCTTTGTCTATGTAGATAACGTTACCATATGTGAAAACAAAACAAAAGAGCACGACTATAATTTTCGAAGATTTAATGAGGTAGTTAAATAGTACAATATCACGCTTAATTATAATGAAAAAAAAGTTGTTTAAGTCCCGTTCATAATTTTAATTGCGTAAGCTATTCAAAACAACCAAATATTGCCGGACTACGATCGGCTCAAACCTCTTCTTGAGATGCCACCTCTTCTAAATCTGAGATCTTGAATTTCCACCTCTTCACCCTTTTTCGGTAACTGAAGGAGGTTGGAGAGTATAGCGACCGGAACAGTGAGAAAATGACAAAGACCAAGATGATAACAACAGTCTGAAACATGTAAATAATTAAAATACTTTGGTTATTGTTGAATATTTCTTTCCGTAATCGTTCAAGTTGGTTTATTTAGACTCCACGTCTATGTAGACCATGTAGACACGTTTACTTTCGTTTTTCGTAAGCGTTGGACTGAATTGGTGAATCACTGACGACGGACAGCGTCAAATATAAATTTATTGAATTTATTAATTCTAGAAGCCATTGCTGGCCGGGTTGTGAGTTGCTACATAATTTCTTAAGAATTTACGCCGTTCGACTATTTCAAATGTACCCCTCTATCTACCTTAACACTCGATGTGGTTCAAACAACCACAGTTTACATGTTACAGCCCAACTTTTTTTTTTTATTGTCTCACACCAGTAGAAAGTTTTTTTTTCTAGGTAGGAAATACATTTTTCTCCGTTGAAAAGCAGAAGTGATTTCCTATTCGACAGCTTAAATGCTTTAGGTGAAGTCCACGGAGCCAGACAGTATCGTACGCTGCTGTGAGATCGAGGAAAACGACGCCTGCCTTCTCACTGAAACCTCGCTAGACGGAGGAATGGCAGGCAGCAGATAAATCAAGGTCGCACAGATTTGTGGAGGACCCGGATAACCTACCAAGCATAGACCTCCCTCGCCGGCAGTGGACAATGCTCAACCGCCTCATGACAGGTGTCGTCCGTTTCGCCGCGACCATGAAAGGATGGGGACTCAGGCACTCGGCTGTCTGCGACTGTGGTCACTCTAAACAGACAGTAGACCACATTATCAAGTCATGTCTTAAACATCGACCATCCAACGGCGAAGCCGTCATAGCTGTGCAAGACAACAAAACATTAGCATGGCTTTTCGCAACCGAGCTAGTGATCTAACAACGGGATGCTGTGAAACAAACGAAAGACGTTTCAAATTGCGAAGAGCACAAAGCCATTCATTCTTTTTTCAACTATAAACAAAAGATTAGATCGGCTTACTTGTTTACGAAGTAAGAAAAATGCATACAGGTAGATTTAATTTCGTAATTAAATTGCTTGATTAAAATAGTATTTTCGACAAGTTCTTTATTGAAATAAAAAATTCAATAGTGCAAAACTAATGCATTTCTTATTTTAATAAATAATCGATTAATAGTAAATGATCAAAGAAAATAATATGTAATGTGTAGAGGCGAGAAACACAGACACACACGTTTATAGACACACGAGAAGGTGTCACACAATTTTATTAATAGAGAGATAATCTCATGTACTCATGACAAACCGCGTTGTCTTCATAATTTTTATATTTAAATAATTAACTATTTCTGCGCATGACTTAACTTGTCTGCTCTTCGACTTATCAACTCATTTTATAATTATTCAATATCGAAACACAATACTTATAGCAAAACGTTCATTCTATACAATTCATTGAACACAAGTTGCTAGGTTATTCTTAACTGAGGTAAGTTATACAGTATATACGGATAGTGATTTTCTTTTAATGTTATATTACGCCTTATCGATTGGTAAATAAATCCTGTATACCACGTGCCGCTGCCGCCGTCGTCGCTGTGAATCCAGGTTGGTTTTCGTCTGTAGATAAAATTCACGCCTACACAGAAACAGACAACAGGTTGACTTCGCATGAGAGATGGAGAGAAAGAAGGAGAGAGAGAGAGAGAGAGAGAGAGAGAGAGAGAGAGAGAGAGAGAACGACAGAAAAAAAGAGAGAGAAATATAATACGCCTAAATCGATGCCGAAGCATCTTGGTGAGAAAGTTATACCAATCCACGAGATAGGGAGAAATAACACTCTACTTTATATATAAGAAGATGGATGGACGTATATAACGAATTTGCTTCTTTTTTTTTATCATACCCCCCCCCAAAAAAAAGACGCACAGAACTTTCTTGACAACGTAATACTTAGAAAAGATATCGATCTTTTAGACTGAATGGTTATATTATTACTAGTACTTGTTATACTCGATAATGTGAGTCATTAGACGTTTTTCGTATAATTTTGGCGTATTTTTACGTAAAACTGTTGAAGCCATTTAATGATACGGAAACGCCAAGACATTATTCACAATATTTATTTTCAATTGAAAAGAGACATTTTGGTGTTAGACGTAAATTTGCTAAGAAAATAAGACTTAATTACATTTACACGGACGATGATTCAGCGAAGGAAATCGGACAGTTTAAAACCACAATGCAATGTTGTTCCCGCCTTCTTGCAACGATTAGGTTGTTCTAAATGTATATACTCGTATATTAGTCGATTTTTTATATAGTATAGGAAGACCCTTAACTCGTAGGTGTTCGAGGAGGTCCACTTACCCATGCGTTACCTTCTTTATGAGATAGGGTTAGTTAATTGCTTATCACCTGAAGCGACCCTACCGAGGAAAGCCGACAGGGCTGCTCAGGAATTTTTTTAGGCCAGGGTACGCTTCTCTTGGTGAGCTAGCTTTTCAAACCCACACTTGACACAGTGTATAACCTCCCGGAGAGGAGGCAAATTAACCCTCAACTCGTAGTGTAAAATATCGAATTTATAATTTGCCTTATGTATAAAATAACCCTCGTTTTTGGTGTTGTCCCGATGAAAGTCAGACTTTTATAGTTACGGAGGGCCAAGACACTCTATAATGGCGGGTAATGTTTCGTAGAACTAGTACATTAACATTTGAAATATCATTGCTTATTTCTCATACGGAATTATAACACAATAAAATCTAAATAAGTTGAATAAAATGAGTATCATTTGGTTTATTCGGACTATTGTTCCTATCTCGGATGTTATTCTCACAACGTTTCGGCCGATGTAATCTCCGACCTTATTCAGGTGCATCATGTAGAACTCTGAAATCTGTACAGAATTTCGAACTGGACCCTTTTTTTAATCCATGGGGGTAAATGGTTCTCGTTCGGCCAACCATGAAGTTTTAAGTATATTTTTTAATTATATTCTTAGTCTCGCCTGTACTGAGGACTGAACCATAAATTTTCAGAAGACTGTCACTTAGAACTTATTATTACTTAACACTTTATCCGTTGCGACACAGGTCCATGTGGACAGATTCTTGAGTTCGACAAGACGCACCTAGAGAAAGTGGGATGTTACATCGGCTGAAACGTTGTGAGAATACTATCTAAGATGAGAACTGTAGTCCGAACAAATCAAATAATGCGAGTATGAAGTTCTTTTGTCTTTATATCGTGTTATGTCCTCTTTCACTTATAATGATTTTATCTTTTTAGTGTTGATATAATTTTTACTCCAATCTTGGCAAATGACACCAAGCTGACAATTAATGTTAGCAATTTCGTTTTTATTAATCTACTTGCAGGGTTACCCGAATGTGGGATAGCATCATATGCAATAATAAGGGGAGTTGACTTTAACAGATACCTTGATGTTGTCAACCTGATATCTAAACCACTAATCTATTCAGATATATGTGAATACTCTTAAAATAATGCTTATACATAAATAAATGAATTTCAATGCGCAACATGTGAGAAAACTGCCGTTAACTCACTTAAGAAGGCAACCATAGACGCAAAACTATGTATAAAACATTTATATTTAAGTTGGACCCATTAGTATGTCTTCATATCCAGGGACATACAGACAAAAGCTCTCTTTTGTTATATATATATATATATATATAGATCCACATAAGACAGAGAGAAGGCGAAAGAGAGAGAGAGAGAGGGCGGGAGGTACAGACAGTAAGACAGAGAGGCGCCAGGTACAAAACATTCTAAAATATAAGATGATCTTCACTTGCATTTTTATATTAACAAAAAGGAAAAAGAATATTCTTTGTTTTCATTTTAAAAAAAGCAACCCTAGGGGAGAATCGAAACAGCACACGCGATGTTATCAGTCTTCTTCTCTTCCAATTGAGCAATTTTGAAATTTATTAAGTCTTTTTAAATGAGACGGATAAGTAAATTTCTATTTATTGTATAAAATATTGGAAAAGGGGCCGTAGCTTCCTTAAAAGGCCTAGAGAGTCATGACTACTTCCATTATGTTCATATAGGTGGATTATATATGTGTATACATCTTTCTAATTTAGATACACTGTCTAGTCTGTCTTTCAATAAACAGACAGATACATTCACAAACACATCCACGCACAAAGACATGCTCCTTTATTATATATATATATATATATATATATATATATATATATATACAGAGAGAGAGAGAGAGAGAGAAAGAGAGAGAGAAGGAGAGAAGGCTATAGAAATAGAGGGAGAGAGAGAGAGAGAGGGGGGAAGATAGAGGTACAGAGAGACGGACAGGCACACATAGAGGCATTATATACTAAAATATCAACGTTTTAGATGTGTTTACTTACATTTAATCATTAAAAGGAAAACAGAATATATTCTTTGTTTTCATTAAAAAAGCAATCCTAGGGCAGGATCGAAAATGCACACTCGATATTTTAAGTCTGATTTCTTTCTAACTTAGCAATTGGATTTTTCTTAAGTCGTCTATTTAAATAAAACACGCAAGTAAATTTCTATTTCATGTGTAAGATGTTGGAAAAGAGTCCGTAGCTTCCTTAAAAGGGAACCTAGAGAGCCAGGTCTATTCCATTATGTTCCTAGGTGAATTATACATGTGTATAAACTTTTAGATTTTAAGTACATTCTCTAGTCTGTATTTTCATAAACGGACAGGCACACACACAAACATGCGTTATTTCTTATTATAAAGATGTATATATATATATATATATATATATATATATATATATATATATAGAGAGAGAGAGAGAGAGAGAGCTAGAGAGAGAAAAAGAGAGGAAGAAAGAGAGAAAGAGAGCGGGGTTACCTACGGACAGACAGACAGACAGACAGAGAGGCGTTAGATACTAAATATAAAAAAATCTAAAATGTTTTTTACTTATATTTTATTATATAAAAAAGAAAATAACAAATATTATTATATCATTAAGGATCGAAACAGCATACTCGATGCGGTTTGTCTGATTTTCTTCCACATAAGCAATTGTGACATATTTAAATAAGACACATAAGTAAATTTCTATTCCATGTAAAAAATGTTGGAAAATGGCACGTATCTTCCTTAAAATACACCTAGAGAGGAAGGACTCCCATCATGTTCTTAATAGAATTATACATGTGTATGGTTGAAAGGGTGAAATAGGCCACTTTTGAGCGTTTTCTTTCTTTGACATCTGATAACTTCCCCAAAATTTATGTAAGAAGGGGGGAATGTGCTCAGTGTAGCAAATGGGTTCTTAGAATTCGGTCAAATAAAGATAATGCATAGTAATATTCCCTACTTTTATACTGAAATGTACCAAAGTTTATGAGGTACTTGACGTATCTTGAAAAAAAGACCTAATTGAAGTGGACCACCTATATTAAGAGTTTCAAAATCACCGTAAAGAAAGGCATTAAGAATCTTTTCATCAACGCATGTATATTACATGAAGTTACCTTACTCTTGCAAACATTTGTTTACAACAAAAGTACTGTTAAAGATCTGTATCACTTGGTAACACACAGGGCACACATACTCGTCACAGATGTCACATATCAACCAACTGATATCATAAGGCAACAAATGTGAAAAAATAAAATTAACTAATACAATGTGCAAATATAGTCACACCTGGAATATTTCAAAACAACAACCCAAACCCCGCCAATGCGGAGTTTTAGTGTGGAATGAAGCTCTGAGGTTTTATACCACTATCCTGCTAGATTTAATAAATATGTAAAACTGCAGGGTGGCCCACTTCACGTGGTCACTTAATTCGAAGAAATATGTTGCTTCCCATGAAGAAATATAAAAAAGGCCCTTGCAATTATACTTATATGGCCTTCTCATTAGAGTTCTCAAGTGATATAAATATAAATCAGTAAAAAGTTTTATTAGAAAGTGAAAAAGTACATACATTGGCATTCATGGTTCCTTTTCGTCAGAATGCAGATCAGAAAAGAATGATACAGTTTCAATGGCCATATTATAAAAAACAACGCCTACTGTAATCCATAATGGACGCATCAAAATCTGGGAAAATGAAATTGGGAGAAAATAGAGATAATTATTGATGGCCCACTTCACCCCTATACATTTTTAGAATTTAGGTACACCCTCTCGTCAGTTTTTCTATAAACGGATACACACACATACACATCTCCTTTACTATATATATAGTAATTATGAAAATATATTCTTATCAATTAAGCTACACAGAGACTTCCGCGTTTCATCCCCGAGGGGGGGGGGGTAGGCTGAAGATTCCCCTCCCGGGAGATGAAACGCGGGAGCCTCTGTGTAGCTTAATTGCCATAAATATATTTTCATAACTTACTACCTAGCTCTACTTACGTATCGAGCACTGTTGAAGTAAATACTGAAAATTGATACATAAAAAATTATATCTCCTTATAAAATTTTATGTGGATACATGAAATAGTAATATATATATATATATATATATATATATATATATATATATATATATATATATATATACAGAGAGAGAGAAGGGGGCGAGAGACAGTTGCGTATATACTAAATATACAAAAATCTAAGATGTTCTTCCCTTATATTTTATTATATTAAAAAAAATAGAAAAAGGATATACTTTGTATTCGTTAAAAAAGCAACCCGAAGGCAGGATCGAAATAGCACATTTGATGTCAGACTGATTCCCTTTCCAACTGAGTAATTGGGACCTTTGTTTAGTTGTTCTTTTTTTAACAATAACAGTCATAAGTAAATTTCTATTTCATGTTCAAAATGTTAGAAAAAGGGCTCGTAGCTTCCTTAAAAAATAACTAGAGAATTAGGACTAGTTTAATCATGTTCCTGGGAGAATTATCCATGTGTATACACTTTTATATTTTAAGTACACTCTCTAGTCTGTCTTTCTATAAACGGACAGACACACAGACGTTTTATTTTATTATATAGACGATATATGAGCTATTAAGATATATGTTAATACTCGTAAACTAATGCTTATAAATAGATTCATTTCGTTGTGTAACATATTAGAAAAGTGTCATTAGCTCTTTTAAGGAACAGCTACAGATGCGGAACTACCTCTATTATGTTCACATGTAAATTGTACATTTGAATACACTTATATTTAAGGTACACTCCCTAGTATGTCTTTGTTTTTAGGGACACAGACAGAGAGGTATTATCCTCTATTACTGCTTGCAGATTCTAGGCTGACTTTGTAAACCGGGTTCGCGTTCCCGACCGTCTGAAATTGTTACTTTATTGCACTATGAGAGCAATAAGCTTGAAACGCTAGTAACTGTAGGTATTTATAATTAAATATTTATTCATAAATATTATAATAAGCCTATTTAAGAAATTAAAGTTGAGCACTCTCGGAGATGTTAAAAAAATAGACAGTCAAAAAGCTCTAATGCAAAGCTCCGAATACGTTTGTCGAACACTCTCGACTAGTTTTCTATCTGTGGTCGCTTCTAGCTGCTTATAGATTTTAATTTCCATGAATTACGTGACAGTTTCCGGTGGCCGAGTGGATATGGCGAATGCATGCAGATTCTAGGCTGACTCTGTGAACCGGGTTCGCACCTCCCGATCGTCTGAAATTGTTACTTTATTGCACTGATGAGAGCAATAAGCTTGAAACGCTGGCGTCTGTAGGTATTAATATATATATATATATATATATATATATATATATAGATATATATAGAGAGAGACACACACACACAAAGTCGTTTGTTCACTTATATCTTATAAAAAAGGGAAAAATTTATTCTTTGATTTTATATAATTTTATTTTTAGAAAAGATAAGGGTGCTGAATCGAAACCGCATACTCGATGGTTCTAGTCTGATACTTTCCCAACTGAGCAATTCAGACATTTCTTAAGTCGTATTTTAAAATAACACTCATAAGTAAATTCCTATTTTATGTGTAAAATGTTGAGAAAAGGTCGGAGCTTCCTTAAAAACGCACCTAGTAAGTCAACAATATTTCCTAGGACCATCTTACATGTGTATAATCTTTTATATTTTAGGTGCACTCTCTAGTCTGTCTTTCTGTAATCGGACAGACACAGACACACGCACAGACGTTCTCCTTTATCATATAGATATCCTCTCTTGTGAAAAATATTATATTTCTATTTTTTGTTTGTTCTTTTACTCAGTTTGTGCGTGTTTGATTTTGATGCACACTCTTAAACGAACGGGAAAATTCTACGCAATGACAGGACGAATACTTTATAGCGATTGACCTTTTGTTGAGACCTTTTGTTGAGACATTTTAGAGCCTCTGTTACAACGGTTGATACGATAACACCAAAGAGGAGGACGATAAACAGACACATGTTCAAATTAAACCTTTTTAAAGAATTGGGGGAAAATGGAAAAGTAAATGAAGTAAGAAGAAGAAGAAGAAGAAGAAGAAGAAGAGGAAGAGGAAGATGAGGAGAAAGAAGAAGGGGATAAAACATTACTTCAACCATGGTGTCATGATGGACGTGATGACCTGACGTCAAATCAACTAATCAAAAAGTAGGAGTCTAAAACGAACCTTTAAAGAGTATCAACACGCTGCACCTAAACATGCTCAAAATAACAGCTTATGGATAGTGATCTGCATAGACAGCAAATATTTTCTATCAGTTATACGTCCCTCATATTAGTATAGACGAGAAGAGACACCAAGAATAAAAGTGTTTTGTTAGATGAAAAAGTCAAAGTCACAAACAGCAAGCTCTTAACTTCTTGATTGCTCTATATAATTTGAATTCTTTTAAGTTAGTCTTGCTGACTTGGACATAATTGAGTAGACTACATTGAATGTTTTTTTTTACCGAAATGCACACTGGTCACTGCCGACATCTCCACTTATACCTTTTTACACTGAACTTAAAAATTCGCAAAACAATGTAGGTTACTTGTCACCCGTGTTTTATTGGAGGATAAAATAATCCGAATCTCGGAACCCACAAAATACACAGAATAAAGTATAAACAAGTGGTTATTTTGAATTTTTTTCTAAAAATAAACAAGTGGTTAATTTGGAAATATTTTCTAAAAATAAACAAGTGGTTAATTTGGAAATTTTTTCTAAAAATAAACAAGTGGTTAATTTGGAATTTTTTTCTAAAAATAAACAAGTGGTTAATTTGGAATTTTTTTCTAAAAATAAACAAGTGGTTAATTTGGAAATTTTTTCTAAAAATAAACAAGTGGTTAATTTGGAATTTTTTTCTAAAAATAAACAAGTGGTTAATTTGGAAATTTTTTCTAAAAATAAACAAGTGGTTAATTTGGAATTTTTTTTCTAAAAATAAACAAGTGGTTAATTTGGAATTTTTTTTCTAAAAATAAACAAGTGGTTAATTTGGAATTTTTTTCTAAAAATAAACAAGTGGTTAATTTGGAAATTTTTTCTAAAAATAAACAAGTGGTTAATTTGGAATTTTTTTCTAAAAATATCCCCCCCAGTCATGCGCAGTTCGCACACACGCCCATGATCTACTTTTGTAGATCCTGTGTAGGCTGAGGTTACAGGTCTCTACGTTGAGATTGATGAAACCCTCATTTCTCGTCGTACAAAATGCAGAATAAATGCCACTGTGGAACGCATCGCGGAATGGTGATCAACTATCTGTGTGAGTGTGACCAGCTATCTGTGGAGGCAGACATATACGGGAAACGATCTTTTCATGTAAATGCTCAATGACATGAATGGATTCCATGAAGTTTGAATTCTCTTCAGTTGGTTCAAGTGATTTGGATATAAATGGACAGGGTACACGGAATCCCTGGACACCGCCATAGTCCATTATACACAATACGAAAATATCACACGTATTAATACCATTTAACCAATAGGTGGAGAGAAAGTGATAGGTACAGAGACAGAGAAAGAGAAAGCTATGAGAAATATGCATAAACCCATTTTGGATGACCCGGTTTTTCATTTGATGAAAAAGAAAGAAAAGAAAACCGTCAAATAACAGGAAAGTTTAACATATCAAAACAATTTGAAAATGTTCAACTTGTCGCGGTTTCCTTATATTCTACGGAGTTTGCGAGTGATCTTTAATTAATCGGCGCTGAAAATCCGGTTTTTATCTCCTTATTTATTATAAAGTTAAGAGTTGAAAATAGCAAATTCGAAGGTAAATTATGCGATTTAACTTGTAATATGTCATAAGACGTCGAACAAAAACATTTAAAAATTATAATTATCTTCAGTATTTCAATTTTCACGAGAAATGTGAAACACAAATGAAATTATAAATACTCCCGGGCAACGCCAGATCTGGACACTAATTCGACAAATAAAAATAGCCTCATGGAAAACTCGAATCATGCAAATTGTAGGTGTTATTATAATTTTATTTTGATATATCAGGCGGTCCTCCATTCTTTATAAAAATGTATATATTGATGACCTCACCGTATCGCAAAGAGAAACGTTACTTTCGATCTTGTTGATATTACCGTTAAGAAAATATAATTTCTTTCGGCCAACAAAGATTCATTTCAAAACGAAATTCTTTTCTTCTGAGCGTGTAAAAGCTTACACATGTTAAAACTACCCACATCAGAGTTAAGACTTGATTTGCCTGTATTTAGTTTTTAAAGAAAGTGTTATTTTATTTTTTATTCGTGTGCATTTGGTGTCTATTAAAATACATTTGATGTTATCGTGTGTATGTTGTGTTTGGTTAGAATGTTCATCTATTTGGGGGTAGGGTATGTTTGTATAATAGTAAGTTTGTGTCAATAACACGAGTAATTGCTTTGAATGTCTTACAAGGAAGAGCCAGAGACTGGAGCTCAGCCGTGCACCTTCTATGGAAATGACGATAGAGTAGAGAGAGAGAGACTAGCAATATCTCTTCTATGGAAAAGGAGCAATGCAGCAGATTAGTATGTGCTAAAGAGGCGGACACATTATCCTTGGGGATAACGTTGTACCAATACACATCCTCCATAATAGGGCAGATCTTTTGTGCAGCAATCCACTTTATTGCCAGATGACACTTTTCTATGATACTATTTCCCGTAGCGTGGTCGGAATTTGACACCCCATTCATTCATGAACTGTCTGAATTGGTAGTGTCATTATAAGTCAGGATCTCGACTGGGGGCCACGTTAAAATAAACACCGATTGTAATTGCCGGATTACATATGCAATACCTTGCTGTTGTAACGGCCACCAGATTGAAAACCGCATAGGACCACAATCAATCAGTTTCAAAAGATGGCAACGGTTGTAGTGCGTGATGTCTATGTCTAGCCGGTTCCATATTTAATGTACACTAAGTCCTCCTTTTTGCCATCGCACTGGAGCTGCGTCCATTGTCTGACATTCCTCACGATTCTGAACAACTGCCTTTACTGCCGCTTTCGACAAGAACGGGTCGATTCTACAGACAAAATATGTTCGCCTGACTTTAGGGTTACCACTATGTCGATGAACTTTGTTCGGCTGTATTAGGTTCAGGTTCCCTGTGGCAAGAGCACACACTATGGGTTCAATCTCCCTCTTCACGTGATTATCGATGTTAGTGACTCTGCTCGGTGCTGGTCAGATCTTACTAGTGTTACATGAACCGAAATGTTTTATTCCTTCACCAGTGAGATCATCGTGTCCAGTCTCCGCCTTATGAGTATCTCGCTTGCGGCTTTGCTGCTCAACCGAGACTTTCCCGTGAGGGCATTGCCATCCAGGCCTTCCATTTAAGCACGAGGTTCAATCATTTTAGCATAGCATCCAGATCTTTCACATTTAATTGTCGGATATGTTCTATCGGTCGCAACTAGCACGGTTCCTCGTCAAAAGCCATGCGCAAAGCTAGTGAGCTTGTGTTCACCCACACATCAAGTTCCTTCGTGTCCAGGCACCACTTTCCTTGGACGGGATCCGATTGCTGTGCCCGGGTATGTGTGTATGCTATCACACAATTAAGATGAGAATTGCTTACCTTTTCATCCCAGTTCTGCGTGCCAGTTGTAGCGCGACTTTTAATAAAGCCTGTTGCAACTTGAAGCCATCCACACACGGGAAAGTGCCACATCAGTTTGCCACACATGAAGAAGATACATCATCGTCTCATGGTCATAGGACCGTCAATAGTACTGCTTTCTAGCCACCATCGTAGTCGACAATGCTCCCCCTTAACTTCTAACCCCAGCCCTCTTGCACCATTTTGCAACTTCTCCGAATCCTTACTAGTGAGTTAATACAGGTCCAGATGCTTCCTCACGCATTCTGGCGATGCCATATTTTCATTGATATATATCATAGATTCACGCCGACGTTGCTCTCTTTATTTTCTTATCTTGGGATAACACAGCCTCTAGCACACCACGCATTACCAGAGGCGCCACATGCAAGCCGAACGCTAACCTGGTGGGACAATATCTTTGTCCTTTAAATATCACTCCAAAGGGATTTCTCAACATAGATATGTATTTACGCCTTCCTAAGATCACGAATTCGCGCATTTTATCTGCGTGACATCTGTATTGCCAGTGAATGCATTAATGTAGGTGTTTAATTTACAACAGTTCATTACAGGACGCAGCTTATTTTTTATTGATCTGCAGTACGACCATCAGTGGTATCAGCCCCTTGTGGGAGTCCAAACTTTTCCTCATTATATGGCAGAAACCAACCGTTTTTTTTACAGGCCTGAAACTCTCGTTCCTGATCCTCCCTGAATTCATTAGACATTGGATATTCTGAAATCCAAGATTCAAGCTGCTCTGGTGCACGACCCACTTTCTATGTTGCAACCCACATTCCCTTTCATCTGTTGAAATTTGCAACATATCAACTTCTTTAATAAGAAGCGCTGCACAAATAGGTTATGTCTTCTTAAACCCTACACCTCCAGACTGCATGATTCAGACGCCGTCGTCGATGCTAAGTAATATGTGCTAATATAGAGAGGGTTCCCTTGCAGAACGACCAAGCGGACTGTGGCAATGTTACAAGTCTCTGTACGAATCTTAACGCAGCAGGCCGGCGTAGCGCCGATCAATGTGGTTACTACCATATTCTGCTTGGACCAAACCGTCATCAAGAATCGAATGTGAGCGTCCAGTGTCGATCAGAGACAAAGCATGGTGCATTATCAACATAGACGGTAATGGTATGTCACGCCGTGTTTACATTCTGACTGGAAAATAGACTGGTGCTGATGTCTCGTCCTCAACTTCGTTTCTAGAACAATATTCAAATGACCAGTCTTCTTTCACCGGTGACGTGTGATCTGCCTTCTCTGTATGTAGTTTCTCGCGAAATGATAAAGGCTATTGCATTTATAGCATTTATAATCAGATCGGCCTATGCACACAGGTGGTTGAGTTATTTGGGCAGGCTGTGCTGCAGCCACGCGTGGTTCCCCCTCTTCAACATTGTCTTTCATCAACGTTCGAGCTCAAGTCAACAGCTCTTCTAAGGTAAAATCATCCACCCTGGAGGAGGGCCGCAATAGCCTTTTAACAGGGCCAGAAATCCCTTGCAAAATCACGCACGCTATCACATGACCTGGTATTCCTCTAAATAGGACTGACAGCTTCCGCAAATCCACCAAATACGCATTTACAATCTTACCCAGACGCAACACACGTGTCTTGAACATCTCATACGCCGAAACTCTCATCGGCAAAAACAGTAAATAGTGCTTCTTTAATCCGTGCTGCATCGGATTCCCCTTTAGTTAGTTGTTGGTAAACTGCGAACGCTTCCCAGTTAGCAGAAGTGGAATGACATGATCACATTGCTTCACCCCAGACAAGTCACACACTAATTCTAATTTTGCAATCCATCCAACAACTACACCAGTCCCATCAAACTCAGATATGATCTTTAAGTCGAAACGGCTGTCGATTTTAGGCCGAAATAGCTTGTAATAAACTGACTGTCAGAAAAAAGGTCACAATGGCAATCAAAACTTCAAACTAAATTCTTGTTCCTCAAACGATCGAATAACTCTTATTAAATCTCCGGCATCAACACTTTCTCTTTTCACTCTCCAAAAACCAACTGCGTGCTTTCAATCCATCCTTTAATTTAAGTCAGTTTGTCTCCAGCTATGTAAATTAGTTATTTACATATGCAAATCAGTCACAACTATAAAAATCTACCATTGTGAATAGAAGCCTTTCTTTTTCCCGGCATGCAAAACATCTCATTCGCTTTTCAGCTGGTAAGTTTTCGTTTGTTTTGTTACACTCCCATAATTGAATTGAAGAGATCCGATAGGATTTGAACTTGGATTAACCGCTTCCATTGTCAGCAACAGTATCCATCAGGCAAATAACCTACCCTTTTTAAAAAATGAATTTTCAAATAAAATAAAATATAAAACAAGAGATGGAATTTTGTTCTGCTTTGTTTTTCAATTCGTCCCTTTTTCTTAATCGTTTTATTCAAATCATAAAAATCGGCGCAGCAAAGAAAATCAACGGAATTAAAAAACAAAAACGTGAAAAAAATTTCCATCAATTATTTGTTCAACTGACAACGTTAATTTTTGTTTTTCTTTGATTTTAATTAAAAATGAAAATCAAAAGAAATGCTGAAATTGAATAAGATTATCGTCCTATTTCTTAGATGCGATTATGCGTCTTTCTTAGATAATTCGTCCGTCGGTCTGTCACGCATCCGTTGGAAATTGCATATTTTTTTGGTTTTAAATAGCATTTTTATCACTTTTTCTTTTAGATGTGTCCAAACACGTGTAAAAAGGTCTTTGCTGTCGTTTGGTCCGTCACGTTTACATTTATTTTAGCAATTTCGTTGGTTTGTCACGCTTAAGATTAAAATAACATTTTTATTCGTTGGCACGTTTAAGTTTGAAACGGCCTTTTCGTCTACCAGTTACACTTCAGTTTTAATAGAATTTCCTTTGGTCTGTCACGCTTAAGTTTTAAAGAGCATTTTTGCTGGTCTGTTATGCTTAGGTTTTAGAAAACATTTTTGTTAGTCTGTCATGCTTCAGACATAAGTCTAAAATATAATTTGCGTTGGCCTGTCACGCTTAAGATTGAAATAGCATTTTCGTGTGTCACGCTTAAGTTTGAAATAACATTTTCGTTGATCTGTCAAGTTCAAAGTTGAAATATAATTTTCGTGTGTCTGTCACGTTTTATATTGAAATAGCATGTTCGTTTGTCTGTAATACTTAAGTTTGAAATAACATTTTCGTTGATCTGTCAAGTTCAAAGTTGAAATATAATTTTCGTGTGTCTGTCACGCTTAAGAGTAAAATAGCATTTTCGTTTTTCTGTAATACTTAAGTTTGAAATAAGATTTTCGCTGGTCTGTCAAGTTCAAAGTTGAAATATAATTTTCGTGTGTCTGTCACGCTAAGATTGAAATAGTATTTTCGTTTGTCTGTAATACTTAAGTTTGAAATAACATTTTCGTTGATCTGTTAAGTTCAAAGTTGAAATATAATTTTCGAGTGTCTGTCACGCTTAAGATTGAAATAGCATTTTCGTTTGTCTGTAATACTTAAGTTTGAAATAACATGTTCGTTGGTCTGTCACGCTTCTGTTTTAAATAACATTTTAATTGTTTTTATGCTTAATCCTTAAATAAAATGTTATATTGTCTGTCACGCTTTAGGCTGAAACACGAAGATGTAATGGACGCATCTTAAGACGAGTCGCTGTTGTTTTACGATTTATCGCTCTCGCTCTTGCTTTAAACAGAAAATATAAAATCGAATTAAATTATCGTTTCCTTTTAAAAATCTGCCTGCTTTTCTTCGAACAAAATTAATATTTTTTGAATAAAATAATAAGGAAATGGATATAAAAACGAGAGAAATTATAGGAAAAGCTGATCCTCAGCTAAAAAAAAATGCAATCTATCCCCTTCCCACTCTACGAAAAAGCAACAATAATTAAACAAAGAAAAAAGTACGGAAACTTTTTCAATAATGGCTTAAACAGCAAACGAATCAATAATTACAAAAATAATGAGTTTGCATTATTGAATTCGAAAACCTGAAAATTAATGCCGG
>OY744531.1:36011432-36043932 GCA_963556195.1 Sepiola atlantica
GCAACAACATTTCTCACACCATTTGGATGAGTGTGAGCAACAACCTTTCTCACACCCTTCGGATGAGTGTGAGCAACAACCTTTCTCACACCCTTTGGATGAGTGTGAGCAACAACCTTTCTCACACCTTTCGGTTGAGTGTGAGCCACACCCTTTCTCACACCCTTCGGATGAGTGTGAGCAACAACCTTTCTCACACCCTTCGGATGAGTGTGAGCAACAACATTTCTCACACCATTTGGATGAGTGTGAGCCACACCCTTTCTCACACCCTTCGGATGAGTGTGAGCAACAACCTTTCTCACACCCTTCGGATGAGTGTGAGCAACAACATTTCTCACACCATTTGGATGAGTGTGAGCAACAACCTTTCTCACACCGTTTGGATGAGTGTGAGCAACAACCTTTCTCACACCCTTTGGATGAGTGTGAGCAACAACATTTCTCACACCATTTGGATGAGTGTG
This sequence comes from Sepiola atlantica, assembly GCA_963556195.1. Lineage (NCBI taxonomy): Eukaryota > Metazoa > Mollusca > Cephalopoda > Sepiida > Sepiolidae > Sepiola > Sepiola atlantica. Next base: position 36,011,900 of record OY744531.1, read on the forward strand.
AGCAACAACCTTTCTCACACCCTTCGGATGAGTGTGAGCAACAACCTTTCTCACACCCTTTGGATGAGTGTGAGCAACAACCTTTCTCACACCTTTCGGATGAGTGTGAGCCACACCCTTTCTCACACCCTTCGGATGAGTGTGAGCAACAACCTTTCTCACACCCTTCGGATGAGTGTGAGCAACAACATTTCTCACACCATTTGGATGAGTGTGAGCCACACCCTTTCTCACACCCTTCGGATGAGTGTGAGCAACAACCTTTCTCACACCCTTCGGATGAGTGTGAGCAACAACATTTCTCACACCATTTGGATGAGTGTGAGCAACAACCTTTCTCACACCGTTAGGATGAGTGTGAGCAACAACCTTTCTCACACCCTTTGGATGAGTGTGAGCAACAACATTTCTCACACCATTTGGATGAGTGTGAGCAACAACCTTTCTCACACCCTTCGGATGAGTGTGAGCAACAACCTTTCTCACACCCTTTGGATGAGTGTGAGCAACAACCTTTCTCACACCTTTCGGATGAGTGTGAGCCACACCCTTTCTCACACCCTTCGGATGAGTGTGAGCAACAACCTTTCTCACACCCTTCGGATGAGTGTGAGCAACCACCTTTCTCACACCTTGGGTCAACTTATATTATTTATCAATCTCTCATGCCTTTTCTCATAGGCCATGTCCCTAACTGGATGTGTATGCGATCATGTCATCTGATGCCAGCCATTACTTTTTTACAAATGAATGACCTTAATCAATATGTGTACCCACAAAAAAACTTAAAGTGAAAAAAACATAAATACCGATGTATTAAAAAAGGTTAAAACTTTTGTTTTATTTGTTTAAAAGAGAAGATCCAGCAGACAATTATTTTTCCGATAAGAAGAAAGAACATATGTATTGTTTTAAAAAGATATAAATTGTTAAATTTTTCAATAAATAAAGAAGAGACATATTTGTTTTTTTAAGGAGATTTAGCTGAAAATGGCAATAATTTTTACAATAGAATAAAGAGATATTTCTTGCTTAATATTATTGTTTCTTACAGAAATCTATTAATTCAAACGAAATATCAGTAAATTAGGCAAATAAATGAAGAAAACAAGCGTGGAATTTCCACGGGGCCCGTTTAGTATTATTTGAATATATCACGAAGCACAAACCTAACCATACACGGTAAACTCATAAGATGATGAAAAAATTATAGAAAAAAAACAATTCAAAGTCTATGAAATATGAAGAAGAGAAACACTATTTTTTTATTTGTTAATTTGAATAAAGTTTAATGTGTTTCATATAAATTTTAATGGACTTCCGTGTTTTCTGTTCCAAGAATTGATTGGGCAGTGCGCGTGCGTATCGGGACCAATGAGATAAAAAACAGAACAGAAAAAAAATGGCGACCGAAAACGAAGAATTCACCCCGTTTGTCCAATATCTGAATTTCATTTTTGACGCTCTTCCTTCCGCCCGTTTCTTTTTAAATGTCGTTCTAATATTCTGTCAGAAGAGAAAAGCAAATATCCATGAAGTTTCAATTCTTTCTTCAAACACAAAAGCTTTTCAGATTTCAAGAGGAAATACTTTTTTACCATCATAATGAAAACTGCAATGTCATTAACGTGTTATTTTACTTGCAATGATTTTTTTATTTAGTTAATGATAGTAAAATTTTGAGTTTCTTTTTTTACATCAATCTATCATAGTATTCTTAAAAGAATATCGCCATTCCTAGGTGGAAATTGGCTAAATTTGGCACGAAGTTCCATATACATTCCAGCATAAGAAACTATAAATTAATCAAAGACCTTTTTCCTATTTATATACTTTTCTTTCGCTCAGGTAGTGGGGCGCCTGCATTATAGCTTTATTCGGAACTGTTCCTAGTGCTCCTAAAATTATTGGTATAATACTAATTTTTCATGTACCAAATTCCTTTCAGTTCTCTGACAAAATCCATATATTTGCTTTTTTTCCTGCTTCCTTGATCTTAATCCTGTGATCTGCTAAGATGGCGAATCTAAAATTTGTCATTTTCTTTACTTCTTGTTGACTATTATCATGTCTGATCTTCTTACTTGGATGAGTTTGTCTGTTTGTACCTCCATGCCTCAGAGGATATTGTGCTGTTAGTTTTCCAGTACTTTCTCCAGTTTGTGTCTGCATGTTATAAATACAGCGGAGTACTGACTTTCCCACGCAATCATGTATGTTTTGTATTATTTTGAGCTTAGTTTGTTGCATTTACTTTCGTCCCTTTGTCCACAGTGTCTACATTTACTGCTTTCTTGAGTTTTATCTATTCTAGTTTTCATATAGTTTCTACTGATTGCGTTGTTTTGTCGGACTGTCAGCAACGATTTCAATTTTTTTGTTCGAGTCTCTATTTTGTAGCCATGTCCAAGTGTTAGCATGCCTCTTTTCCTTAGTCACTCTTATAAATCGTTTATGTAGCTGTTTCACCTCCCACTTTTCGTTTCTTATATATGTTACCACTAGGATTTATCATACGAGTCATTACGAATGATCGCTCACCGACAATAACAGGTGATATCTTTTGGAGTTTACTGTTGAGTTATCGTTCATAACAGCCGTTGGCCTTTAAAATTGAGTATTGATTTACTCCTCTCCAGGAATTAGGCACAAGGCCAGTTTTTATCTTGCTCCCACAAGTAAGATGTGACCCAAGGTCGGGTCGGGAAAGTGGGGTTTAAAAATTGTCTGAGCAGCCCCGTCGGCATTCCCCGGTAGGGGCGCCCCAGACAGTAAGCAATAAACTTACTCCTCCCCAAAGAAGGGAGGCAAAGCCTGGGAAGGTGGACCTCCCTGAACTGCACAGGACAGGCCAATTGACCGGCGTAAATCAAGACCCGAAGGCCAAGACAACACCAGTATGGGGTGTATATCCATCGGAACAGATACTACACTTTGATCTTAGCCTTTAAAATTGAGTAGCAATGAGCCTTATCATGATTCCAGTACTCTACATTCTTTTCCAGTGGATGCCTTAATGGTGCTCTTCTTTTTCGGTATTTCAATCTTCCCAGAAGCCACTGGACCGTTTCTTGTGGCGCCAACCAATTCTGGTGTCACCGCGTTTTTGGCTTATTTTTAAAGGAGAGTCAAATTATGTTTCCGTTGATTTACTGGCATGTTCTTCCTATATTTCTAGGTGTCATGCGTATATATTGTTGAACATACAAAGGTCCACGTAATCACACAATTCCAGCCACACACACACTCTCTCTCACGTACGCAGTCATATATAAACACACATTTACACTTGCATCTACACCGAAACATAAATACCCATAAAATTAAGCATATATACGCGCACACGCATACTTATGTAAACCCACTTATGTACAATCATAATTTACACTCACATATACACTCATATACTATCATATTATTTACACTCGTATATACACACATACAATAACACACTTACACTCGAACATACACGCATACATACTTACACATTTCGAGACAATCATACACTCACACATATGCACACTCTCTCACATATACACAGGCGCATATATACACTCATAAATATAATATGGCCATTTACACACATATACACATATATACATATATATGTTACGCTCACATGCACACAAACACATACAAATGTAAACGTAACATTTCTATACACACACTTATATTCAGAAATAAAGGAGAGTTTTAATAACCAGTCTAAAGTTGCTTCGGTCTCTCTGTACAAAGGTTTGTCAGGACAACCTGGCATGAAGATATTTCACTCTACAAGTAAACCCTGACCAAATATTTTAAATACCAGAGAATTTGAAGCCTAAATAACATTCCCTCGCCACGGCTATACACTGACTCATATGGGGAATGATGAACCTTCTCCATTAATGTTACTTAAAGTAACAGCACTGAGCTGGATACTCCACCAGACTAGATAATTTTTTGTCCTGGAATCCGGTAAGACTAAGAAACCAAAAGAAATATCTACTATAACATAATCAACTGGTCAATTGGGGAGAAGAAACATTAATGTTCTTAACTTCTTTACTAACTAAATGTTTGAGAGGTAAAGGACAACTTTAATCGAATATTCGAATATCTATGTATCTCATATAGAGATAAGTGGTAGCCTCAGAAGGGGCCCCTTGATTTTCATTGATACACTTTCTTATTTACAAACGTGTTTATTTACATGGGTTTATGTTGTGAAGTTGTCCAACAGTGAATAATAAATAAAGGAAGTCAAGTCGAGGGTTGGTTTAACAAGTGTATTAACAAAGTAAGAAATTGACTAGCACTTGACTAGACAGTTACAAGACTGTGCTTTGTCTTCTCTGTGTCTCTGGTGACTCGCACTATTTATAGTGACAACCGGTGTAGTTTCTCCTGTCTAAGAACGGCCGGTGTAACAGTTTATAAACACATTTTTGAGTTGCACACTTTTTATTTGACCTTATTTTTCATTTAAACCTTTCTTTATATTCAATATTTTATTTAAACATTTTTAATTTACGCATTTATATTTACACATTTTTTTATTTACACATTATTTTATTTACACATTATTTTATTTGCACATTTTTTTATTTACACATTTTTTTATTTACACATTATTTTATTTGCACATTTTTTATTTACACATTTTTTTATTTACACATTATTTTATTTGCACATTTTTTTATTTACACATTTTTTTATTTACACATTATTTCATTTGCACATTATTTTATTTACACATTTTTTTTATTTACACATTATTTTATTTACACATTATTTTATTTACACATTATTTTATTTACACATTATTTTATTTGCACATTTTTTTATTTACATATTTTTTTATTTACACATTATTTTATTTGCACATTATTTTATTTACACATTTTTTTATTTACACATTATTTTATTTGCACATTTTTTTATTTACACATTTTTTTATTTACACATTATTTTATTTGCACATTATTTTATTTACACATTATTTTATTTGCACATTATTTTATTTGCACACTTTTTCTATTAATGAATTTTTGTATTGATATTTATTTCTTCACTTTCTTATTTATATACATTAGTTGAATTGTCGTGCGTGTACAGACTCAATATGCACGCTAATTGTCAGGCCTCCGTGTGTCGTCCTTTCTGCCCTAAATCGATCACAGGACACAAGTCCTATGTTAAATGGAGGTTTTATCTGTACGAGAAAGATAGCTAAACTAAACACTACTTAGATATCTACAGGAAACCATCGCTAACAAAAATCCGTACATTAAGCCTTGTGATTGCTTTCTACAAGCAATTACAGCCAATAAAAGAGACAAGTATATAGATATAATTAAACACATGTCTGAGAGGGAGAAAAAGGTATTATGTCATCAGTATGTGAGGTTACTTCATCACTCGCCCTCATCTACCCACACCGAGCTTCTTTTTTTTTTACAGCGGAAGCTTTCTTTACGCATCTGGTCGCCATCAAGTCTGAAAATAAAAAAACGATCCTTTCTGAACTGACGTCACGCATCGGCTTCCGCCACACACCGAGATCATACTCTGACCTCCCACTTGTCAATCACTTAGCGAGTTTGTCGTTCATTCCGAATCATTTTAACTAAACGTTTTTCACTTCCAGAAATGTGGGTACATTATTTCTTTTGTAAACTTTACCAATTTTAGGTGTGTCCCGAAAACCTACCTTCACACTTACACTAAAAAGAAAAAAGTAAAATTCAAAATTAATGCTATACATATTGCTTATATCCGGTATTTTGGGAAGAGACTTTGTATGAAAAATGGATCTATGTCAAGTTAGCTACACAGATGCGTCTATGTTTCATCCCCGCAGGGAATCACAAGGCTCAATGCACGGATTTCTGTTAGCGATTGTTTCCTTTATATATCTAAGTAGTGTTAAGACCAGCTAACTAACTAATGAGATTAATTGTTATTTCTTCCTCACGTGTTAATGTTTTCATTGGCCAATGGTCGCGCTTCTCTCAAGCAAAGGTCTGGCTTACCTTTACTTGATAAACTTTTCTTTTATTTTGGGTGTTGGAGCATCTCGTTTTTAAATGTGTCAAATAAAGAGGTGACCTTATTTTAGCACGTGCCTGATTCAAATAATTTATTTTCTATTCATTATGTTAATGTAGCTCACTTACCATAGATATATGTTCATACTACTACTACTACTAAGCTATATTAACGTATTGAGCAGTGTTGAAATAAATACTGATAATCTATATTCTTTATATTATATAACCTTATTATATAATATGTGTATATTCATAAAAAAGTAATAAATTATATGTATATATAATTATTTATTATATAAACATTTAATCCACTTTACGTTTAAGAAATCTAACGTTTCGTTGAAGCCGAAAAATAATAATGAAAATAAATTCATACAATGAGTATAAAAGAAACAAAAAACGGAATTCAGAAACAAAAGCAAACGTACCCCAAAACTAACAACAGCAGCAAATGAAATTGTTTAAACCGTAAGTACAGTCTAGCCGCCATCATTAGCGAGTTTAATCATATATGGGGAGGGGTTCAAAGACAGTTGAACGTGTCAACCTTGTTATATGGTTTCTTTTTTCTTATTTCTCTTGACTTTCATCGTATTTTTTTTTTAGATTAATTAATAATTCTCCGCTAGTAAAAATCAAAGTGTTACTTTCTTTCTTACGAATCGACTGAATTTAAAAGCTAAACTGTTACTAAATTACTATATATATATACATATATAGTAAGTTATGAAAATATATGTATGGCAATGAAGCTACACAGAGGCTCCCGCGTTTCATCCCCGGGGGCAATCTACCTAGCTCTACTTGCGTATCGAGCACTGTTGAAGTAAATACTAAAAATTGATACATAAAAAATTATATCTCCTTATAAAATTTTTATGTGGATACATGAAATACTAATATATATATATATATATATATATATATATATATATATATATACACATATATATATAGATATACATACCTACACACATACTCATACATACACTCAGAGAAACAAACGTATATATATATATATATATATATATATATATATATATATATATATATATATATATATATATATATATATATGGGGTAAGGTACACGATAATTCATGAAAATGAAATGCCGTGGTAGACTAAATGTGTGAAAAAATGACAAACGGAAAACAGATTAAAGTGCAGGAGAAAAACAAAAACAAGAGATTTGACCGGTTTCGTTCGTTTTGGCGAATGTCTTCAGAAAAGACGTTCGCTAACACGAACGAAACCGGTCAAATCTCTTGTTTTTGTTTTTTTTACTGCACTTTAACCTGTTTTCCGTTTGTCATTTTCACATACACACACACACACAGACACACACACACATATATATATATATATATATATATATATATATATATATATATATATATATATGCGTGTGTATGTTTCTGTTTCTGTTTGTATGAGTGTATATATGAGTATGTGTTTATTGTAGTGGTGTGCCTTTCGTGCATTTGTAAACGAAAACAATGTTTACGCCAGAGATACGCAAATTCTAATTATCCCCCTTACATCAGTCATTCTGTGTTATCTCCCTTGTATATTTCTCATGCTATATAAATAAATGCTGACGTGTCGATCGGTCTCTTACAAGGAAGCGATCGGACCGCACGCATCAATTGTTTGTCTCTCTTATTTATTTCTGTGTTCCTATATGAATTGTTATGTATGAATCCGCTAGCCCGCGAGCCAGAGACTAACGGAAACACAATAACAACTGACAAAGCAGAAGCGCTACATTTATGAGGTATCCAACTTTCGTATCTCTGCACTTGAAATAACTTTGTGCCGTACATTAGCAATACTCTACTAATAGCTTTTTGATAATTAAAAACATACTTTTTCAATAGATTCTATTAAATATTGGATTATCTGAATTGCACTGTTTGTAATGTTCATGGTATTTTTCATAGCTCTGCATTGTAAATACAAAATTGCCGGTCGTATATGAATGGATTCTTTGGTTTCTTTTTAAAAATTGATTATTGTGGGAAATGCATGTAAAAGTTTTTTTGCTTATTTTTGCTTGAGGATTTTTCTTCGGAAGTAATCTGATGGTCTTCTGATGAGCTGCATGAAAGAAAGATCCTGGTAATTATATGTGCATTCCTGGTTGTTTGTTTGTGCACGAAACATTTGTCAAGTTACATTGAATTATTTTGCAATTCGGCAACAAAAGATGAATAAAGACTTTCTCATCTAAATTTAAAATACCATTGCTTACTTTATATATATATATATATATATATATATATATATATACATATATATATATATGTTTAAGTTATAGCTCTATAGTGTACGGCTATAGCTCTTAATTTAATATCATATAAAACTTTAGTTTATTTAGGAGACATTTGTTTTTGTTTTTTGTAATAATAACACTTTCTATTTGTTTATTAGTTTATTTGTTTTTGTGTGTTGATTTTTAGGCCATTACAATAACCATTATTTCTTTTCCGAAAACGATTAATCTCAGAAACGTTTGAAGAAAACTAAAACAACATCCTAAAATGAGAAATGAGGAAAGCAAAACAAAACCATAATTTCGTCAATTTAACCATTCACACACATCGTTAAATTAATCTGGTAATGTTTCGTTTACCTTTGAATTTTGTTCATGTTAAAACCAGGACAATCTTTTTGTGTCTTTTTCTAACCATACTCGCATACAATCGTATACATTACGCATACACATTCAAATACAACCGTACAATTGTATTTAGAGATACAGACACTCACATACACACGTTCACAAATAAAAACACGCACATGCACGCATACATATGCAATCACTCGCTAACATACTCACTACGACATTAACATACAATCACACACTTATACTTAAGTATTATTTTCATTTTCTCTTTAAACAATACAAACGTTTTCGAAACATATTTACTCTTAAAACAAACAGAGAATAACTAGAACAGCATCTAGTATTTTTTTAACTTAAGAAGAGAAGAATGCAAAGCGCTGTATGTTATCTGTTCATGACCGTGACAAAACCTGACAAAAACATAACCGTGGGGACCGCATTCGAATTTGATATTCCCTCTAAACGTCTTCCGTCGGAGGAAGGCGTCATCTTCTTCTTCTGCTTCTTCTTCTTTTCTTCTTCTTCTTTTTCTTCTTCTTCTTCTTCTTCTTCTTCTTCTTCTTCTTCTTCTTCTTCTTCTTCTTCTTCTTCTTCTTCTTCTTCTTCTTCTTCTTCTTCTTCTTCTAATTTCGGTTTCTTCAGTTTCCCGATCTCTAAACGTCTTCCGTCGGAGGAAGGCGTCATCTTCTTCTTCTGCTTCTTCTTCTTTTCTTCTAATTTCGTGTTCTTCAGTTTCCCGTTGTCAGATCAACAGCTCGGTTGAGAAAAGCCATGCTAACATTTCGTCGTCTAGCGTAGCTATGCCGGCATCGCCGCTGGGTGGTCGGTCTTTTACACATGACTCGATGATGTGGTCGACTGTCTGTTCAAGGAAACTACAGTCGCAGAAAGCCGAGTCCCTGAGTCCCCATCCTTTCATGGTCGCGGCGAAACGGCTGACACCGGTCCTCAGGCGGTTGAGCATTGTCCACTGCCGGCGAGGGAGGTCAATGCCTGGTAGTTCACCCGATTCTGATCTAGAAACATCAATTTCTACCCGAAGATCGGCAGTGGTTTAAACTTTTGTCTTCAAATATCCAAGTGTCTCAGATCTGATTTAGTTAGTTCTCGTTTCTGTCTGCATCTTGTCGCATTTTTTAATACAAATCTCAGCAACTGATAGCAAAAGTTTACGTGACCAAACTGTGAGAACATTTTATGTCGTCCCTCTTTGGTTGAAAAGACCATCAAGCATTAGAAGAGTAGAAAGTGGACCTTACTTCCCTTTTTTTGTCCTTTAGTCCTCACGTTCCATGAGCGATGTTTCTGACAGAGGGAAGAATTTCTGTTTTCTGGGTCTGGTCCATATAACACTTATCGTTGGTTAGAATTTGATCATGAAGTAGTATTTTTAGCCCATTACATCAAGTGGCTCCATACCTTGTCTGGAGCGATTTCGATAAACAATGGTGTCGTTGAATTTTCAGTGGTCGTTCGGGTTTCCACCATTTTGAACAGTAATAAGTATTTACAAACTGAATTGAGCTTTTTAAAAACTTAAATTTGACCCGGCTCAGTGGGTTTCTCTACGAAATCTGAAATCAAGCAAGCGTAACATTTAATCAGTAAATTAATTTTCTATTCAAGAATAAATGTTCATGAGTTTAAATCTTAAACAGTAAATATCAGGGCATGATGGACCTTGCAGGTGTTCTAGCTTGACGTGATTGTTCCATTACCGACCAGGACCATGCAGAAAGTGTTGCCATTTTTGGTTAAACATACGCGGATATTTAGCAGATGTTAGCTGAGGAGGTGGCGCGCAGAGTACTTTTTCCTGCCTTGATTAGGTGCCTAATCTTACTGAAAATAAAAATCCGTATCTTTAAACTCTTCTCTTATAGTTAGTTTCACAGAACCCCCCCCCCCAAAAATAAAATTCAAGTAAACAAGAGTAGTCAAAATGGCGTAAAAACGGTACAGTCTAATGAATCCTCTTCGTGATAAGACACAGCGCACTGTAATTATTGATAAATTAACACGTTGGTCGAAGTAACATATAGATGAGTCACTCTGCCATCATTAAAACCAGAGTTTAAATTATTCCACTAAAAATAAACGTTCTTATTAGGTTTTTAACAAAACAATATTTAGACATTTGGGGAATTTTCTTGTTAATAAGCATATATATATAAATAATATGGGTCGTTCATTTAAAAGCATTGCTGGGTTTGTATTATAAAATTGAAAATAGAAGCCATTATCAATGCAAGATTAATTAATTTTTTTAAAATTTTTACTTTAATCTTATTAATTTCGGAATAAAATATCATCATCAGAGTTGACCAGTATTATGTCATTTTTTTTGTAAATGTCACAATACTGGTCATCTCTGATGATAAAATTTTATTCCGAAATTAATAAGATTAAAGTTTAAAAAAGAGAATAATAAATTAATCTTGCATTGATAATGGCTTCTATTTTCAATTTTATAATACAAACGTAGCAATGCTTTTAAATGAACGACCCATGTTATTTTTATCAACTACGAGCGAGCCAACGCTCTTGTTCGTTCGGCAACCAGAATTTGAATTCATAACCGCCAATACACCGGCGTGGAAACATCGCACCAAAAACATTTATCAAGTAACAAAAAAATAAGTTTGTTTATTCTTGTTTTGTAAAAAAAAAATGACACAATACTGGTCAACTCTGATGATGGAATTATATTCCGAAATTAATAAGATTAAAGTAAAAAATAAATAAATTAGTCTTGCATTGATAATGGCTTCTATTTTCAATTTTATAATATATATATATATGAATTATTTAAAAATAATAAACCGTTAGAAAGCCATTTAATTCATTTTTCTTTATTTGAACTTAAATTTTTTCGACGATATACAAAGTTAAAATACATTGTTTAATACCTTTTTTGGTCTCATTTTTATTGAAAAAATATTTGTTATTATTGTGTACATGTATCATTGTACAAGTGTTCAAAGTGTGTCGGCATCGTTTTGAAACATGATATGTCAAGTCTGGTCCCAAATGAATACTAGTACTTTAATCATCCTAAATCCTTCGTAGATACTAAGCACTTCGTCAGAAACGAAAGTAAGGGTGCTTTGAGCAGCACCTCCCCAGATGTGGCAACATGGAGGGGAAGTTCAAAGCGAATAACTATTGCCAGCTTTGCTTTCTCACCTGCTGCTAGTACCATGTAAAATAATACTTCATATTTCATGGTTGGGTGACACTATGTTTTTGGGCGTAGTGTTAATCTTGGGACCGGCACCAATGTGGCAAAGTTGCTTTGGGGACGTGTACATCTTGGGACCGGCACCAATGTGGTACCATGGCTCTGCCGGGAGGTAATCTTTATCGCGGAACCAATGTGGTACCATGCTTTGCTGGGACATAGGGGACGACAGCAATGTGCAATATTATCTGCTTTGGACGTAAGGGCGATGTGTTACAACATGTGTACGAATGTGCAATGTCTCGTCTTGTCATCGCCAGTTCGCAATCACCGTCTGACGACAGTCATTGTCGTCTACTTCTGGGACTGGCTGACTGGCTGGGGACCATCGTGCTGCAAAAGAACCTTATGTAAAATAATGGAATAAAACCATTTTTACTTTTTCATATGAAAATATATATTTATTTTCTTCCGAAGCAAATTTTTATAACTTTACAGAGAACGCAACAAAACGCGTGCATCTCTGTCCAAATTCAACAACAGTCTCCGGTTAGAGAGAGAAAGAGAAGGGGGAAGAGTGAGAGAGAGGAGAGAGACACAGAGAGAGAAAGAGAGAGAGAGAGAGAGAGAGAGAGAGAGAGAGAGAAAGAGGGAATTCAGACATAATCAGTGTACGGTTTGTCAAATGTTTATTTTTGAGTTTCATAACTGATTTTCTCGAATGACGACAGTCTGATCTGTGACTCCATCACATGCACCTGTCCATGAATTGTTTTGACACCGACCCTCAGTCCTCCAAACATGACCGAGGCACGGTGCACTCAGTGATCTAAAAACGCAGAGAGTCACTGTTCTCTAAACAAGTCTGGCATAAGGATTACGAATATTACGCATTGTGCCATAATTGTTCTGTGTGATTAAACTGGCACCCCATCAGACATTTTGAGTGGGTGGTATTGTGATAAGCAATCCTATCCCCCTGCCTTCAGTGTAATAATAGAATGTCCCTGATTATAAATGATCCTGCTTTTTACTACTTACTTGTGCTGAATAAAACCTAGGTACGTTTTCTATGTTTTGTGTCTTTTTTACAACATTTTATTCAGCACAAGTGATTTCGCTTTCTCGTTAAAAATGGACAAAATTCTTCGACCACGAATATTTTACCCTGTGCACAGTTCAAATAATGTTGCAAAAGATTGGAGGCGCTACTTTGCTAAATTCGAGAACGTTCTGCAAAGTATCTCCTGAAAATATTTCTTTGGGTGGGGGAGAGTAAAAATTTTTGGGGGGATAAACATGTTTTGGAGGGTAAACATTTTTTGGGGGGCTGGGGAATTTTTTTAACTTAAAATATTTCTTAGGGTGGGGAGAGTAAAAACGTTTTGGGGAGTGGTGGGGGGTGGTGGGGGGTGGTGGTTTAAAATTCTTTGGGGGGAGGTGGGGGAATTTTTTTAACTAAAAAATATTTCTTTGGGTGGGAGAGAGTAAAAAAAAATTTTGCGGGGGTGCAGGAGGGTAACAATTTTGGGGGTGGGTGGGAAAAAATTTTTTTTGGAACTAAAAGTATTACTTAAGGTGGGAGAAAGTAAAAAAAAATTGGGGGGGCGTAAAAATTTTTTGTTGTTTTTTTTAACTAAAAATATATTTTTGGGTGGGGAGAGTAAAAAAAAATTGGAGGGTGGGGGTGGAGAGTAAACATTTTTTTTTGGTGGGTGGGGAAAAACTTGAATGTGAATAAAGCGTTTAGGAGAGGATTGCAACTACAAGGCAGACAGTGCTGACGAACATAAAGCCGAGACCATAAGAGATGCATTCATAAGTGGACTCCTGCCCACTAATATTCGACAATATAACACTTAGCTTCACCACTAACTTTGACCAAGTCACAGTTCTTGAACAAGCTCAGAAAAGTTCAGAATCCTTTATTTCTCAGTCTTTAGTGCCGCAGCCTCCTCTGAGGGTAATTCTTGTGGTCTGACTAAAAATGTCACACCTGCAAGGGCATATAAATCTAAAAAATGTTTATTTTGTGGAAATAATAGTCATTCTCGCAGTGATTACCCTGCTCGCAACGCCACCCGACGAAGATGTGGGAAAGTCGACCATTTTGCAAAGGTATGTCGTTTCTCAAATTTCTTTCATTCCTCAAATCCTTTAGGGATGGCTGCATTTTTTACAGATTTGTTTGCTGCAACTATTCCTCTAAAATAAATGGAAGGGAGCCAGACCTCTCGTCGACACTGGGAGTACTAAGAGATTCATATTTGAATCGCAGGTAAGAGAGCTTCGTCTACCTACCCTACCGGGAAATAATACTGCGTAAATGGCGTCTACTTCTCTGAGATCTCGGACGCCTAGTTATTACCTGGTAAATATGAACGTGTAGAAACAAAAACATTTTTTTCATGTCAAACTGTCTACACTTCCTGATGTGTGTGTTGATGTCATCCTTGAGCAAGATTTCATGAGGCAATAAGAAAGTATCTGTGTGAAATTTGGTGGAAAGTGACCCCTTTAAGTGGGTGCGGACTGATTTCTTTCTCTGTCCTCCGTTCACGACTTTTTGCTAAGTTGGATGACAATTAAAAACCGATAGCTGTCAAATCTAAAAAAAAATACAGTAAACAAGATAAAAATTGCTTCTGAAGTAAAAAGACTACTTTCCGGAATTGGTAAACCCAGGTCGTAGTGACATCAAAATAGAATGGCGATCGACTATTCTCAAACCTACCCTTTTCCTAAAATTAAGAAATTGATAAACAATCATGGCTAGTTATATCAATTCTGCAGGGCACCGTTTGGAGTAACTAACGGAGTTGCTTGCTTTCAAATGATAATTGATAAGTTGATAGCTGACAATTCACTTCCCACGCGTTTGCCTACTTAGACAATATAAATATATGTGGATAGAACCCAGAAGAGCACGATACGACACTGCATAAATTTATGGCAGCGGCATAAAAGTTCAATTTAATTTTCAATCACAATAAATGCTCTTTCACCACATCGTCTGTGGACATTTAGGCTACACTGAGGGTACAATTAAACCAGACTCCGAAAGAAAGACCACTTGAAGACCTTCGCCTTACTAGTGATAGTAATTCTCTTCGTCATGCATTGAGAATGTTCACTTACTATTTCCAATGAATTCCTGAGTATTCTGAAGAAGTACCCCGGCATACAAACAAATTGGTTTCCACTACCCAAAACAGCTGAAAAAGCCTTCGAATAATTTAAAATTGAAGTAGAAAACGCAATAGTGTATTCTATTGACGAAAGAATTATTTTCGCCGCAGACACCGATGCTCCATACAACACCATTGCAGCCTCATTGAACGAATCTGGTTGACCAGTAGCTTTTTTTTCGATGAAATTGAGTACATGTGAACGAAGGCACTCTTCTGTAGAAAAACGAGTCCAAGAGATCGCCGAATCCAGCATAAATGGAATCACTACTTAACAGGATGTCACTTCACATTGCTTACTGACCAGATATCACTGACTTTCATGTTAAATACAAAAAAAAGACTAGAAAAATATGTTAAATGATAAAATTCAAAGGTGGAGGGTCGAACTTGCCTGTTTTAGTATAACTATAACAGCCGACCGAGGAAAGATAATAAATATATTTTTAACTTTATAGATTCTTTAAACTTTGTTTAACCCCAAGTAAAGCATATGGCAACTGAGAGGTAAGTGGCTACCGTGATTCGAGGCCAGGTTAATAGTGGGCATCCTAAGTGGGAAGTTGTGCAGCAAGATGTTTGTTCATATTAAATTTAAATTTCTGCATGTTACTAAAGGCGGAGAAACAGAGACCAGGAAGGGAATTCCAATGGCAAGATGTCCAGGAACAGAATCAATTTAAATAGAAAGTGGTTCAGCATCTTGTGACCTCTAGATTAAAGGGATAGCTTTTTGCTGATAGTCGGGTTGGTCGGAGGTATTTACATTAGGAGTCCAAGTGCAGTAACTTCGTCGGAGCACATGTGAAGATTTAAATTCTTCTCATAGTATCCATCATTATTTAACTGTCAATATATACATCTCATTACCTTTCATCCTCGAGTGGATTTTGGCCTTGATAAGTGGTGACTCATTAGTAAAAAAAATGTACGTACGTGTATAGTCCGTGTATGTATATTTTCAAAGAAGATAAAAAAACTTTCATTTTCACTCCCATCAGCATGAAAAGGCCAACTCACGCCTACAAATAACACACCAGATTATCAACGTATATTTAAGTCGCTTGCACAGGAATAAAGGAGGTGGCCTTTCTTTATGAAATAGGGTTTATTTTGAACCTTGACAGTTACAACCTCTTAGAATGTGACCTTGGAGTAATGTTAACTACGGAGTGATTCCACTTTTCCCGAAGTTCCCAAATTGGGGTCTCGCTACCGCACGCAGTTTGGTGTCGTACTTATGACAGTGAGAAGGGTAGAGATAGAGAGAGTGGGCTTGAGTAGTTGCTAGGGTTAGGCAATAGGGTAGGCAGGGAAAACGTAGAAATGGCTGGGAAAGATTGATTGTTAGGTGGAATGCCTAGTCTGACCGTGTCTGACACAGATTATTGTTTTGGAACACATCCTATTTAACCCATAAATCGAACTTTGACATGTACTACAACTCCGGGTCAGAGTGGGCCTGGGGGTAATGGTCACTGAATCCACACTCCCAAAAGCTTACGAATTACGACTTAGCTACGGATGCATTTCAAGCATATGTCCAGGACCTATAGAAATGTGATTCGGGATAGAAAAATGTGCGCTAATTCTGACGAAAAGGGTAAAACTGGAAACAACTGAACGTATTACATGATCCTGAAGCTAATAAAAATAAAATGCTTTAAAAGAACGAGAAATTAGATTGTATCACCTTAAGAAAAGGAAGACATACTGGGAAGTAGGGCTGGCAAGATACGCATGATAATCCATAAAATAGACAAAAGAAAACCTCGAGAACATGGATCAAAAACAAGGAAACTGATAGTTAAGCACAAAGCACTACATCCGAAAAGTTAACTGATTTTATGTAAAAATAAAAGAAGGGATAAGAGAACTTGTAAGCGCTGAAGATATGGTAGGCGACGCAAAATAAATTATTTAATAAGTAACACAAAATAAAGTGGCTGGTTACCGCCGTCCAAAACAACACGAATGTGAGCAATAGAAAAGACAGTGAAACGAAAAAAAATAAACAAAAAATACGAGAAAAATGAGAAAAAAAGCAGCTACATAGATTGCTTATGAGATGGACCAAAGAAATGTCGCACGGGAAAACATGGATGCCACTGTTAAAAAGGCACTTGAAAAAAGAAACGGAATCGGAAAGGAGATCGAAACAATCTACATAAAAAACAAGATCGACAAGCCCCAGGAAAACAATACATGTAGACATGAACAGAATTTTAAAATAAAAAAGACTAAGTTGAGAAGGCGGTCCACTGGTAGCTGTAAAAACGTCTGCATTTTGAAACCCCAGAAGAATTGTACAAACACACACCGAAGCCATTATTTGAAAATGCAATGCAAGTAGTAAACTTTGCCGTCACAGCTAGTCACATGGTGAAGCTGAAGAAGGCAGAAAAAGTAAGTAAATACATGACACTTGCCAGAAGGCTAAAAGAATAATGAAACATGAAAATTACCTGTTATAAAGTCATAAAAGAAACATATGAAGAAACAATTGGATGAAAACGATTCCATGTAGATCAACAATAATAATGATTTATTTAACAATTTTACGACTGGGAGTTACTATGAAATAAGAAAGATTTAATTATCGCTAAGCCGATGTCAATAAGCGTCATTAATTTTGAAGCGTACTGTTCTCTTGTCGTCTGGTCAAAATCAAGGGCAGATAACTATGCTTCAAAATGTCTTTTGGACAAGGGAGATAACTTTCTGGAAGAACGTTATTTCCTTTTAAATATAAAATATTCAATTTTCCTTAGCACTACCATACTACCAATAATTCTAAGAGCACTAAGAGGCTGACAGAGTAACGGAGCGACTGGAAGATTGGCAGAGTCTCTTATGAAGTTACGTTATTGCATCTAAGATTCTATTTGAAACCTAAGCGTGACAAACCGACTGACGGACAGACAAAGCCTCTTGTAGAGGTACGTGGACACATCTAAACATGTTGTTTCAGATTTAAGTGTGATTGATCAACGGACCTATCCATGGGTCGACAGATCATCTTATAGAGATGTGTAGATTGCAAAGGTGTCTTTTTATAATTGTTTTGGGGTAAATCTTTTGTCAGCTACTTTGGTAATTCATTCATTTCCTATTGGGCTCTTGAAGGGTTTAGTTTTTGACAAGATTGTTTGGAGTTCAGAGGATTGAACGGTGGTTGTGTGGTATCTTTCAGGCTTGGTTTGTCTTGAAGTGATTCTACCTCCTCTCCTTGTTTATTAGTATTATTAGCTCCTTACATCAAGTGGCTTCATGCCTTGTCCGGAGCGACTTCGATGAAAAGAAATTGTAGATTTCTCGTATTATGAGCCATAAGCGCGATTCGCCGCTTGTTGTAGGATTTTAGTTTGTATAATTCAATAGAGTTTGAAGAGAAACAACACAGAAAATGGCGATAAAACAATGGTTTCAGAACAAATTGGTGTATATCGAAAAACAGTCTATATGAAGAGGCACATTTTATCTCTGGAGAAAAAATCTAATAGATTATATAGAACAATAATGCCATCTTCTTTTTCATTCATATATATATATATATATATATATATATATATATATATATATATATATATATATATATATATATATATATAAAAGCGGACATTGGAAAATTGTCTCTTTCTTTTTACTTCTCCCTTTTTAACTTGAATACAATACAAAATATAATGGGAATATTGGGGAATTATTGGTTACGACATCAACTGGCCAACTTGGAAGCTGCTCTTTTTGAGAGATTTTCTAATTATTGTTTACGCACGGCGATAACATGCCTGGAATTATTTTATCTGCGGAGGAAGAATGATTATTGGTCGTTATGTGCCCGCGCGTTTGCATGTGGAATACAATACAGCCAAAACAAGCAGGAAAGAAATGTCATTGAAATTCCTAACGAGTGCACAATGAGCAAGCGGGTTTCGAAATTTCGCTCTAGATTCGCCAATTCTCAACATCTTACTCCGATATACAAAAGGACGCCTCAACTGACATCAGCAGTTTGAGATAATAAGGAAAGGGAGCATTTCAAAGATAAAAATTACGATCAAAAGTCAAGCTTGGAACTTCGGCATTAATCGTTTTTTATTCTCTCGGTATTCAGTAACGAAAAAAAGATAAACAATAAAAATAAAGTTTGATATAAATCGATATAATTAATTTCACTTATAATAAGGGATGCTGTAGCCCATTTGCACCGGATGCCAGTGATTAGCATTCGAGTACGAATCTCGCTACATCTAGCCACACAGATGGGTCGTAGATGACGAACCAGCTGTCTGTGGATAACTCTCCCCCTCTCTCTCTCTTACTCCCTATATATATATATATATATATATATATATATATATATATATATATATATATATATATATATATATATATATATATAACTTTGAGAATTGAGAAACCAGATAACTTGACGCGAGATTTTCTCAAATAAATGAAATATTTAATAAATCATTTTTTAATCTAAAGTTTCGGTTTTATAAACACTAATCATGGTAATACAGACAATATTTTCATTTTTTTTCATTTTCTTTCTTCATCGTCGAAGATCGGCGATTTCTTCGGGTGTTGTTGAAGAGATTTTGTTTTAATGTCCGATATCTGTAGTAGAAAGTGCTGGCGCCCGTGTGTACAATGATGAGATGGGTGTTACTACAGAAATAAACGCCGTTGAAATGATAAACTTTGAAAATTGAGAAGCTAATCAGACAATAGTTTTCTTTTTAACAGTTTTTCTGTTACATGATACGATACCGAAATAATTTCTTTTTGATTTCAATTAAAATCAGTTTTAATTTGAAGTATAGATTTAATATATTCGTGTTTTGATTGTTTACGGTCTCAATTTAAACGAATCGGATTTATGGCGTTTATGTTCTTGTGTGTTGCGCTACCGATGCCAGCTATTATGCGGCGCATAGGAATCTCGGTTTGTGAGTTTTGGAGAGGACATATAGTATTGGGGTGCTATTGAATATATGATGTCTATTTTTATCGCCTTTCATAAGGTTTTCATGAAGATTTATTAAATGTTTTAATGCTTTTGTTTGTATAAATAGAAAGTATATGCAAAAACATATATTTTCCACATCTCTCTCTCATATATAAATGCTCTGTTTATTACATAAATCTCTCCTACCCGGATTTCCTCCTGGAATTATTTCATTATAACACACACACACACACACACACACACACACACACACACACACACACACACACACACACATATATATATATATATATATATACAAGTATCATTAAAAATAACGGACATCTTGTGTCTGGATATTTTTTCTATGATCCTTTCCGTTTTTCTGATTAGGTTCTTAGTTTCAGACGGAAACTGGTTGATAAAATTGCCAAAGCTTCCCAAAGCGCTTTCGGACCCTTCCAGGTCCATCGTCAGTGGAGTAATGTTAACCAGGCATAGACCTAGGAGTGAATATATATTCTATTTAGGCGGGAAAAATAAAGGACTGTGTTTAATTTAAATTTATATTTATAGGCATTTGAGTATATTAGTACTAATAGTATAATTAATCTTGTTAATAGCTGGTTTTTCTGTTTTAATGTATAGGGCTTCGAGTATGTGGAGTTTAAGTGTATTAGTATTTTGTGCGATGATTTTTGTGTTATCTACTAGAAGTTTACGGATATGCGAACGGGGGCAGGAATGCTTTTTATAGAGGTGCTGGGTTATGGCGGAGTCGTTAGATAAATGCATAGTTAATCTTCTGGATAGCGTCGTAACAGTCGACCCAATGTATACATTTTCATGATTGTCGGAGACACATTCTCCCAAAGGGCATTTAAACTTGTATACGAGGCCGGTCCTATCAAGAATTCTAATCCGGGGTGAAGAATTATTATTAACAACCAGATTGGCAGTTTTAGTTTTATTATAATAGATAATTAGTTTTACTTTTTTGTTTGGGTCGGTGGGGAGTACGTTTTTATCTATAATGTTTTTGAGAACCTGTTCGTCTATTTTATACTTATGATGAAATTGGTTGCAGTAAAATAGTTTTATAATGTTTTTAAGTAGAGAATTGGGTTCATTGTTGTTTTTGTTATAATAATTATTATTATTATTGTTATCATTACTAGTATTGCGTTTAATTGTTGAATTTGTTGGTCAATAATGTAATTGGGGAAACCATTATACTATATATATATATATAGATATATATATATGTATATATATATATATATGAGATATGCTTTTGTTTATAGTTTTAAGGACTGTGTTCGTGTATTGATTTTCGTCTGCTATTAATGTAGACATTTCTTTAAATGTGTGCTTTTCTTCATAATTACTATACTATCACGTTTATCTGTTGGTTATATGATTATGTTTTTGTTATTTGCTAGGTGTTTTAAAGTATGTACATATCTCTTCGGTAGTACTAAATCATTGTGTTGAGTAGTTGCGGTTGAAATAATTCTAAACCCTTTCTAAAATCTGTGTCTTCATGTCTTTAATTATTCAAAATTGTGTTGGTGGTGATATTTGAATACCAGTTGCGAATTTTAATCCAAAACTAAGAGCTTCAATTTTCATCTCTAAGAGTCTTTTGGTAGTGAGATTTGCATTAGATCCGGGCGTTCTATCGTTCTCCATTTTCTGTCCGAGATTAATTCAGCAATTTGTTTTCCAGTCTGAACATGTGGTGAGTTTGCATTTTTAAAACTGATTTGGTGATGTTAGTGATTCTATAGGGTATCATTATGTGACTGTATTGTAGGTTGATAGCTAATGTTCGTACTTCATAAAATAGATAAGAACTTTGGTGTTTCAAAAGATTCGCTGAAAATGCTAAATATTTTTTATGTATTCCAGGAGAACATAGCGTGAGTATTTCAAAGATGTAGATGTACGTGTAAATACAATTTTTTCTTTCAGTAAAAATGTTCTCCCCTTGTTGTAGGAGTTGGCTGTAAATAAGGTGTTTTTGTATATTTGTAGTTTGTCTTTCCATTTCAACAAAATGATCATAATTATAGAAATAATAATCCAACGTAATGGAAAATAAAAAAGGAAAACCGAAGATTGTTTAAATATTCATCAACATATCGTCTTTATTTTAAGACTTTCTCAAGCTGATTTATTTAGAAAAGTATCCCTCATAGAAGTCAATATTTGAAAATACGTAGTGTTTCTATGGCGTAAAAGGAATGTTTAGTTCGTTTTTTTCGAATGAAACATAGACGTAAGAATTCAAAATATGCCGTGCGTCTATGATATGAAAAATGTTTTTGTTGTTTTTTATCAAACGGAACATAGATGTTAGAATTCAAAATATGTGGTGCGTTTATGAAGTAGATCATTTTTTTTCAATTATTATCGTTGTTATGTACAAGTATTTATTGGAAATTTGGTGCAAATATCTAGCCTGGATCTAATTTAAAGTTCTTTTTCGATTAATATTAGTTTGTTAATTAATCACTAAAATGACTTATTTTCAATTTAACAATAATTTCTATAAACAAAGTTTCCGACTTTTTATGGGTAACCCTTTTAATGGAGTGCGAGTCTGCTTAATCTTAGAATTCCTAGATTCTGGCCCATTCCAATTCAGATTACCACCAAATGCTGAATATTTTAGATATATTGGCGACATTTTAATTTTCATCTTGAAAACAGACTAATATAAAATCTGAAAATAAATTAAACACAGCCGAACCTGCGATCAAATTAACGCATGAAACAGAGAACAATAAATCGATACACTTTCTGGATATACTTATAATAAAATCCAACAATAATCTAACATTCAAAGTACATCGCAAACCAAACATCGGACCGAGTCGCTTACGAGAACACGCCACGTGCACGTTATCTCTCCTCTGTATTCCGAGATGCTGCCTGACATCACCAACTTGATCGCCGCCGTTTTCGTCGCGATCAAGCCGAGCAGCAGAAATACACAATCGCCGTAATACTCAGCGAAAGGAGAGATTGAATAACCTACTAGACGCCACCATCGAGTGTCTTCGGTGTCTCTGTACAAGAGTTTGTCAAGACAACCTGATATCGGGATACTTCACCCTACAAGTAAACCCTGGCCAAATATTAAAAAATACCATAGTATTCAAAGCCTAAATAAGATACCCTCGACACGGCTATAAACTGGCTCATCTGAGGAATGATGCACCTTCTCCAAGTAATGTTACTTCAAGTAACACCACTTAGCTGGATACTCCACCAGACTAGATGGATTCTTGTCCTCAAATCCGGTAAGACTAAGAGACCACAAGAAATATATACTATAACATAGTTAACTGGTCAATTGGGGAGAGGAAAATTAATGTTCTTAACTTCTTTACTAACTCAAGGTTTGAGAGATGAAGGAGAACTTTAATGGAATATTCGAATACTTATGAATCTCATATAGAGATAAGTGTTAGTCCCAGGAATGAGCCCCTTAATTTCTGAGAACTTCGACTGCAGTAAAATGAAACAAAATAATGACGACAAACATTTTTACTCACACTATAATAACAAACTCAAGACAGGCATAATAATCGGGTTGTTCCTACGTACATTCAGAATGTGTAGCCCACAATATCTAGACGAAAAATTCAAATACATCACAAATTAACTGAAAACATTGCAATACCCCACATATTTCACATTAAATGCAAAAAAAAAAGACTTAAAAATTTTGTTTGTATCGTTTTCATTAAAATTATGATAAACAGTTAGTCAGGTACTTGTCTTCCTTTTCTTATCTATGTTCCCAGGCAACGCCGAGTCGTCATGATAGTTTAATAATAGAAAAAAGTGTGCTTCTTCGAAACAGTTATACTTTTCCCCTGATACTAAAAGTGTTTGTAATTTAAAATAACATTCAAAAGTCCTCACGATAAACCCGTTTGCCAAAATAATGTCGCACGGGACGTCGACAAATATAATCGCATTAAGGGATTCGACACATTAAATGATGGTGACGTGGTATTAACGAGCCAATAAAAAGTAATTATTTTTACCAAGAGACGGACAACATGATCATCCTCTCAGCTTCCTTCTTTTGTGTCTCCTCCCCCCTTCGCTACTCTCCTCTCCTTTCAACTTCTTCCATGCCTCCTACTTCGTTAATGTTTTACGACTACGTCCTCGTGTTTTTTGTCTGCCTTCCTTCCTCTGGGATATCCTCTTCGTCTGTAGCGTCTCTCTCTTCACCCTTCACCCCTTTCCTTCGCTTCATCACTTTCCAGGCCTCCTATTCGTTTAATTTTTTTAAAAACTTTTCACGACCACGTCTTCGTTTTTCGCGTCTTTGATTACGTGTTCCTCTTCCATCTCCTCTTCCCCCACTCCCCTACTCTCTCTCTCTCTTCCTTTATCTATCTCTTCACCTGTTTTCTTCTCTTTTTCACATATTTCCTCTTCTTTCACCTCTTTTTGCACATCTCACTCCTCTAATTTTTGTCTTCCTTTCTTTCATCTGACCCACTTTCATGTCGACGCATGAGGAATACGATGTCACGTTTCATTTTCGTATTCTTGAAATCATATCTACAATATTTCATTCACTACTTAAAACTTACTAGCATAGATTCCGTGATAAATTTACTTAATGTATAAAATTATGCCGGACCTAAATGCTCAGTTTTCATTTGTTATTGATGTATCATGTTATTCGCAATAAAATAACATACTACGCTAAAATTTATTTGAAAATATTATATCTGGTTTGACAGTTTGCTAATATGGAGATATTTTTAAATAAACATATAAAAAGAAAAATCAACTATTATTCGTTTAGTAAGAGTTAGCGTTCTTTATTTTCTTGTTTAGCTTAGATACTGAATCTAGCTAATAAGGCGTGGTTATCGAATATAGAAATATTTATAAGACGAATTTGAACGTAATGGATCGCGGGAAACGCTGGATTGTACAGCTCGTTTGAAATTAAAAGACAAACGTATGAACTATCTTCGTAATATGGGAGACTTGTATATTTGTTTGTCATTTTTGTCTAATTATTACATACTTGACGGGCATTATGTTGTTGTCCGCTAGGATCAAATATGTTTTCTTTCAGAATTTTCCCAGGTACGGACTGCTTGAAGATGTTTTTGAAATAACTCGAATTTACTATAAAAGTTTATTATCATATTTTAAACGATCAATTTAGATATCAAGACAGAGCGCGAGTCTAACTTGTAGATAGTTTCAACATGTTGTATTAATCTTATTAAAGCTATTATCACAAAACGGCAGTCTGAATTTATTATGTAAAACGAAAACGATCGCTATTTGCTCCACAAACAAAGTAATACAATCATCACCAGTGAATCAACAGTTGCATCATAAAAAACAATTGCATACGTGATTATTAAAGCGGGCCGGACATGCGTACGTTCACTTTTATTATATAGATGAATATCCTTTATTGCTTCTCAGGCTTGTCCGTAAAGAGGCATAACTCTTTTTATGATTTTCTTTTATACTTTTTATTTTTAACTTTTGCGAAGGTCTAACACACGTCAAGAATTATAACAAGATAAGACGATGGAACTTGGTTTTCGTAGGTCGGTAAATAGAGCCGAGATTTGAAAAGAATTGATTTGAAGATAAAAACTGAAATAGAAAATAAATATGGTGGACCAAATTTGATTTACTGATAAAATTTGCCGTGTCATTTATGCCTTTTTTTACAGAGAATAAAAGTCACGTCAAATATGTCGGACTGAAAAGGTTTCTTTATGTTCACTTTTATAGACGGACTTGTTCTCGAGAAATGGCAATTTGTTCGTTTAGTAAAGGAAATACTTTTTCAGACTTAAGCGTGACAAACCAAATAAGATGCTATTTGAAACGAAAGTGTGACAAACTAAAGACATTCTAATTAAAGCATAAACGTATAACATACTAACGAAAATGCTATTTCAAGCGTAACAGACAAAAAATACTATTGAAAACGAAATTGTGACAGACCACTTAAAATTTTACTTAAAGAATAAATGCATGACAGACTGATGAAAATGCTATTCACAACATAAACGTTTGACAGACTGACGAAGATGCTTATCCAACGAATAATCGGGTGACAGACTGACGAATATGCTATTCAAAGCATAAACCTGTGACAAACTGACGAACATGCTATTCAAAGCATAAACGTGTGACAGACTGACGAGCATGCTATTCAAAGTATAAACGCGTGACTGACTGACGAACATGCTATTCAAAGTATAAACGTGTGACAGACTGACGAACATGCTATTCAAAGTATAAACGTGTGACAGACTGACGAAAATGCTATTCAAATCATAAACGTGTGACAGATAGGCGAAAATGCTATTCAAAGCATAAACGTGTGACAGACTGACGAACATGCTATTCAAAGCATAATCGCGTGACAGACTGACGAAAATGCTATCGAAAGCATAATCGCGTGACAGACTGACGAAAATGCTATTCAAAGCATAATCGCGTGACAGACTGACGAAAATGCTATTCAAAGCATAAACGTGTGACAGACTGACAAAATACTATATAAAATGTCAGCGTAGCAGACCAAACAAAATACGATTTCAAACTCACAATCGTGAGAGATCAAGGAAAATGCTAATTAAAGACAGACTAAATAAGATGTTATTTAAAACTAAAGTGTGACAGACCAACAAAATGTTAATTAAAGAATCAAAGTGATACATACTCAAGAACATGCTATTTAAAGTGTAAACGTGTGACAGACCGATGAAAAGGCTATTTAAAACTTATTCTATTTAAATTCTATTTAAAACAGATCAAATAAAATGCCTTTTTAAACTAAAGTGTGACAGACCATGGAAATGCTATTAAAAGAATAAACGTGTGACAGACTGACGAAAATGCTATTTCAAACTTATGTGTGGCAAAGTCAATAAAATTCTATTTGAAACGAAAGTGTGACAGACCAAAGAAAATTCTATATAAAGTATTTTATTTTTCTTCTCTCCGGGAGGTTTGATCAATGTGTTTCTGTGGAACAAACCGAATTCGGACACGGCACACCCAGTCCGCGTCGTTAACCAATTAGCTACCGTGTGACAGACCTACGAAAAATGTTATTTCAAACTTAAGCGTAACAGATCCAGCGACGGAGATAATCTTAATTCAGATGCTTGTCGCATGTTAAATAAAATAAGGTGTGCATTCAATGGGCGTATACAGCAATAAAAATGAGAGGTGGCTGACGTGAAGCGGATAACGACCAGACTGACGACCTGGATGCGTTAATTTATGTACACATATATATATATATATATATATATATATATATATATATATATATATATATATATATATATATATATATGATAATTTTATTTATACAGACATGTACAAAATCTGCGACACTGGCATGTCGATGTTATCGATCAACAGTTACTATAAACTGAGATCTCATCAGGCAGAGTTAGAATCCGATCTTAATCGCAGATCATATTTGGAGAGAATGAAATGGAGAGATAAAGAAAGAGAAGAAGAAAAGAATTTTAGCATTTCAAAAATTTGGGCCGTTAAAAATTAAAAATTAAAAATCTAAAAAAAAGAAAAATCTAAAAAAAGTGGTGGTATCTTGTCTGCTGTTAGTGGTGGTATCTTGTCTGCTGTTACTATTATAGTTATTATTATTTGCGGCAGTGAAATTAACAGTATTACTATTATTAATAATATTGATATTGCCTTGTTTTACCGTTACCCGACTTTTGCTTCCACTGTCATTAATGATAACGTCATTATCTATAACTTTATTATTTTATTTCAATTATTATTATTACCATTATTATTATTATAATTATTATTATTATCACTATTATTATTATTATTATTATTATTATTATTATTATTATTATTATTATTATTATTATTATTATTATTATTACTGTGTTCATCTTTATTGCTATTATTATCATCATTATAACTACTACTACTATTTGTACTGTTCTATTATTATTTATTAATTTTTCACTATCATTATGACTATTGTTAAAATTACTGGGATTACCACTCTGATTACTGCTGTCGGTAAAACCACTATTATTACTGTTTTTATATGATCAGCATTATTGCAACCATTAACCCATATCACAATATCGGCAAACATTATCTTATTATTTAATATTATTATGATTATCGCTACCTCCTAGTATTTCTAATGTTTCTTAATTATTCTATTTCTTTCCTAAACTATTATTTTTTATAAATTCTTAAATATTATTGACCACCATTATCGTTGTTGTCGTCGCTGTTATTATTATTATTATTATTATTATTATTATTATTATTATTATTATTATTATTATTATTATTATTATTATTATTATTATTAATAATAATAATAATTAATGACGCCGGCATTTTCTAGAAAATTCGTTTATTTATATTTTTTAGTACTTTTAAATTAAATTAAACTATTATTATTATTTTTATTATCATTCATTATTTTTTTCATTATTTCATCTCAATTATTATGGGTGTCTATTATTATTACTATTATTGTTACTAATACTAATCCTGTTATACTAAACGAATATATTTATTCGATTTATTAATTTATTAATGGTAAGCTAATAAACTCTAGACAAAATATAAAGATAATATAAATTCAGAATTGGCGACATATTTGATCACCACCCCACCACCACACCAATTACACGCGTCTGATCGGTTTGTCCGCACGCACGCATACAAAAATACATTTATCCGCTCGGCCTTGAAAATAACTGTCGAGTTTTTGACACTTGAATCGTGCATGTCCTCCTCCCCCTCCTATTTTCTATTTCCTATCTCTTCTCTCCCGGTCTGAATCAACAGACGTTTTCTTTTCCTTTTTCTTCTCCTTCTTTTCCTCTATGTGTCTACCTTCCTATCACTTTTCCCTTCATTATATGCCTCTCTTTCCACCTTATTTTATTTATTTATTTATTTATTTGTCCTGTTTGTTTCAGATTTTGGAGTTTTTAGATTTTTTATTTTTTGTTTTTAGATTTTTTTAGATTTTTTATTTTTAATTTTTAACGGCCCCAATTTTTGAAATGTTAAATTTCTTTTCTTCTTCTCTTTCTTTATCTCTCTATTTCATTCTCTCCAAATATGATCTGAGGTTAAGATCGGATTCTAACTCTGCCTGATGAGATCTCAGTTTATAGTAACTGTTGATCGATAACATCGACATGCCAGTGTCGCAGATTTTGTACATGTCTGTGTAAATAAAATTATCATATATAAAGCTCGATTTTGATATTGAGCACTTTTTATTAACCCGGTTAAAATTCTCTGGATTACCACCCTGTGGATATTTTTTACCTGGATTATTACCATTATATATATATATATATATATATATATATATATATATATATATATATATATATATATATATATATATATAAAATTATTAATAACAATATATGTATTAGCATATACTATCAGTGCCCTTTTACTTTGCAGTCTCTTTAAAAGATTCAGCTCGATGATTGTCAATTAGTGATATCAAAGCAAATATAAGTCAGTTCATATTATATTCTAATAACCATGGTTTTATTTTATTTTTTTTATTTTTTCACATTTCCAAAAACCATGACATTTCTGTGAGATATATTTTTTACGGTCCGTTTCATTTGTCTTGTGCCAAAGAACGTTTTTATGTCAATATCGTTCTGCAACATTACAAAATCATCAGAAAAAAATCACAAAGAGTAAAAAGTTATTGGATTAAAGTGTCTTGAAAAAACCTACACTATACAGTGGTTCATTTTTGGGTGTAACTAAACAAAAAACAAAGAAAAAGAGTAAACTCACACGTGGAGGAACCCACTAAAACGCCATTATATATATATATATATATATATATATATATATATATATATATATAATTGAAATAGAAGCCAAATTAGCAATACAAGATTAATTTATTATTATTTTTTTTTTTACATTAATCCTATCGATTACGGAATAAAATTCCTTCTTCAGGGTTGACCAGTATTGAGTCAGAAGAAGGAATTTTATTCCGTAATCGATAGGATTAATGTAAAAAAAAAAAAATAATAAATTAATCTTGTATTGCTAATTTGGCTTATATTTCAATTTTATTAACTTTCCCTGCAATACTTTGAAATTTGAACGACAAACCCACACTTTTATATATATATATATATATATATATATATATATATACCTCTTCAGACCAAAGAAATCGTCTTTGGTCTGAAGAGGTGGAATCTCTGTTAAGAGTACAACCGAAACATGTATGCACATATGTAACCAATAATGTTTTAATGTTTGTATAAATAAAAATGTATACTAAAGAACAGCTCTACTTGTTACTGAGCACTTTATATAAACACGGGAGTTTCAACGGATTTACATCTACAGAAACTAATACAATACGTGTACTATATATATATATATATATATATATATATATATATATATATATATAGTACACGTATTGTATATATATATATATATATATATATATATATATATATGTATATTTTTCAAATATCATCAAAAATAATATCTCTCACCGAGGCTTCAAACCCACGATCACTTTCCTAGTAGCACGACGACGTATCCAATCAGCCATCGCATCTATATTTAAAATGATATTAAAATATAACGTATAAAGCTGAATGTACGGCACGGTCACTCTATTTTCAACTTCCCTCCCTCTAAGCTGTCTACAACACGACCATCGTATTCTTTCCACCCCAGCTACATGCCAACCCACGAACAGTCTCTTTCTCCCGAGTTATTAGCTGTTTTCTAAAAATCCATTTTTTATGGTCAGTTCTTTCTATGTCTCTCTCCCTTTAAGCTGGCTACCAAAAATCTATTACCCTTTTAAAGTTCTTCTTTGAAACCACTTGTAATATTAACATTAGTGACAATGAAAGGACAGCAATGAAATATGTACGTATGTATTGATAAAGGAAAAATCAAAATGTTTTTACTCACACCGGAAAACATTCCAGTAAGTTCGAAGAAACAAAAAACATTATGTGCATACAAGAAGTATTAGGTGCATGATGATTTTTTTTCAAATTTCGAATGTTCGCGAAACCGCAAATAAGTTATAATTCTGGTGGCACGCGAAATTGTCTCATAATGCTATCAATATAGACGTCTTAGACGTGGGAACCTGTTTAAAACATAAATAAACGAACTTAAATGTAATATCTATCTATCAAAGTTAAGCCTCAAAATGACAATGCGAATAGGTGGTATTTATTTAAACACTTTTTTCGTCCCAAACAATGCATATTGCCATTGAAGCTTAAGAGAATACTGTGATAGGGGGTTAAATATGCAGGCTGGGTTACCGAAAAGGCTATTTGATAGGAGTAGGCGCACTTCACACGGACACGCACCTGGCCGCAAAAAACATAACATAACATGAGGGATTGATGAAAAGAAGATAATTGTTAGTTGAAGTCAAGCCACCTGGTCGGGAAAAACGAACATGGTGAATTGTCAAAAATAAAATAAATGTTGATTGAAACTACATGTAAAGGTTAGCGACAAAATGAAATACTCCGACGCTGAATAAACGCCTTGACGTGGCGACATTGACAGTGAAGTCCCACAGTGGGTGTCTGCAGGTGGAGGTGGGGGTTTCACAAATTGTTATATAACATTAACCCGAAATTGATATCGTCAGTCGATTGGCGATTTGGGCCAAGAAAGACCACCCCTGTCGAATTCCTGTGCGTGCGTCTTCCTTCCTCACCAATCCTAACCCTAACCCTAACCCTAACCACTACCGACCATAGAGATATATCAGCAGAAGTACAACAAAGAGACAAATTAATTGGGAGCACCTGGGTGGGGAGTTGGGCAGCAAGATGTTTGTTCAGGTTACATTTAAATTTTTACATGTTGGTACGGTCGGGGAAACAGAGAAGGAATTCCAAAGGTAAGCTGGCAGAAGAAAGCGGCTATTAGAATAAAAAATCTTCTGGAATCCACGATTAAGGGTGGAATTT
>OY744531.1:36048932-36066432 GCA_963556195.1 Sepiola atlantica
CCGAATGTACCGACATGCAGAAATTTGTTTATTTATATCTATATACTACACTAAACTCTGATGTCGTATCCCTGTTGTATATCATGTGACGTACTACCTATCATGTTTCGTAGAACCATCGTTTCCGGAAAAGATACCCGAACATGTGCGTCCCTAAAAACGTTAAAGCTACAATATCCTATAACCATTAGTTTAACAGATAGATAGATAGATAGATAGATAGATAGATAGATAGATAGATAGATAGATAGATAGATAGATAGATAGATAGATAGACTCTGTATAAACTCTTGGAATGAACGACCTTTTAAAACCAATTCTTCACCATTAAAACAAGGAATACTTTTTTTTACATAATATGGTTAAAAAAACAAAACCAGGTAAGCTTTTATGTTCCGAAAACGTATCTCGCGTACTGAACAATCCTTTGCTTTCCAGGTGCAAAATTGGTCTTGAAAGGTCGTTCATAACACGAGTAAAAGATAGATAAAAAATAATCAATACTAGTTTATACCCACTCTTTGAGCGGTGTTTATTCAGTACCTGGATATGTAAACTTCTACTGCTTTATAGCTAGTACGAAGAAAAGTATTTGTGAAATTTCGTGAAAACTACTTAGTATTTGCATAAGAGAGTAAGTAACTACGATAAATGTATTTAAGTATTGCTTTTATTGAGCAAAAAATAGACATTGTTTTTAAACAAAAATAATTCGCTTTGAAAAAATGCTGAATATCCTTTATGCCTATTTTTTGTCGGATTATCACAAAAGAAGTAACTTATTTTAAAGCAATATTTATGTTATGCTAATTTCTTTGAATTCAGTTAAAAAGAATCCTGTAGACTTACTTAAGATTCGAACTCGGGTATTGACATCGTAAAACTACTGCTCAATCATTTGTATCGTGTAAAGTAAGAAAAAGTTACAGAATCTGAATTATCTCTGTCTCATGTAGTGTACCAATGTTTTTGCGATTTTCTCATGCTTAAAGTACATTCGGAAACATGCATTCAATGAAAGAGCAACTTCTTTTTTGTTTGTTAGGGAATTGATAAAAAAATTGAATGCAATTATTTAGAGCTGATAATAGCTTTTACGCCATGTTTACGCTAAAGTAACAAATTGTAGGAGTACCGATCCATGAAATGTAGACGCCATTTAAATTTTCCCCTTTTGTAACAGACGGTAAATCTGTGTTTGTTTGTATTATTGAAATATTCATTGGACAGATAGAATATGTTAACAATGAAAGCGATTGGAATTGAAGATTTTTTCTATTAAATGACAGAATCGTAAATGTAAAAGATAATTGGCTAGTTTGAATCAAACTCGATTTGGTCAATTCATTGCCATTTAGGAAATCTGACTGACATTTCTTTATAAATATAGATAGATAGATAGATAGATACTAGTAGGACCCGTGTACCGACGTTCCCCATACAAAATTTATTACACCAAGAATCACAAGCCCCAGAATTAAATGAGCGGAAAAGACAGAACAGACCTCTTTTACACCAAATCCTAAGTATTTACCCACACTATTAAAATATTTGTAAAGGGTTATTTGGGGGTGGTACTCATTGTCTTGTTTGCTTAACCGCGATGGGTGTTTGTGGAGGTTTTGTGTTTACAATTTAACAAAAGAATAAAACGGCTGACTTGTTTACAAGACCGAAATGCATTATGGTGGACTTTAATTTCGTAATGTAATAATCTTTTTTTTTTTGTAGAATGTACTCATTGAGTTGTTTCGGTGTAAGTGTATGTGTTATTTTATTTTTGGAAGGGGTGTTTGCTTTTAATTTACAATATAGAACTAGATCACAAACTCCGGAAGTAAATTGACCGTAAACGACTGGGATTACCTTTTCACCCGAAATGCTAAGTTTCTATGCACTATATAAAATAGAACTGTAATAAAATGAAAACAATCATTGGATTAGAAAAGATAAGAACTAATAGTTCATTAATAAAATGTTATTCTTTAAAGCGATATGCAAATTAGTTAACCTTCAGACGCCGATCGCATGCATTATATGCATGCGATCGGCGTCTGAAGGTTAACTAATTTGCATTGAAAAGTTGTTCTATTTTGAATATGGATTTTGCGTTAAAATCTCACTGTCAGTTCGATAATTTGCCAAAATTAAATTATATATATTCAAGTATTATAAATTAATTATTTTATGTTAATTCCTACTTCGATAAAAGCATGCTCATAATATACTAATGTATCTGGGGATACATTATAACAAAGACTTTTTGTTTCTTCATACATGATTTTTTTGTTTTCCTTCAGAACTCATAAACGACTGTAATATTTCTTTTTAAATTAGTAATGTTAAGCAATGCTTAATAATTTATTGTTTGTTTTCTTCTGATGATAGGATTTATTTATTTCATTTATTTCTTTAAAAAAATACTTCGTTGTAAATGTAAAGTATGAAACTTTACATTTGTTTAATTATTAGTTTCTTTCTTCCCCCCTCTCTCTCCTCATATATATATATATATATATATATATATATATATATATATATATATATATATATATATGATGTATTTTTATGTAATTATTTTAATTGGTGATTGCAGCGTTCGTTGTATTTTTGCTTACTATTATTTCGATTGTCTCGTTTCCTAAGTGATTAAGATGCAAACAATTGTACTATTAGTCGCCCTTAACTTTATAGGACGTATTTTTAGTTAATATATATATTTTTATTAATTTTATACGTACATAAAAGTAATCCATGGGCACGTGTTTCTGGCTTACAGCCGTCATATATATATATATATATATATATATATATATATATATATATATATATATATATATATATATATATATATATATATATATGAGAAAATGAAATAGGAAAGTAAAAAAACTATATTATTTATATGTTCAGCAACGTTTCGTATTTATTTGTAAGACTTCCCCAGAAAAAATGAACGCAAAAAATCACACAAGCATCAATTTGATTTGCCTGAAAGTGGCGAGCTTCAGCTGGTTTGCCATTGAAAGAAAAGTAACAAAAAATGAGAAGATAGAAACAAACCTGCGTGTCAAGCAGCGGCAGTCTATAGAGATTTTAGGAGGTGGAAGGGACGTGCTGGTTAAGATAAGTTTATTAATTAGGTTTTAAAAGAAATGTTTTTTGTCTGGGTCATCGTGTCTAAATGAACGTAGGCGCCGATTTTGGAAGGGTCGAAAAGTCTGAGCTGGGGCGTAACAAATAAATATATATAAATGAAAAAATGCGAAAGTTTGTCAACTCCTCGCACGATAGGTTAAGTCAAAACAGCGTATTTTAATGAATTCAACCTATTTTATTGACCATCTTTTTATATACCGTTTATATAGATGTGATATCAGATTCGCAAGGTTAACTAATTTGCATATAAGGGTTGTAAAAGTTCATTTTATTAATTAACTATTATTTTGTATTGTTTTTTTTACTTCAATGAGTTTTTAAATTTTAATACAACAAATGTTCTGTTTCGCAATATTGTTTTATTTTCTGGAAAAATAATATGCATTTGTGTTCAAGTGTCGTTCAAATGTTTCAACACCGGTCGCTCTCAAGAAAGAGCGACCGACTCACATTTGAAAGGTAAATAAATGTTTCGAAATTATCAAAATGATAACGTTTCGTGTTTGCAGGGCTACCCGGTATTGCCCGGGGAAATAACAATTTATTTTTATCAGTAACAATTGATTTCCTACTGTTGTCACACGCGAGGTAATTCTTACTGTACAAACCGAAAACAACTAATCGAAGTGAAACTTACAAAAAAACAACATAAAAAATAAAAATAAAAAAATACTCGGGTTACATCTTACTAAAAGAAGAAATACCCGAGTAAAGTTAAGAAAAAAACGCGAGATAAGATTTATTTAAGAAACTAAACTAATCTCATCTCTCTTGATCTTTCTCTCTCTCTCTCTCTCTCTCTCTTAGGCTATCTCCTTCGCTCCCTCCCTCATTTCCCTCCTCTCTTGTTAACGCGCCATATTATTATGTTACCGTTTTTTATTGTTTGAAGCAATAGTTTTGTCGATAGTAAAAGAGTAAATAGGGTGCTGAGAACAGATACTACACTTTGAATTATTTAGTTATTTAAATTACGAACAAATTAGGCCAAGGCAATCAAAAGTGTGGGAAAAGGCGGGGGTCATTGGTTATAAAAATGTATATCTCACTCTTAACTAGAATCATCTCAGTCACCACAATACTACATTTACTCGGGGGGGGGGCATCCTATTTAAAATATCTTCAAATTGTTAAAAAATGTTCTATTTATAAATTCATTTATTTATAACAATTCATTGAGTTTAAATAGGGAGTGGTATCTTAGGGAAAGGACTAAGAATCTATAAATGAAATATGTTTTTATGACTAAGCATTTACAAATGAATGACCCCCCCCCAAAAAAAAAGACTGATTTAATCTATTATTGTATTATCTTTTAATAGAGACAGGTTAGTGTAGTATCGGTTCTGATGTCATTGGGCCGTCCTCACATGAATTACGTCCTCCTTTTTTTATTGTATGGAGGTAATCATCGCAGATATTACATCATCCTGTGAGGAAGAGTTAAGGTAGCATCTGTTCTTTTGTTATGAGACCATCTTCCCAGGGACTAGCTTATTTGGGTGGGGGGGGGGGGGGGGGCAGGTGGTAGTGTAGTACAGGGTGGGCAAAAATAAGGGTCCTATTTTTAAAAATTTATAACTTTTTTATTTATTGATTTTTTTTGTTGATTTTTTTAAGAATAAGTAAAGGACCCCTTCCGAAGCAAGCATGAGCCGTATTAGCCCTAAGGAACGTACCCTCATTTAGAAAACATTATTTTTGCTTAAAAACTCAAAACAGTGTAAAAAACAATACTTTAGTTTTTGTAAGTTTTAAGAAGGGTTTTTCGGCTAAAATTTGTTTTGTTTATTTCAAAAAATCTCGGAAGGGTCAGTCTACACACACATAAAGTTTGGTGAGTTTAACTTTTATTTTGTGGAAGTTATTCAAATTCAAGTTATTCAAATTTAAAGATAGGACCCTTATTTTGGCCCACCCTGTATTTGTTCTGTCGATATGATTCTATACTCACAAGCATTACCTTCTGCTTTCATGGGGAAATTCTCCCAGGTGTTACCTTCTCTATTTTGGAA
The DNA here is from genome assembly GCA_963556195.1 of Sepiola atlantica. Classification (NCBI taxonomy): domain Eukaryota; kingdom Metazoa; phylum Mollusca; class Cephalopoda; order Sepiida; family Sepiolidae; genus Sepiola; species Sepiola atlantica. The sequence continues at coordinate 36,054,107 of OY744531.1, forward strand.
GGGACATTGTAGTACTTGTTCTGTTGCCATGATAACATCCTACCAGACATTACCTTCTCCTTTGAGGATTAATGTAGTATATGTTCGTTATTACCTCATTCTTTGGGGTTACGTATATATATATATATATATATATATATATATATATATATATATATATATATATATATATATATATATACATACACGTACCCCAAAGGAGGAGGTGATAACGAACATATACTACACTAATCCTCAAACGAGTGTGATCCGGGGTTTCGAATCGCATCACCGGTAGTGAATAGTCATATCTCTATGCTGATGAGTCCCGATTAAAAAAGGACGAAACGTATACGTACATAGATAATAAACAATAACAAATATTTATTATTATTTGTCGCTCCTAGAAAAAGTAGAGCACTGTAAGTGTAGTATTAACACAGCATGACGTCACTAGCTTTAAATGCATTGTTCCTTCCACTAAAGAAATAGAAAGCTCTAGACGTTAAGCCCGCCGATAAAGTGTTAAAATTATCACCGATTATTCGCTATTTAAAATTGGCCGTGTGGTTAAGGCATCGGATTTGAGTTGCAAAATACTTGTGATCCGGGGTTTCGAATCGCATGACCGGTAGTGAATAGTCATATCTCTATGCTGATGAGTCCCGATTAAAAAAGGACGAAACGTAAACGTACATAAATAATAAACAATAACAAATATTTATTCTATATATATATATATATATATATATATATATATATATATATATATAGTAGTAATTTCATGTGATATTACACTTACCTGTGACCCGTTTGGTCAAGGGCAGTATAACTATTTATTCTACTTTGATTTCAGTCGAAATTTTATAAACTGTAACATATCTTTTAAATAATTCTAGCTTGACTAAAGGTAAACATCTGGATTATTATTATTATTTACACACTAGAAGTTCTCACACAGGTCATCAGTGATTGCTCACCGACAACCGGTGGTATACCCTGGAGTCTGAGTGACAACAAGTCTCCCCAGATTTCCAGTAATCTCCACCTCTTTTCGATAGCCACCGCAAATAAACTTGCAGTATCACAACAGCCGTTTACCATTGATTTCTCGCTGGTAATGACCATTGGTCTTCTCTGGGATTTGGTGGCAATAAGCCTCTCCAAGGTCCCCGCAGTCTCTGCACTTCCAGTGGAGGTCTGGTTTGTGCTGTCCCTCCTCGGTCTTCTCATCCTCTTTGACCCTATGCAAATATTTTGTGTGGTGTCAGCCTAGGCTGATACAATTTTTTTTTGGGGAGGGGGGTTGATTATTTTTTATTTATTTATTTATTGGGGGTGGGAGTGGGGGGTGAGCTTATGGTGTTTCTTGCTATTTCTGTTCATTGGTCCATTTTTGTGTTGTGTCAGTTGAGGCCGTTGTAATTTATTGAAGGGGGGAGAGCTTATTAAGTGATGTTTCTTGCATTTTCTGTTTGTTTGTGGTGTGTTCTTTCATTAGTTTTTGTGTTCTTCCTGTGTTAGATTTTGTATGATCCTTCGTAGCTTATGCGGGTTAGTTTCCGCATTCAATAATTTTTCTTAAGATTGTAGCTGTTTTGATCATTGCTGTCCTTTGTATGGTTTCGATAGTCCCTTTGATTCCAATTTCTCCCAGTCTTTTTTCCAGGTTTTGGGGGATTCTTCCTAGTGCTCCTACGATTATTGGTATTATACTGACTTTCTTCATGCTCCATATTCCTTTCAGTTATCTGGCTAATTCTGTGTATTTGCTTCGTTTTTCCGTTTCTTTGCTTTTCACTCTGTGGTTTGCTGGAACGGCGAAGTCTACGATTTTGCATGATTTTTCCTTCTTGTTAATTATTATAACATCCGGTCTCCTTGCTTGTATGAGTTTGTCTGTTTGAATATCCATATCCCAGATGATTTTGTGCTTTTCGTTTTCCAGTACTGTTTCTGGCTTATGTTTGTACCATTTGTCTGCGTATTCGAAATTCAATTGTTTGCACAGTTCCCGATGTACTGCTTTCCCCACACAGTCATGTCTGTTCTTATACTCGTTTTGAGCTAGTTTGCTACATTCACTTATTATATGATTTATTATTTCGTCTCTTTGTCCACAGAGTCTGCATTTACTGTTTTCTTGAGTTTTATCTATTTTAGCTTTAATGTAGTTTGTCCTAATTGCATTGTTCTGTGCAGCCATCAGTAAGGATTCCGTTTCTCTGTTCAAGTGCCCTTTTCTTAGCCATGTCCAGCTATTTTCGTTGGTTTCTGCACTTGTCAGTCTTCTGAAGTGTCCGTGTAGTTTTTTTTTCTTCCGACTTTTCTTTTCTTGCAATTTTGTTTCTGGTTTCGGTGCTTCCCGAGTTGTTATTTGGAACGGCGTCTCTTGCTGCAGTGATAAGGATTTCCCTGTGTTGAGTTATGTATTTTTCCAGCTCTTTTTTTGAGTCTTCCACACAATCTTCTATATTTACCAGTCCTCTTCCCCCTTCGTTTCTTTTCACGTAGAGTCTTTTGGGTGTAGTGCATTGTGCATGGTCATTAATTTTCTGGTCCTCTGGTCCAGGTGCCTTAGTTCCTCTTTGGTCCAGCCTATGAATGGTCCAGAGTATATTATTAGTGCTACTGCCCAGGTGTTAATTTCTTTTACTAGATTCCTGCTATATAATTTCGTTTCTAGGAGTTTTCTTGTTCTTCGTAAATATTCTTTTCCAATCTTCTCTTTCATTTCCGTAGATTTGATGGCGTCTGCCTCCAGTACTCCAAGATATTTGTAGCTATCTTGTTCGCGCAGCACCCTCATTTCCTCTTGGGTGGGGAGTTCTATTTTTTCTGTTGTCTCCAGTTTCCCTTTTTTTATTTCTAGTAGTGCACACTTTTCCATTCCGAATTCCATTTGGATGTCCTGACTGAAGATTCTGGTCATTTTTATCAGCTTTTCCAGTTCCTTTTTGCTTTTTGCAAATAGTTTTAGGTCATCCATATTATTATTATTATTATTATTATTATTATTATTATTATTATTATTATTATTATTATTATTATTATTATTATTTACTCACTAGGAGTTATCACACTGGTCATCGTCAGTGATCACCCACTGCCAACAACCTGTGGTATTCCCTGGAGTCTGAGTGACAACAAGTCTCCTCAGACTTCCAGTATGCTCCACCTCTTTTCGTTCATCACCGCTGATGACCTTGCGGTATCGCAACAGCCACCTACCACCGATTTCACGATGATAAGGGCCACTGGTCTCCTCCGGGCCCGGGTGGCAACAAGCCTCCCCACGGTCCCAGAGCTGTCCGCGCTCTTCCAGTGGAGGTCTGGTTTGCGCTTTCTCTCCTCGACCCTCTGTCCATAATTTTCGTGGTGTCAGCCTATACTTGCGCCTCTTTTTTCGCGGTTGTATTTTCACCGGTTCTTTTGTCTTGTGCTTCCATGTGTTTGTACTCCATTCGTTGCTTATGTGAGTTGGTTTCCGCATTCGAGGACATTTCTCAGGATTGTATATTATTATTATTATTATTATTATTATTATTATTATTATTATTATTATTATTATTATTATTATTACTACTATTATTATTATTAGTAGTAGTAGTAGTAGCAGTAGTAGTAGTAGTATTAGTATTATTATTATTAGTAGTAGTAGTATTAGTATTATTAGTATTATTATTATTATTAGTAGTAGTAGTAGTAGTAGTATTATTATTAGTAGTATTATTAGTATTATTATTATTATCATTATTATCATTATTATCATTATTATTATTATTATTTTTATTATTATTATTATTATTATTATTATTACTATTACTATTATTATTATTATTACTATTACTATTACTATTATTATTATTATTATTATTATTATTATTATTATTATTTAAAACTATTTTTATTCTGTAGTATGTTGATAGGGATGTATAAAGACTTATGAATTTACAATCTAATTTACATATGTGGTTATGGTATATACAGACACACGAATGCAAATTAGGTGACTACACTGAATCAAAAATCAATCTAAATGCTCGCAGAGACATTAAGGAATATTAGAGAGTGTTTTTTTTTAACATAGAGGTAGATAGGGTGAGAGATAGAGGTAGATAGGGTGAGAGAAATACATGGATAGCTAAGAGAGAGATTGACGACTTGTTCAGTTTATTATGAATCCCAGAACTAGGTATATTTAACTATGCATTTTTTGTTATTAGTGTTATTAGTAGTTAGGGAAACACACTTGTATTCACTCACATTTAGTACACACACACACACACACACACACACATGCACATTATGTACGACATAAAAAGAAACTGGAATCTTAGAAAATCTCCATCATTCCAGTAATTATAGGAGGAACAGGACCAATAAAAAATAATTTCAAAAGCTATCTGGCGAATATACCCGGTGAACCGAGTGCAAGAGAAATACAAACAATTTCACTTAAAGGGACGGTTAGAATCTTAAAAAGATTTCTCGGCTGGAGTGTCTGAAATAGAAGGTGAATGTTTGGCATCCGGTAGGATACCCCAGCCTCAGCAAAAACAAAAAGATAAGAATATATATATATATGTTTGTTTTCTGATCTTTTTGTATATATATATATATATATATATATATATATATATATATGTGTGTGTGTGTGTGTATGTGTGTGTGTGTACACATACGCAAAGTAAGTATTGCTAGTTTCATGGTGTTATTGTGATTACAACCAGTGTTAATGCATGTAATCTTGAAACGAAGGTAAAACAGAGCACCATTCATTTTAGCCATTAGCATAAGATTCGCGCATGCGTAGTTCTAGCGGGACAAACTGCGTTACTTGGCCAAGCGGATTGATGCACTATACAATAAGGGTCCTTCTTATTCAGGTCCAATTTCTTTGAGGAAGCTGGAAAGAATCGGACAAATGAGTAAGAAAGAAAAAAAAACAGGGTTTGAAGAAAACCTCCTCGGAAGGATGACGCGTATTTTCTTTAATTTGTAGCGGCACCATTGAAGAGATAATTGTGACCAAGCAGCAATAAAAAGAAAATTTGATGTGTTAAACTCATCTAGTCACACGTTTTATAAGAAAGCACGTTTGCGTAGATGACATACTTTCTCGTTTGGTGAAAAAAATAAATACAGTCAAATCCCTTGACGCACAATAGGAATATTTCCTTCATTATGTCAATACATGTTAATATAAACCGTTTACAAAAGCTTTAACGAACATAAACACGGACATATACAGACAGGCAAACGCACACATATATACAATTTTAGCCTGATGATTTCCGTGTAACTTACTTGGCATAAGTATACTTTATACTATATATATATATACATATATATATATATATATATATATATATATATATATATATATATATATATTCCATGATAAATGCCAGTATACTGAAATCATATGCCCTTAATAGGGTTAAGATGAAAATTCATATACACTAAATGTACAAAAGCGAGGAAATTCCGAAAGTTTTACACTTTTATTATCATTAAGGGTATGCGAGCACAACAGGGCTATGTATTTTACTTGTTGGAATATCTCTTCAGCGCACCTCACACACTTTATCCACTCATGCATAGATATTTATACTGTAATGATGTGATAATGAAATGCTTTGGTTGATATGTAGTCATACCTTTAATGACAATAAAAGTGTAAAAATTTGGGAATTTCCTTGCTTACATTTAGTGTATATGAATTTTCATCTTAACCCTATTAAGGTCATATGATTTCAATATACTGGCATTTATCATGGAATGTCACTACTTGTGTAAAGGCTATGCCTCAAGACAATGGTAATGTTTAAGGTTTTTTTGAATTTTCTGGAAAACTAAGGTATATGATAAACTGAAATTAAAATGCCATCAACTAGACCCTAGAACCTCTATCTCTGCCAAAAATCAGCTGAATCCATCAAATAGTTAATGAGATACAGGGTGGAACACACGTACGTACGTACACACGGATAACACAAACTCACTCCTGACCTTTCTGGATCTCTGGGTTGCCTTGACTAATGATGCTGAAATTCTACACACTTATAGAACCTATCAAATGAAAATTTTGTGCAAAGTTTTAACTAATTTTATTTATTGGTTTTTGAGTAATGATTGATCAAAGAAATGAGATTTCTAGCATAGGTCGTTTTTGAAGTCTATTAAGGGATATATATATATATATATATATATATATATATATATATATATATATATATATATATAGTATACATTTTTATTTATACAAACATTCTTGGTTACATATGTGCATACATGTTTCGGTTGTACTCTTCGCAGAGAGTCAACCTCTTCTTTGTCTGTGTCTTCTTTGGTCTGAAGAGGTTGACTCTCTGTGAAGAGTACAACCGAAACATGTATGCACATATGCAACCAATAATGTCGCAGTTGTTAGACAAATAGGAAATGACGAAAATCAGTGGAAATTTGTCCGTTATTTATAAACGCGTGCAAGAGTTATGTTACATTCGTTTAAAAATGTATCTCAACCGTTTTTTTATTTTGTTATTTGTTTTTTCATGGATTTCTTTCGTCCATGTGAAGTTGAACATACATTTTATAATGCATGTCCACGAATGAGAAAAATTCTTAAACAAATACAACGTGACCCTTGCACGCGTTTCTAAATAACGGGCAAATCTCCACTGATTTTCATCATTTCGTATTTGACTGAAAAGGTGGCATGCGTCTACCGAAGTACCAGATTTTAGAAATAATTTGGGAAACCAATGTATACAACAGAATCAAGCCGGTCTAAATCTCATACGAATTTACGCTTTTTATTAAAAAAATTATTGGAAATTGACATATTAAGATACTGTACAGGAGTGGGTATACACAAGTAAGAGAATAACGGAATAGCAGACAGTAATTAAAACATAAGTCCGGTTCGATTGACATTGCGGACTAAAAACAAAAACATTAAAATTGTTAGAACGAAAGGTTCAAAGTTAAACGTTGAAACGCTAAGAAAATATGCAGATTATAATGAAACCAGAGTAGGATACAAAATGGGAAAAGAAAGAAAAAGGAAAAGAAAAGCTGCGCGTGAAAGACATACAAATGAGGAAAGGTTATAAAAGAAAGAAAATTGAAAGAAAATAATGTGAAAGGTAAAGAGAGGAAAACAAAGAGAACCACAAAATCTAGATAAGCACTTGAAAGGAAGGAAAACGAAAGAAAAAAATGTGAAAGGTAAAGAGAGGAAAACAAAGAGAACCATGAAATCTAGATAAGCACTTGAAAGGAAGGAAAACGAAAGAAAAAAATGTAAAAGGTAAAGAGAGGAAAACAAAGAGAACGGACAAAATCTAGATAAGCACTTGAAAGGAAGGAAAACGAAAGAAAGAAATGTGAAAGGTAAAGAGAGAAAAACAAAGAGAACCCACGAAATCTAGATAAGCACTTGAAAGGAAGGAAAACGAAAGAAAAAAATGTGAAAGGTAAAGAGAGGAAAACAAAGAGAACCACGAAATCTAGATAAGCACTTGAAAAGAAGGAAAACGAAAGAAAGAAATGTAAAAGATAAATAGAGGAAAACAAAAAGAACCACGAAATCTAGATAAGAACTTGAAAGGAAGGAAAACGAAAGAAAAAAATGTGAAACGTAAAGAGAGGAAAACAAAGAGAACCCACGAAATCTAGATAAGCACTTGAAAGTAAGGAAAACGAAAGAAAGAAATGTGAAAAGTAAAGAGAGGAAAACAAAGAGAACCCACGAAATCTAGATAAGCACTTGAAAGTAAGGAAAACGAAAGAAAGAAACGTGAAAGGTTAAGAGAGGAAAACAAAGAGAACCCACGAAATCTAGATAAGCACTTGAAAGTAAGGAAAACGAAAGAAAAAATGTGAAAGGTAAAGAGAGGAAAACAAAGAGAACCTACGAAATCTAGATAACACATGAAAGGTTTACCCGTTTAGGTAAGGGAAATATTCCGGTCTTATCTCATTATTTCCTCCTCAGAAATGAAAGGAATAATTTTAAGTTAACGAACTTATTTATTTTTTATGATATTAAAGCACATAATAATATAGCATACCTTTAACATTTTTTACCTGGTTATCATATTTGTACGAGTTCATTGTTTAAACTAGACATTTCGAGTTTATTTTTAAGCGCTCATTCCCTGACGTATTTTCTGTCTCGTTGCTGAGTTCTTTTTGCTGAGTTCATTTATCGTAACGTAGCAAAAATGCGGGAGGCGACTCTGTTACGATTGACACCACCTGCTACCAAAGCTTAACGTAAGAGATGGACATTACAAATAGAAACGAAAAGAAAGAGAAAAAATAAATTTTAATGTTCATTTTTGTTTTTGAAGAATGAACATTTTTATTAAAATAAAGAAATGTTTTTTTTTGTCTTTTGTCTGAGTTCATTCAAAGTCAAATGACGTTCTACCTCTTGACACCGAAAGGAAATTTCCGCACACATGTGCGAGCAAAACTGTTTGGAAAAGTCCACTCTGTCTTTCTGCTATCGCGCCAAATCCCGCAAGAATGATCGCGCCAGAGGACCCATCACTCCAGAAGGCTCCACAATAACTGGTCAAAGGAGAAATCTGTCTCTCAGTAATTAAAACTGTGTTATCTTACAGGCATCGGAGGTATCATTTAATTGCTTCCCGCAGCAACAAGGTGTGGGGCAAGGCTAGAAGGTGGAGGGAAATCGAATTCATTCGAGGCGGAATTGGTCGGGTACAAAAAATAACCCAGAATTGACCTGACGGCATTCTTTAGACGATCGACATAAACCATCACACCTTCTCTGGAATGAGGAGGTAATACGATGAAGGGTTCACCTCATAGGACCGATCATATCATACCTCATTATAACAAAAAAGGCATCTGATCACCAACGATGTAGCCCCTGGGTTTCTGGAATGGTGTCAAAGACGTATTTTCGGCTGGTACAAAAACAACCAGCCAACCAGTCTATTCTTAATAGTTACGTGTAACGAATCCAGGATCTGTAACTGAAGAGACAAGATTACCGTTTGAGAAAGTGTCACTAAAATCGACATCCGAAATGGGTGAGTTCCATCCATGATGGATCCTTACAAAAGAAAAAAAGGGATAATGCCGTCTTGGAACTTTCCATCCACTCACTTAATGGTTTCAGCAGGTTGGATACTCTGGCATGAGACAGAATATTAAAAGAAAAATAAAGCTGTAAACAATTTGTTTTTAATTCTTAAAGCTGTAATAAGCATGGTTACGGTGTCGGAACGGTATAAATTCTGTTTCCGACTCCGACTCCGACTCCGACTCTGACTCCGACTCCTAGAATCTTAAAATATCCGATTCCGACTTTAAATATTCGTACTGTCTGTTGATTATTCGAAATAAAAAACGCTTCTGACTCCAAGTCCGATACCTTCCAAAAGCTCCGACTCCCATCCGACTCTGATCCCGCAACTCTGGAAATAACATATACCCCAAGAAAGAATAATGAAAGAAATGTTAAACGTAGAAAGAAAAAGCACATGGAAGGCAGACAGACTTGCGTACAAAATAAGAAGAAAAACGAACGAACGAAAAACCTAAATTTGCGCATATAAAATGGCGGAAATCACGTTAGCACACCGGTTCTTGTATGCTCACTGAAGTTAAGCCTAGCCAGTACTTAAACCGCTGACCATTTGGCAATACGAGGTCTGTATGTAAAAACTGATCCTAGTCGTTTTGCAAACTGAGGATCGGTTACCAATCTGTAACTACAGCTGGCCCGCTTGAACGTAGCCCGATTTCTAAGCTATGATATTTTGTAAATCATATACTAAATATATTGCATTTTTTGGTTGTCGTGTTTCTCATCTAATCCAAGTAAGTACACAATGAACGACCCATTTCCACTATCCCATTCTTACTTACATTCGTCACGTCGACAAGTATTCGGGCTACTTTTAAGAGGGCTAATCTATACAACGAATACCCCTGAGCTATCCGTTGTTATCTGCGACGAACAGAAACTTACTGCGATGAGAAATCGATTTCAGATAACACTACAATAACATAGACATCAAAGAAAGAAAACGAATAAAAGAAATAATAGAGAAATAAAATAAAAACAAAATTAAATATAAACATTATCTAGCCGTGTACACAACTAGCAGTATCTGTATATAAATTAAAAATAAACTATATTGATTAAATTTGAAAATGTCGTCACTAAAATAAGTGATTAACAACCATAACGAAATCCAGAGAGAACAAAACATCCAGAAGTCACTAAAGTTCTGGAGGCATAAAACAAACATCTGTAAGGATTGAATCGACAATTACACATATGAAAGCTCACCTTCAAACTAGCATCGAAGTTCAGTATCTACTCTGTCATCAGTCATAGGAAGAGAAATCTCTCTAGATTGAGATAATTTTATTTTTTTGTTCTAATCCAAAGTTCACTTATTCGGAGCGGGGAGAGTTTGATATCCCCCACATTTAAAACAGAGCTTGTATATAACTTTTCCTTTGGGTGGATATCTCTATTTACTCCCCTCGTCACAAGGGCAAAGTATCGAATGTGGGGGACGTCCAACTCCCTCAAAAGGAGGCACTTTGGATTGGGGCAAACATAGAAATTCCACCCTTCCTCATCATATCCCTTCCTTGCTTTGATAAGCTCCTAGGATTGACATTCACCCCAGATCTAGAATGGAAGACTTACATCGAATCTGTTGCTATAGCCACTCATAAAATGGTTGGATCATCTACTGTCACACAAAGTAGCTGAATCCTCATGCAGTCCTCTACCTGTATAAGAGTCAGATACGTCTCAAGATTGAGTATTGTTAATACACCTTCATATTGACTCTGAAATCTAGTAGGAGATGATCTCTTTTGTTCCTTACAATACAAAATAGGTGTTGCTAGTCCCTCTTTACGCTATCGTTATTTCCATGAAAAGTACTCGACTGAGCTCCAATATTTTGTTCCTCCTTGTAAGACATTCACAGCAAGAACTCGCTTTGCTTATACAGCGAAAAAAAACTTTCCTTTCTTCCTCTGTATGCCTAGCACCAGGCGGAATTTCCGCAAGCAGAATATTTTAACATGGAGCTGCTTCCCTTCAAATTACAACATGGTCGTCTTCAAATCTAATGTCATCCATCAGATTCCTGTAATGGACCGTCCCCACAAGTATTCGAACTTGGTTTATCTCAGAAATTAACCCGATTTATTCTCATAAGCTTCTTCATCTTCCAATTGAGAACCATCCCACCTTAATTAACCCTTTGTCCTCGAGTGACTTTTGGCCTCGATAAGTGATGATTAATTAGTAAAATAAAAAAAGTAACGGAAGAAAGTAAACGAAAAAAGAATGCAAAACAAAAGGCCAGGAAATGAGAGAAGAAAGGAAACTCGCGCAATAATAGAGAAGAAGAAGAAGAAGAAGAAGAAGAAGAAGAAGAAGAAGAAGAAGAAAGTATTCCCATGAAAATCATACATTTAAGCAGCGTCTGGCGTAACTAGTAAATTTTTTCGTCGGAAACTATAGAGAGAATAATGGGATGAAATATGTGACGAGGAAGGCAACGATCAGTGACGTTTCTTCAGCTGTTGTTTTCCCGTCATCTGAACAGTTTCGAAAGGTCGTTAACAATTGTACATTGTTCCAAAAGTAGTAGGTCATCTTCAATGTCAATTAGTTTAATCATTAAAGTTACGCATCTTTTTTTAAGAAAAAATAAAACCTTTGTATTATTTTATGAAATAAATAAAATAAGATAACAGTTTACTGAACACTAGTAATGCTGTGTATGTATTCAAATGCTCAATGGGAGAATGTGTTTCCATAAACAAAACCTATCGGTATGACTAGAGCTAGTATCTCTCGCCGCCTCACATCTCACCTCTCCTCCCCTTGTAGCCTCATTTACCAACATCTGGTAGAACATGGCACCCCAAAAAAAATTTCAGAAACATGTTAGTGTAAAACACCGCCATCCTCGCGGTCTCCAATTGCAACCTGCGCCTCCCCCTAATCGAAGCCTTACTCATTCGAGTAACAAACCTACCATCAATCAGACTCGATATGAGGGGGGAACAGAGATTCTAAAATGCTTTTGAAAAAAAATAAAATAAAATATTGTTTTAATCGACTTTCTTAATAAATTCACCAAAAATATTGTTTTAATCGACTTTCTTAATAAATTCACCAATTTTAATTTGTGTAACTCCTCACGTGCCTGATGAAGACTCATGGGAATCGAAAAGGTTTGCAGTCTTGGCGAGTTCATGTTCACACTTGAACAGAACATTAGATCGTTGATCCGCAAACTTGAAAAGATTGTAACTGCTGT
>OY744531.1:36071432-36116432 GCA_963556195.1 Sepiola atlantica
GTGTCCGGTGAAAGGAGATTTAAACAAGGAAAAAAGGAGTTTCGTGAAGTTTCGTGAAGAGTTTCGTGAAGGCAGCGTTGAAAATGTTCAAAAATAAAGTAAATCCAATAGAAAGATATTTAGTTCAATCGTAGATGGAACGGACTTATTCACCAACTGGACAGACTCCATATTTTTACACGCACACTCTTACTCTCCATTACTTTATATTTTTTGAATTTTTGAATTTTGGCTCTTCCACTGCCAACTTATCAATCTATGTAATTCCTCTGAGGATAAGATTTTAATCTTTGAAAAGCCTTGGCTTAAGGAAAGAAAAATAAACATGTTTTTACTGAACAATCGAAGTTAAAATAGATTTGTGATTCGTACATATTTATCTCTCTTCTTTCATTTATCTTTATCTTTATATATATATATATATATATATATATATATATATATATATATATATATATATAATTTAAATGGACTCTAATCCATTAGTTTGATCTTCCATCGATACTTTCGGTTTCACCGAAACACCAGAAACTCAGCCTGCAGGTGAGGAAAAATTTGTACCTTAGACTGACTCTTCCTTACCAGGCGAAAAACACAGTGTGTTACACAACATCGACTTAAGAAGCGATTTAATGTCCTTATTGATTTCAGAAGTTCTTAAAATGTTTTTTTTTAAATCATTATTCCAAATTATAAGTATGAAGAAATAACATCAGAAACAAATGTTCCGCCATTTTTATTGTCCACTTTTCAGTCGACCAAAACACATACTTACTCATAATAATCTGAAGATTTTTACTATTAGTGAAAAAAAATAATAAATGAATAAACATACTTCCTTATGTCAGCACGCGTTGTCAACGTAACCTAACAATACCGAAATTTTAACTTCGACCGTTAACACCATCTAACGGAACATTACTAATACTAAGTGGGTAGTATGTCACCAAAAAAAGAATGTCTATCATTTCTGAAGAGATCTTACGTCGAAATGTATGCTTTCAACTTTTAAAAAAATAATACACATATCTGCAATACTTCAAAAGTTGAACTATATTTGCTTCTATAAATATAAGTCAAGATTGTATTTTTAGTCAAATCATTGAACGTATTTGGCATACTGTTAATTTTTCATTATTGGAACCTTTCTTGTTTTCTATGTTCATTTATTTTAGAAAAACGAACTATTTTAGATCTATGCAGAGGGATTCCTACACCGAACTCATTAACACTATAATAGCTTAAAAAGACAAAATATTTTCGTTTGTTGCTCCGTTTTTTTCAGATAAAGCGTTCGCATTCGGTTCAGCTTAATATCATTTTTCACTGTTTGAATCTCACACTCGACAATTGTTTGTTTTTAGACAAAGCGTTCGCATTCGGTTCAACTTAATATCATTTTTCACTGTTTGAATCTCACACTCGACAATTGTTTGTTTTTAGACAAAGCGTTCGCATTCGGTTCAGCTTAATATCATCTTTCACTGTTTGAATCTCACACTCGACAATTGTTTGTTTTTAGACAAAGCGTTCGCATTCGGTTCAGCTTAATATAATCTTTCTCGGTTTGAATCTCACACTAGACAATTGTTTTTTCTTAGACAAAGCGTTCACATTCGATTCAGCTTAATATCATCTTTCACCGTTTGAATCTCACTCTAGACAATTGTTTTCTTTACTACAATTATTTCCTGACCGATATTGATAAACTTGAATATATTTTTTTTAAGTATTTTATTGCGAGTTTAAGTAATAAAAAACCTTTATTCATTTGAACTGACGTGCAAAAAGAGTTTTGAGAAAACTAACATTGATGGTACTTCAGCCAGTATATATATATATATATATATATATATATATATATATATATACATTTTTTGTTTTACGGCATATCAACTTTTTTCGAGTTATTTCATGTCGAATCCGGTCATTTTCGTGAACAATTTTATGCTTCAAGTTTTTTATATCTTCAAATATTTATTTATGGTGTTTGGTTTGGTCGTTTTATTTCACGGCATATCAACCATTTCGGGGTTATTGAATGCCGAATCTGGTCATTTTAGTAAAAGATTTGGGGAAGGAAGAAGAGGGGGAAGGGAAGGGGGGAGGGGAAGGGAGGGGAATTCTCCTCTTTGAACATGATTGATTTTTGCAAAGAGAAAAATAAAAATAAAACATCAATGTTTGGTGCATTTTGAGTCAGCCTTAGCTGGTAGCACCAGATATATATATGTTCATATATTGCACATATATACACACATGTGTACATATGAATATATAAGAATATGTTTAAACATAACATAACTATTTTGCTTGAGTATACCATTTTTGTTTTTTCAATTTTATCTAATAATCTTTTTTTGTTGTCAAAATCAAAAAAACAATAAACGTTAGATAAGTATCACTAACACTTTCGATTCTGCGCTGAATTATCTTCATGTGACAGTAACTAAATGAACAAAAAGTTAGAGAAACAAAAAAGAGAATAAAAACAGCCGAGAACGCCATGTGAAGTCGTTAGAGGTTAAAACAACAAACCAGAGCAGTTCCAGAAGAACGTTTACAATTTAAATTGTGGGGTGCAAGAATTAGCGCCACAGGATACATTGCATTTACGTTAAACATTTAAAAATTTTGTAGCGATGTAATACTATAGGCTGCCTCCCTCCACAAACACACAGACACGACCCCGGAGAATGTTGAGTTGGGAAATGATTCACAAAAGGAAAAGTGATGAGGAAGTAAGATATATGGGCTGCGATTCTATTGCACTCCCTCGAGCAGAGTGTGCCCTGACTGTTTGGTTGTTAGTTTTTCTATGTGGTCGAATAGCAACGAGCTGAGAAGAACAGCGGGTGTGGCTAGTACCGGTGACCAGCTGAGAGTGACTGAGAAAAGGACCGGACATTTAGTATTTCCGGTCAAAAGTAGATGTATTTAGGAAACGAGTAGATTGAACAAATCAGATCGAGGTAGACGGCTCGAAACGAAGTAGACAGGCAGACAAGTTCGAAGGAGCCGTAGGACAGAGCTACTTTTAAGCTGAAATTCTGAATTTGAAAGACAAGAACACAATGTATATATTAGTGGTTTTATTTTTATTGTTTGAGTCTGCGTTGTTTTTGCTTTGGACAGAACTTGTAAACCAGACGACACGATGTAAAGAAGAGGATGAAGAAGGAAACCCACAGCATAAACGCTCGGGGTCGATAGTATCGCGGGGTAGCATGGTTTTACAAATGGTGCTGTGACCAGAATCAACTCTTACAATCTAAAAGAAAGTAAAAATAGAGACAACGAAAAAATAACAACAGAAAGATAGAAAGATCAAACACGAAAACATAGAAAGAAGCAGAAAAAATGTATAAAGAAAGAGAAAAAGAAGTAGACAAATGAAGAAAGTGTCTTCTATACTCTTTTAACGTTACTGTAGAAGAGAGAGAAAAAGAAACAAAAAGAAAAGACGGACACAGGAAACAAGAAAACAAAACAAGAAAATAAGACAACGAAAAAAAAAGCAGAAAGAAAAATCAAATACACGAGGTCACAAAGAAAAAAACGAAAAAAAGAAGAAATAAAATTTATGGACACAAGAAAAAAAGAGAAAGTGATCTAGAGAAGAAGAAACCAAAAAATAATAGGAAGAAAGGGAACGCAGAAAGGCAGACATGATGTGCACAAAAATATTTTATTTTCGATTGATATGTAAACTATTTATTTGTTTTGTAAATATTTTAAATTTCCAGTTAGTAGAAGAAAGCCACACACAAAGATATATATATATATATATATATATATATATATATATATATATATATATATATATATATATATATATATATATATATTGTATAATTAGGCAACAATCCTTCTTTTATACATATCTGGTTGAACAGGAGTGCCAACTTCTGTTTATTATTTTTCTGATCCAATTTTCGAACGATAGATCTTATATTATTAACCAAGGAGTGTAGGAAATCTCCATATTTGACGCAAACGTTTTCGACCATCATTGGTCGTGTTCAGGCGGATGATTGATCAATGCAAAATAAAATTGGTGAATTTATTTAAGAAGACGTTTCCATGTGATTAAAAACATTAAAAAGATTCAACAGCATTTCAACAAGCTTTCGCACCCCTCATAACGAGCATTGTTGATGTTGGGCCTTTTTAATTGAATGAGCAATGCTTCCATTATGGGGAGGCGAATACCGCAAAATGACACAGCCAGGATGGATGTACTACCGGTTAAGATATTTCTAAAATTATCCTTGGAGATGTTATGTGCTGTACGGTGTTTGTAAATGGAAACGTCTTCTTAAATAAATTCACCAATTTTATTTTGCATTGATCAATCATCCGCCTGATGACGACCAATGATGGTCGAAAACGTTTGCGTCAAATATGGAGATTTCCTACACTCCTTGGTTAATAATATAAGATATATCGTTCGACGATTAAAAAGATTGGATCAGAAAAGGAATAAACAGAAGTTGGCACTCCTGTTCAACCATATATATATATATATACAATAATATTTTTTAATAAATATTAAATATTTAAATACCTAGAGACATCGATGTTTCATGCTAACGCAATCTTCAGTCTAGGAACTAATTTTCAACGGTCGGTGGGCGCGAACCCCGAACACAAATCGCCACTGATTCGTAGTCGGTGATCTTAACCAAAGGGCCATCGTCAATTAATTAGTAAATATAGAATAACTTTAACTGTAAATAGCGACACGTGGCCGTTATTTACCAGGCAGCTCAGAGTGATCTGTTCGGATCTCGCATATAGCTATCAGTACTGCTTGTTATTAAAGCTACTCGAAAGTGCCCAGCTCTTGTGGGAAGGGGGGCTGATAAACAATAATATTTTTTAATAAATATTAAATATTTAAATACCGTCAATTAATTAGTAAATATAGAATAACTTTAACTGTAAATAGCGACACGTGGCCGTTATTTACCATATTTACCATATATATATATATATATATATATATATATATATATATATATATATATATATATATTGTTTTCTTAGGCAGCATATTTTTATTTAGGCAAATATTATTAAATAACACGGAGTGTTTTTACTTGAAAAGGCTTTGTTTTATTTTTTTCAATTTTCAAAATGGTCCATTTAGTGTTTCGGTAAAATTGCTGTATGTAAGTTCTATGGATTTCTTGTTATATTTTCTCCACTTTTTTGCGAGTACTTTTGATTTGATTCGTCAAATAATCTTCAGGCAGTGTTAGTTTTGGTTTCTTAAAAAATATGTTTTTACTGTTGAGTTTTTATTATTATTATAACGGCCAGTAATCTACAACTTAAAAGGAGCGTCTATAATACTGAGATGTTACATGAGAGCCTGTCTAGCATAATAATAAACGTTACCCAATTCTTAGCCATTAAGCTATTATACGTTTGAATCAGAACGTAATCAAAGTATTAACGGTTAAGCAATCAAACTTTTGAATCTTGCACGCTCTTAAAAAATAATCACGCTCTCATGTAACAGTTATGCGCAATGCAGTGAGCAATACTGCATCTAAGTCATAGTGATTGACTTGGTCAGATGATTTGACGGAACATGCTGCATGAATTGCTGTGGGCTGCTGGGAAAAGACGCATCTGAGAACTCGAATGTTAAACACTGTGCATGGGGACTGTGTTCTCAATGCGCAATCGATTCTACGACCCAATAGCAGGTGGAGAATGATTGAGAACCCTGTGTTCAGGAATAGAAAGTAGAAAAGGATGTGTGAGGTAGTATGTGAAAAGTGGATAAATGTGTAGCAGACTGGGTGAAAGTTTAATGGTTGGAGACTGATTTGTTAGGAATGAAGTATGCTCTATTTGTGATTGTGGTAGCTATTAGCTGGAATAAGTCAGGAATCTTTGCGTTTTAATGTTGAGATTTTCTAGTCAAGGGTGGTCCACGAAACTTGAGAAAAAAAGGGAGGAAAAGCAAATGGGACGTAAGCCGATGATTTGTACGAAAAAATAAAGAAACCTCTTCATTTTACTTAAAAAAACAATCAGAATATAACAGAAAAGAGACTTATGTGTTGTATATGTTGCAGTTGTATTTACTTCAGGGGGTCTGATGGTCTTGACTAACATTGTTGTTCAGTTGTTGTTAAAAACAAAACAAAAAATGGAGACTGCAGATATATTGAATTTTTATGTAAAAATATCATTGTGGTTGTGTAGAGACACCGTTTCATGTGTTTGTGTCAAATTATGTAAGGGTGTTGTTTGCATGGTTTGTCAAAAAAGAAATTGACAAGCTGAGAGAGATGGGTAAAATCCTATTGGTAGGGGGTGATAACAATCCTCCTGATTTTTTTCTTGGAAGTGAGGAGAGAACAAAATGGGGAAATTTATGACAATGTAAGAGGTGTTAATAATATCCTCTTGATGTTTTTATTGGGAGGGGAGGAAGAAAACAAAATGACCGAATGCCTGTTAATATAGGAAATTATTTAAAATCAGTCCTGGTAACCCTTACCCTAACACTAACCCTAGCCTCTTAGTAGAAGGTGTGTTAAGAGTATGTCTGTGGGAGGTGATACATACAGTTTCACATTTCATTTTTGTTGTAATTTTAATCTTAAACTTTCACTTTAACCCTTAAATAAATACTTAAGGCCAAATAAACTTGGGTGAAAATACTCACATAATAAAGAAATAATAATTTAGGCTGAACAGCAAAATATCACTTCAAAATTTTTTTTTTTTAATTATTATTGTTGTTGTTGTTGTTGTTATTGTTGCTGTTGTTATTATTGTTGTTATTGTTAATAATAATAATAATAATAATAATAATAATAATAATAATAATAATAATAATAATAATAATAATAATAATAATAATAATAATAAAAAAAAAAAAAAATAAATAAATAAAAAATAAAAAATAAATTAAAAAGCAAGACAGGATAAATATTGAATGCCGAATAAAAAAAAAAAGAATTAATTGATTAATAAAGACCACCCCCGGCGAGAATAACATTAATAGCTAAGCCTAATAACATTAATAGCTAAGCCTAGTAATTAATAATATTCGTTATGTGGGAATATGAATAACATTTACCTCAACATTGACTACGTAATTTGAAATAACCGAATTAACAAACGAATGTAAGACTTTCGCCTTTTAAACAAAAATGACTATTCCTTTAGTAAAGCAAAAAGGAGAAAATAAACACATCAACTTAACATTAAAACGGACGAAGAATAAATAAAAGAAATTTAAATAAATAAATTTATAAAATATACGCAATGAATATTGTTTTTACAAAATTAAAACTAATAATAATAATTTAAGCTGAACAACAAAATATCACTTTATAGTAATAATGATTAATCAGACTGAGCAACAACCGTAATATAGGATAAATACTTACTCGCCATTGAATGCCAAATAAGAAATAAAGTATTAATGTATTAATGGATTATTAAATATTGAGACCATCCCCGGCGAGAATATTTACTCTATAAAATTAATAGTTAAGGCTAGAAATTAATAATATTCGTTATGTTGGAATATATATGATATTTATTTCAACTTCGAACACGTAAGTAGAAAATAACTAAATTAACAATCGAATATAAAAATATCGCCTTCATGCACAGTAAATTAAACAGATCTCAGTGGATGAAGGCGAATAATCCTTTCAGCAGAGTTCCATCGTCCAAAATATAAAGTAATCGAGTTAACTTTAAGTAGATACGGGCGAAGAATAAATTAAATAAATATTAATAGAATGAATTTATAAATATAAATAATTAAAAAATATATATAAAAAATATATAAAAAATATTATTAATATTAACATTGACACAGAAATGGACTTGAAGAAAATATTTGAGGAAAAAAAAGGGGAAAAAATCATTTTTTTAAATGTTAATTAGATTTCAAATCTATTTCGTCATCTGCGGAATAGCCTGCTGGCAACGGCCTTAATATGCGCGTTTGAACTAAGGTTGAACATACATCTGACGAAGGGAAAAATCAATGGCTGATCCCCAAAATGGAAAAACATTTTGACCCTCACTTAACTTAAAAATTCACCAAAATTCAGAACATCAACCAATTTTAATGACATTTTCAGTAGCTTCTTAATTAACAATGACGTAATATAATGAACCACTTATTTTCTTTTTAATCTTAGCGAAAATGTATTATTTTTGAAAAACAAAATGCACATTTACTAAAGTTATATTTTTATATATTAATTTAAAAAAAAATGTATTTAAAAAATCTTTTTATGAAAATAAAGCACTGTAGATGTTTCAAATATTTTTTTTAATTATTTCGTATATATTACGAAAAAGGTCCGTAAATCTCGTGTTAATAAAATCACTATAAATCGAAGAAAAATTAATTTCTTGAATTGGCGATGTTATCATTAAATAAAGCATTGTTTAATCACTATTTTTACAAAAATATAATATAATTGCCAAAAGTGTTTCATGTGATTTTAATGATAAGAGTTTCTGGGAACATATAAAAAGCAATCTAATTATGTGTCTCTTTCGCACATAAACGTGTCATCATCAGCGTAAGAAATTGTTGTTTATAATTTTGAAAATAGACAAAAAATTGAATAATTTGAGAATCAGGATCATAACGAAAAGAATAATTTTAAAAATTGGATAATTTCTACTTACGATTGACTTGGAGAGGTATGATAGCACTGTTCTGTAATAAACAGGCGGTATTAGCTCACCAAACATCACCCACTCACCCACAACGTCCTCAAATTTTTATTTTCAGAGATTCAACAATTTCGTTAATTTCACAATTCATTGTCAGTTATTTGGAAAGATAAAACGTAAGTTTGTATTTGCTTTGTCAGTTTTTACATTAATAACTATTATTTAAAATGTTTAAAACAATTTTTTTAGTAAATAAACAGAATTAAAATATGGCATTTTCTTTTAAAATTGAATTCTATTTATTTATTAATAAATGATCTTTAATGTTCTAACTTTTTTTCAATGAATATTGTCAGTGTAGTCTTTAATTTACTTTTTCACACTAACAATAAAAAATACTTTTTTAGCTTTATTTAAACAATAAATTAGTTATTTATTCTTTAAGAATTAATGTAATTTAAAATTACACTAATTCTTAAAGAATATATCGAGTAATGTAATTGTTCAAGATTTTAATGAATCATCATGTAAAAATAATTAATAAAATTGACGCAGTTCGTAACGTAAAAATAAAAACTATTACGGCAGTTCGAGTCTTCCATACTTAGAGATTCTGTAGCCATATTTTCTGTTTAAAATTTCAGACATGTTTTAGCTAACTTTCACTTATTTTGGATAATTAAACAATTTTTATAAAAAAAAGATGTACATTCTTTTGCAATTCACCTTCTTAAGACTTTAATTCAATAATTATCTTTGAAACAGTTCCAGAAAACTGATACTTACCTTTCCAGCGAATTTTAGATATGTTTTATTGAATCTGCAGTTTTACCTGATTTTTTGCTGATTTGAAAACATTTTCCATTCTAATCTTTTCACACGTAAATATACATTTGTTTCATTTTAGATATTAACTTAATACTTTTATCTTTCAAACACAAGCAAAAGTTAAACGAAAACTACTTTAAAAAATTAAGAAAAGACAATTTTAAGAACTATAGTCAGTACAAGCGACGGCCATTTTTGCACGTACCTATATAATACTGTATAGAGATTCTGTCAGACATTGCTAGCGCAAGGACGAAATACTATCATGTAAATAGATAAACACACACACACATACACACACACACATACACACATACACACACACACATACACACGGGGCCGACTAAATAATCTAAATAAGTTAGTCAATACATCCGGGTCTGCTATTGCTGACCATCTTATAAATAGCTCCGAATGTGCGTCGACGTACACTAGTGACTGGTTTTCTGTCATAAGTAGATCGCATTCTCTATTCCACCTCAAAGTCCTGGAAGCCATATATATCAAGTCAATCTAACCCTCCCTTTGTAAACAAAAGGAGTGGCTTTTAGGACTTAATGTGATCAACTTGTGACCCTCCTCCCCATATTTTTCTCCCAAACTTGTCACTAGTTTTCATTATAAATTTCTTTTAAGTTTTTAGTCGTATTTAATTACTTCCACGTTAATACTCTGATGAGTGTGGACGAAAGCCGGCTTAGTACATTCATTAATTTTTTAAATTTTCTCTCGTTTTTATACCTGTTCAATTTCATTCTACCCCCCCCCCCCCAAATGTCCCAAACGTCTGCATTCCTCGCCGTTATTAAATTTTGTACCACGAAAATTTATATATATATATATATATATATATATATATATATATATATATATATATATATATACATTTTATTAATAAAAACGTGAAAGTACATAATTCATTCTACCGTTATATGTTTTAATCTGCTTCGGTGTGTGTCCATCCGTCACCACAGCTTCTATAAATAACCTTTATATATATATATATATATATATATATATATATATATAAGGTATGTATGTATATCTAAATATATTTGTGAGTTCTTATAAAAATATATATATTAAAGTATATACTCGTTATAATATCCGTAAATGTTTTAAATTGCAAACTCAATGAAGTTGTACTACATGTTTCAGAGCATATATACTTTATAGTTTCATTCCCATTTTTTCCTATGATCATTGGGATGCAACTATGAAGTATATATATATATATATATATATATATATATATATATATATATATATATATATATATATATATAGTAGAGAATGGTAGTTTACTTGAAGCATTGCTGGGTATAGTAGTAGTAAATTTTTAAAAGGCTGTGGGCAATGCAAATTCCGGGTAAGATGCAAGTTGTAAGGAACAAAAACAATAACAATAAATCGAATACGAAATATGACTTAGGAAAAAAAAGAAACATAAATAGTAAGTCATATTTCGTATTCGATTTATTGTTATTGTTTTTGTTCCTTACAACTTGCATCTTACCCGGAATTTGCATGGCCCACAGCCTTTCAAAAACTTACTAATATATATATATATATATATATATATATATATATATATATATATATATATATACTTATTCTGGTGAAACTAGGCTGCATTATGTGAACTGTTAATTTACGGTAATCGTGAGGATAATCCGTCATTAGCCGTTTTCTAGTGATAATAAAATTTCATCGGAAACGATTTTAACTGCTCTATCCCCCTATCCCTCTCTCTCTCTCTCTCTCTCTCTCTCTCTCTCTCTCTTTGTCTGCCTTTCTCTTTCCCTGTCAATTATTACCTTTTTAGCTGATAATTCCTTTTAATCATTAATCACTTATCAGCAGGATAAAAGAGGATTAACGGATCCGATTCTTTTTATCCTCGTACTTTTATTAGTTGAGGTTTTACACCAATTTTCTTGGCCAGAAACATTTATTTCAAAAGTACTGCCCGGTGAAAAAATAGCACACACGCTATTATAATTAAGATTCTGTGTCTGTCTGTTCTCGAAAGCACGTCACTACTTGCATTACGATTCACTTACGTTTTTGTAACTCTTATTTCAGGTGATTTTATTTTTAAATTTTTAAGCAAAACGAAATAATTTCCTTTTTGGTATAATGATTAGAGTATCCACTAATGGATCGCTCTAGTCATATCAAAAATGATACTTGCTGCCCCTTGCTAAGCACTTAGCATTATAAGCTGAAAATCAAGGATAAGTTGATCAATCCGGGAAGGGGATGTTAGGCACTCTCCCCTACATCTCGGTGTGTAGTAGTAATTGGAAAGAGATTCTTCGGGTCGCCCTCGACTACGGTAAATCCATTTATTTGTATTAATTACACCCTTTACCTAATCTACATTATTTTAATATCAGTCACACTGATAAATTAATAAGACGAAATGTGTCTGTGATGACTATATATATATACATATATAAGTGATTAAGATGAAGAAAATTGCATTATTAGTTGCCCTTAGCTTTATAAGACGTATTTTTATAATAATGCAATTTGCTGCATCTTCTTAATCACTTAGGAAGTGAGACAATCGAAATAATAGTAAGCAAAAAAAACAACGAACGCTGCAATCACCAATAAAATAATTACATAAAAATACATTAAATATTTAGGTGATAAAAATCGTACAAGACAAGCGTCTTGGTCCAGTGGTATAGACGCTGGACTATAGACATCAATAGCGAAGGTTCGATCCTTGTCTAAGTTTGCCAAACTGATTACGGCTGTGAGCCAGAAACACGGCCCATGGATTACTTTTATGTACGTATAAAATTAATATATATATATATATATATAAATATTTCTTAATTGCCAATCCAACTTTCCGATCAACCCGTCTGCCCGGTGTACTTTTATCTTCGCACTTGGTTTTTATTATAGTCACTCAGTACATATAAACAAATTTTATTTTCCAGCATGTGAATTCTGAGCCATATCCATAAGGACATTTAAAGTGGGGAGTTGGGCAGCGAGATGTTTGTTCACATTACATTGAAATTGATTCATGTTGACGCAGTAATGGAAACATGGAGCAGGGGGGATTCTAAAGGCTAGCAGTTCGAGGAAAAAAGCTATTAGGGTAGAATGCCTTCCGGTTACTGGGAATCTCAACAATGAAGGGGTTGGGATTTAGCTGATTGTCGGGTTGGTCTGGGGTATTTACGTCAAGGGGACAACAGAGCGGCAATTCATCAGAGCATATTCCATTGAAGTACTTGTGAAACAAGCACAGAGATGCAACATTACGGCGATAAACAGGGGTTGGAGAGGAAGAGACTACTGACTGCCGCACCAGGCGAGATATGACAACAATGCCCCCAGGCAATGGCGAATGGTGGCTTTGTAAATATATATAGGATACTGGCAGATGTGCTAAGTTTTCTAGCACAGTAGACAGAGCCCACCTTTCTTGCAGCAGACTTGACCGTATCTTCTATATATTTGTTTCAATTCATTTTACCTGCGAATGTTAGATTTAGAAGTTTGAATGAGCGACTCTCGGGTAGTTTAAAAGACAATGTAATTTCTGCCACTACAAGTAGCAGTTTTGATAGCTCAGTCCGTAGAGGACCGGGCACCAACCACAGAATCCGGGTTTGCAATCTCACTACACTGATGAGTTTTGAAAAAATGAAACGAGTATTTATGGATGATTACACCCCCCCACACACACACATATATATATATATATATATATATATATATATATATATATATATATATATATATATATATATAAGAAAATAGTGGTCTACAGATTGCATGAAATGTCTAAATTACATATTCATTACAAAAAAATATTTTAATATTTAATTCATGTGTATTAATGTTTTTCTAATTCTTTAAGTTGATATATATATATATATATATATATATATATATATATATATATATGAAAAATGATTTTATATTTAAAAAAGATAGCACTAAGAAATTAAAAAATAACTGCCATCTTATTATTTAATTAAATTAACTGAATTTTACAATGCAATAGGAGTGAATGGTTAGTCAAGCATTTCACTCCAATATATTGCTCTATGTCTGACACACGCTTCTGCTTAATATAAGTTCAGAGCAATACATTTTGAATAATCATAAATATCATTTATTTTTTTTAATATATACTATAGAAATGTTCTCAGAATATAAGAAAAATAATAAATATTTGTACTATTATTGTCATCTTCATTGCTTGCAACTTTTAATATGGATGAATTGTTCGTTTTTTTTAATAGCAAAAAACTATTAGAGAATCAAAATTCACTTTAATATATTTTCTCTTTGTGTTTTATTGCAACTTAATGTACGCGAAAGGATAGTGTTGCTGAAAACTCAGGGTTATTTTTTGCGGATCATTTGATTTTTAAGATAGAGAAAAGTGATAAAAATTTGAAAAAGCAGAAAATAACTTCGAAAGAAAGGGTATAAAAGAAGATCAAAATAGATTACAATCTTCAATATACAATGGTTAATTTATGGACTTATATGATAAGCAAGTAAACACACTAACAAGACTTATTGACGCATAAACATGTTTGTAAGAAATCTTTGGCTTCGATATTTCGACTTGATAGGACAAGTCGTAGTCATGGAATGAAAAGTTTATTTAGGTTAAATCAAGTTTCATAAACAGAACGGAAATGTAAACAAATTTAGATTACATAGGGGGTGATAATTAGTGTTTGGGGGAGTGGTTGCTCATAGCTAGTATTAACTGGGTTATGAGAAAAGAGGAAGAGGAAAGAGCGGGGTGTTTATGAAAAGAGATGTGGTGGAGGGGAAATGAATGGCTAAGACTTGACGTATCTAATCAAAATATGGGAGCCAATGATATTTTTAAACATGTTTTTGTATCAATATCTTTAATTAGTTTGTTTCTTGCTAATCAGGCCATTCGATACATTAACCATTTTATTTTATTTATTTATTTTTGATTTATTTTCCTTTAAACAAACTCCTTAATTTTTCAGTATACAAAAAATAGTTCATCAGAATATAAACTTTGAAAATATTTTATTTAGCATCTAGTAAAAATATGCGACCGAAGTTGCGATGTTCATGGGTACTCCTTCGTGAAGGTCTCGTTGTTTTAATTGAACCCACGCCATCTTGGAATCCACAATGCCATTTAATTATAACCGGTAATTAAAACCGATAATTTCTATAATAAGACGATCAAAATAATGATGAGGGTCTAATTACGGATTTAGATTAAAAGAATGACAGCAATGAAGTGTATTTTAACTTCGATGACTGGTACCGAGAACAGGAGATGGGGACAGGCATTTTACTGTCCCCAAGCGAGATACGCCCACGTCTTATCTGTCACTAAGAATTCGTTCTCCGGGCGATAAAAAAATAATGAAAAGAGTAACAACTCGAGCAACGCAAACAACAACAACAACAAGTCAACAAGAAGAACCGATATTAAGATGCGTCCACTCAATCTGCGCATTTTGGGGTTTTAATGCGGTAAAAGTGTAGTATAGTTAACAACAAAAAATTTAAGAAAAAACAAATATACAACAAATAACTGTAACCAAAGGATATAACATTTAATTTTCCACCGACCTGCATAGGTTTAAACTTTTGAAACTATATGTAAGTTTAATTATTTCAAAACTTGTTTCCTTACTTTCGTTTAACTGATTTAATCAATCAAAGATGGCCATCAATTTTTTTTTTTAGTCGCTAATTTCAAGCTAAAAAGATTTAAAATAAAAAACTTACCTTTATCCGATTGGAAACCACCCAGGATTAGTGTTAGTGGTATCGTAAGTTTAAAAAATATATATTTTAAGCCTGAAATTAGTGACCCCCCCCCAAAAAAAAAATCGACAGCCATGTTTGATTGACAAAATCGGTTAAGCGAAAGTAACGAAACCAATTTTGAAATAAAAAAAACTTACAGTTTCAAACGTTTCAAACTATGCAGGTCGATAGCAAATTTAATTTTTTATCGTTTGGAAGCAGTTATTTGTTGTATATTTGTCTCTTTCAACTGTTTTTTTCGTTGTTTACTATACTATACTTATGCCTAAAATGCTATTTTAAGATAAAAAGTGACAAAATCAAGGAAATGATAGTTCAAGCTTAAGCGTGAGTGACAGACAAAATAGTTTTTAAAATGTGAACGACCGACCAAAATGTCATTTAAAACTCAACGGATCGAAATGCTATTTCAAACTTGAGCATGACAGACCGAGAAAATGCTATTTCAAATGACAGACCGAGAAAATGCTATTTCAAACTTGAGCATTACAGACCAAGAAAATGCTATTTCAAACTTGAGCATGACAGACCGAGAAAATGCTATTTCAAACTTGAGGATGACAGACCGAGAAAATGCTATTTCAAACTTGAGGATGACAGACCGAGGAAATGCTATTTCAAACTTGAGCATGACAGACCGAGAAAATGCTATTTCAAACTTGAGCATGACAGACCGAGAAAATGCTATTTCAAACTTGAGCATGACAGATCGAGAAAATACTATTTCAAACTTGAACATGACAGACTTACCAAAATACTATTTGAACTTTAAGAGCGACAGACCGACTAGAATGTTATTTTAAACTTAAGCGTTACAGACCTACAGACATATTATTTCAAATAAGCGTGGCAAACAAGGCAAAATTCTATTTCAACCTTGAGCGTAACGGATCGACCAAAATGATACGTTAAAAAGTGACAACATACTATTTTAAATTTAAACGTTACAGACTAACATGCTTTTTTAAAACTTAAGCATGACAACCGACTAATACTAATATGCTATTTCAACCTTAAGAGTATTGATTTACTCCTCTCTAGGAGTTAGGCACAAGGCCAGTTTTTATCTTACTCCCACAAGTAAGATGTTACCCACGGTCAGGTCGGGAAAGTGGGGTTTAAAAATTGCCTGGGCAGCCCCGTCGGCATTACCCGATAGGGACGCCTCAGGCAGTAAGTAATAAACTTACTCCTCCCCAAAGAGGGGAGGCGAAGCCTGGGAGGGTGTACCTCCTAAAACTGCACAGGACAGATCCATAGACCGGTGTAAATCAAGCCCCGAAGGCCAAGACAATACCAGTCTATGGGGTGCAGTATCCATCGGAACAGATACTACACTTTGATCTTAGCCAAAAGACGCAAAATAAAATGTTTTTTATTTCAACCTTAAGAGTAGCTAACTTATCCAAATGCTATGTTAAACTTATGCGTGACTAACCAACTGACGGACAGAGCCTCTTACAAATGCGGCCATTAAATATGCGCGTTAAACGATGAACATGTAAACGATATAAACGTGAGCGAAAAAGCGAGTACCGACAGACGAAGCATCCCATTGAGATGCGTGGACGCATTTAAAAGCGAAAGAAAATCTATTTTGAATGCCAATCAAAATGGTGGATTCGGCTGGGAAAATATCAAGGTTTGAGAGAGAAAATAAAAGTTGAAAACGTCGAGGTGAAAAATATGTTAAAAAATCCAAAGAAAACAAAGAGAGTGAAAAGAAAAAAGGAAAACAAAGAGAGTGAAACTGAAGGAGGGAGGGCAGATTTGGTTTGACCTGTGTTGTCTATTCTTTACGGCTTATCAACTCTTTGGAGTCATTTAAATCTTTATCAGGAACAAATTACCATATTTGATAGCTTAAATTGGTTTCCCAAGTGGCTGATACATGCCTCTTTCACATGACAGTACAGCTACGTGGATTTCTATCAACCCGTTCTCACAGGCACGCCCATATCACCGTTAATGACGCCCTGGTATCTGACTATTAACGACTAATCCAGAATTACTTAAACTTCAATCTCATTCGAACAATACATCTCTTTGCATCTACACCATTCCTACACTCACTGTCCTAAACGCAAACATAATGTTAAGTTGATGAGATTCACGTATGATATTGTTATATTGTTGATTTTGGAAGTGGCAGTGGTAAAATGGATAGCGAGGCGGACTGACGATCTGGGAGCGCCAAGTTCGGATCAATTCGGTTCCATAGCATCACTTTCACTTAGTGATGCTATGGAACCTTCACGTGATTACTCTATAGTTAACTAAAAGACTTGAGGAAACATAATGCCAACGGCAGAATGTCAAGCAATCGTACTATGCTAATTCATGCGAATTTACTTGTATTGTTGAATAGAAAATATATGTAAGAATATGCCGTAGTTTAGGTTACAGACAGAATGAACTTACTATTATAATAAGCGTTTTTAAAGTATAAAAAGCGAAGTCGATCTTCGTTCAAACTGGTATTTGTGTAATATTATGAGGGTTGACGAGAATAAGGACAAAACACAGAGTGAGAACTAATGTGCCCCACTGTTAAGCTAAAAATTATTAAAAAAAACAACAAAAACACCACAATTTGCACCGGTGTTCAACTGGGGTACAAGCAAACCCTCCATCGGTTCAGTTACTGTAATTTTGAACTTAAGGGTGCTAAACAAATGGTACATCATCAGCCCGCACTCTTATGCAGTAAAACCACGAAGTTGTATCTGCCAATCAGCAGTGATTTGGCTATGTAAATGCTATTGACATCTTAGCAACATAACGAACGAGTAGCCTAGAACGACTTTAATTTCAATCTCTCTCAAGAACATACAAAAAAAATAGCGTTATTTTGATGTAATTCACTCGTTATAATTTTATTCAGTTAAGTTAGTGTTGCGTTTCAACCTTGTGTCATACATGGAAGTTCATAATCTCACCTGCTTGCTCTTTTTTCTTTTTCTTTTCATTCATTTGCTGGGGGCGGCGCATTCTTCCAAATGCCATACGATCACTCGCTATTTACAGACTCCAACCGATAGCTCTTTTCAGGATTCTGGCTGTTCCCTTGAATGCAGTTGTTTGGATTTCTCTTGCACTTGGTTCACCAGGTATACTTTCTAAATACTTTTTCAAGTTCTTCTTCATGAGTCCAGTGGCTCCTATGATAACTGGAATGATGGAGATCTCTTTGAGGTTCCAGTTTCTTTTCATATCATACATTAGACCTTGATATTTTGTTATTTTCTCCCTTTCAGCTCTGTTTAGGCCCCCTTCATTAGGAACACTGACCTCAACCAAAGTTGCCACTCTCTCTCTCTCTCTCTCTCTCTCTCTCTCTCTTGTTCCATATGACAATGTCAGGTTTGACAGCTGCGTTTTCCAGATAGGTAGCAGTGGGGATTTCATGGTCATAATGGGTGGTGTATGTTTCATTTCCCACAGTTCTCTCAGGTAGATACTCCCAGTGCCTGCTGCTACACCTGCACTTGTTGTCCTGACTGAGACCAGCCATCTTTTTAAATGCATTTGTATGTGCCTACATGTGACTTTGCCAGATTGAGGAAACGCCGTCAGCAATCGAGTTTTCTTTCAATATCTCACGAAAAAGAGACAAGTCAAAACAAAACTGTTGAAGACAGAGGAGATTTATTCGCCTTGTATTTATTCCAAATCAGTGACCAGTAGGAGGGGTGGGAGAAGACAGAGAGAGAGAGAGAGAGAGAGAGAGAGAGAGAGAGAGAGAGAGAGAGAGAGAGAGAAAGGTCGATAATTACTGTGTAATCATATCTTATCAGGACATTTTAAAACGACATGTTCACACTTCTATGCTTCCTATCGAACTACCTACTTTTCTTACTTAATCCTTGTGTGAACTATGGGACGTCACATCCGTCCCGATCAATTTCCACAGTTGAGTAAAACTAACCTACTAGTTCACTAAATTGACCTCGACTGAACTTCCATTTCCTGTTATTTTCAACTAACAAAATTATATACTGGTGAGTTTACTCATATGTAAAAATACTGAATGGCCTTGTGTCAGACTCGGCTGATCCCCTTTCTCATACAAGGGAGGTTGCTACTTTCACAACTCTATCGTTATTTCAATTGAAAGTGATCGACTGAGCATCAGTCTGGTTGATCTTTGTCAAGTTATCAACCACCATCGCAATGGTTTTTTCTTTTTTTTTCTTCCTCCGTGTGCCAAACATGAAACAGAATTTCCATGAACAGAGTTTCTTTCCAATAACTTCCGATCCGTGGAACACGTTGCCACAAGATTGCTTTCCTGAGGGTTACAACATTGCCATCTTCAAATCTAATATTAATAAAAACTTCTTATTAAACAGTCTTCATAAGTCATCAAATTGTGTTTATTCCATTTCTTATTTTAAATCTTCTCATAATATTCATCGTCATTGACAGAAAACACTATTTAATCCTTAAGTTTGACAGACCATGGAAAACACTATTTCAAACTTAATCGTGACAGACCAAGAAAAAGACTATTTTAAACTTAAGTATGATAGACATAAGAAAACACTATTTCAACCTTAAATGTGACAGACCATTGAAAATATCATATCAAACTTAAGTCTGACAGACTAAGGAAAACACTATTTCAAACTTAAGCGTGGCAGACCAAAGAAAACACAATTACTGTCAATCCATCCATCTAATTAACCTTTATCTTCCAGTGGTTTCTAGCTTTGATTAGTGGCGACTCATTATTAAAAACTGTTTGTTGTTCTGACCTCATCCTCGGTGAGTTAAGGAACGAACAGTCGATGTTTTGATGATTAATGCATCAAGAACAACACCTCGAACCATATAAGGAGTGGGCGTGTCTCATTCATGCAATCAAGAGATGAAGGTGCGTAAGTCAAAATCATCATGAAACAGATCGAGACGCGATTCACAAACCAACTGATCGAGCCTCAAAGGTTAACTTTCTCTTCATTATCTTTACTCGAGCTTAACTTGACGACGTCTGATGACAAGATCGTTTATAATATTTAAAAAGGAACTTTACTACGCAGAGAAACGAACACATTGAATAATGAAAGACGTTTGTTAGTATATAGTCGTAAGCGAAAACTGGGTGTTGTCGCAACAGCCGTTTACCAATGATTTATCGCCGGCACCGATCATTGATCTTCTTTGGTATTTGAGTTGCCACAAAAATCCTCAAAGGCCCAGTACTCTCTACATTCTTCCAGTAGAGATCTAGTTGGTGTTTTTCCCCCCTCAGTCTTTCGTTCTTCCTTGACCCGTCGTGATAATTTTGTGTGGTACCTGCCTACCCGGTACCACCACGTGTGTGCTCGTGTATATATTTTTGGGGGGTTGGGAGGTATTATTATTATTATTATTATTATTATTATTATTATTATTATTATTATTATTATTATTATTATTAATTTCTTTATCGATCTCATGGGTAGTACGACATGTGCAAGACTTAAGCAAATCGAAAAATTCAATCATAAAAATGAATGTATGGAAATTCATAAAACGAACTTTTGACTTTTGTAACATTGAAAGTATAAATAAAAATAGAAATCTATGATTATATTTTTCAAGACGAAAGAGGAGGAACGAATACAAATGATGTGTCAAAAAGTTTCAGGGGGCATAAAATAATGAAAGAACCTTAGTCAGACTAGGCTGATCCGAATACTGGATATTTTTTTTAAAAAGTCAAGTACTTCGAGAAACAGCTGATTCGAATGTCGGATATTTTGGTTAAAGTACATTGATATGACTAAACACCAAGTTCGCTTAGACTTCGCTCTACAGACAGTCGACCAATCCATCTTCATCAAATATAGTTTACAAAATGTCTAGGGATGGTCTTAATGTTTCCTCAAAAAAATAGTTATAATCGAGGCTGAAACGCTGAAACGTTAGCTGGACGAAAAAGTAACAAACTGACATATTCAACTATTAATAGGATTCTGGTAAAATTAGTTTCATATGACGGAACGTTACATCAGTGGTTCTCAAACTTTGTCTAGTTGCCTCCCTAAACCCTGTCATATGCACCTAGCGCTGCCTCTATATACGAAAAAAAATCTTCGTGCTTCTATAAATATAACACAGATTCTCAAAAAGTAAATAGACACCCCAGAAATATAATTCATATATGCTTAAAGTTTCTGCTTTCTTCACAGACAGCCAACACTTGGTGGCGTACAAAGTAGCAGTAAAAGTTTGAAATATCGATATTTTATATTAATTGACAATTCTTGTGTTTCAGATGTATATATATATATATATATATATATATATATATATATATATATATATATATATATGAATGATATATCACCATTTACGTATGACACCGGTCAAAGAAGCATTAGAATTCTCAGTTTCAGAAGAAACCATATTATAGATTAATATGAAGGTTGACTTAATCAGCGTCAAATTGAAACAAAACTCGAGATTCAATTTTCAACTGTTTACTGAGGTATTTTCTAATTCATCAGCAAAGGAAAATAATCAATATTAGCTTATCCATGTTTATTGGGATCTTTTGGCAGCAGACTTCATTGTTAATGATAATAATGGCGTATATTTACTTCTTGCATGTGTAGAAGCAGATACACGACGTGCTTTATTGCTGTTCATCGATGTGCATTACAAGACAGGATATAACTGGAAAAATCCAACAAATCTAGGGCTTTGCTACTTTCACACGTCTAATGTTTGAACTGGTTGGCGCCTGGCACCTCCTGTTAAAGTTCTATAAACCCTATATAAACAACAAATTACAGATCTGATGTTTAAAATCGAAAATAACTGTTGAGTATAACTTTGTTAATCGAAGACTATTCGGTAAAAGATGGCAAACCTCGAACCAAATGCTAACTAATTTTTTCATGCCTTATGTAATGAAAAATAACACATTCAAAGTCCGAACGTTTTACCCTTGTGACTTTTTAATATGGCGTCTAAAATCGCCGCTGCATCGGTTGAAATGCTAATTACACCCAAACTATTTATCGTATGTCAGATTTCTCAACGGATTTTTGATGTATTAGATTCGATTGATAACATCAAAATGTTGTAACAGAGCGTAGGAATTTCTTTGCCCGTTGTTTTTATCCTAGACAGAAACAGCTGTACGCCACTCTGACACGTACGTTGGCTCATTGAATAGGGACATCTAGTTGTCAAATATATATGACGGGTGTGCACTTTTGGCACAGTTGCTGATTAAATCAACAGAAGCGAACAACGATGCAACAACTTTAGTCAAACGTATGAGAATAAATCGATTTTTAATGCGTGTCTATATTTAATAATGATTCAATTGATCAGTTTCTATGTCGAATGCGCGTATCAAAATTCACCGACCAAAAAGGAAATCGTTCGGAAATCAAATTCTGGTTTGTCAAAAGAATTTGATAACTGACAGAGCGGTAACGAAAATTAAAATAATACGTCGAACTATGATCGTCTCATAATAGTAGTCTTCATCGACAAAAATGGAGAGAGAGAGAGAGAGAGAGAGGGAGAGAGTAAGATAAACAGTTATAAAGAGAGAAAGAAAACGAGAGTCAGAGAGAGAGAGAGAGAGAGAGAGAGAGAGAGAGAGAAAGATTATTAAGCTTAATTATTTTTCCATTACAAGCTTGTTAGTCCATATAACATGTCTTGTATTGTATCTTGGTCACTTCTATTGGGACTAAGGGAGATTCTACTCCCAGGATTCCCCGCCTTCGTGTATATGGTGTCACTTTCACCGTTTCGTATTCCCGCTTCCGTTCTCCCGATTCTGCCCCCCCCCCCAATCACCATTAACTTTTGTTAACCTCCTGTCTAGAAAAATTTCTATCCCCTAAGCTGACCGTCAGTATACGCACTAGTAAATATATGCACTAGTCATCTCGCCCACTCAAATATCCAACATAAACTTGGCATGATACGTCGTTGAGATATCAATTATGTCAAAATAGATAGGTATAATATGTCAATATTACTACTGCTATTAATGCAACTATGACTCCTATTACTATTACTACCACTACTATTACTACTACTGCTGTTGCTAATTCCAAAAGCCATAATTACTGATAGGATCCAAAACTATTCTTCAGAATTAAAGTAAATGTGAAATTATGTTACTACTACTACTACTACTACTAATAATAATAATAATAATACTAACAATAAACATGTTGATCCTCCCAAACTATTTGACATAATTGATCTAAATGTACTACGATGGGCCCTAGTGTGCCGAGTGGGGGTTAAATAAAAATATTACAACTACTTCTACTGCTACATATAGTAATAATTATCAACACTTGTAGCATTCAAAATTACTGAGTAGAATCGCACCAAATTTGGCATAAAGTGCTCTTAATTATTTCAGAAATATTTGTTTCTATCATGTATTCCAATTTGATAATTCATATCGAAGCGTAACTAAGGCTAAATTACCATAGACGCCGGTTTTCGGTCGGATCACTGAAGTTAAGCAACGTTGACCTTGGTTACTGTTTATATGGGTAACTGTTGTGGAATTACAGGTATCTTAATTTCGGATGAAGAGCTGGGTTTAAACTTACTTTCATTAATATCTTTTATATAGGTATAAATACGCCCCTACGTCCCTCTAGTTACGGGTGAAAGATCTCCGCAACCTTGATATGAGAACTAGTCTAGGAGAAATTAAAAATTTGCAATAACACTAGTATTTCTCTTCTTATCTCGGCGTGGTTTCCGGTCGTATTTTATGATTCCTCGCCACAAAACTGAAGCAATATTGCTTCGGGGGAAGTGCGGTTGGCGATTGAACAACCCTTGTTTCGCTATCAACTGCTTATCGTTCAGACACCCTTTTAGAAGGTATCCATCATATCTTGAGACAGAAAAGTGACCAATGTTAATTCAATGTGTGCGGCTGTATGTGCGTCCGTGTGTGTTTTTCATGCTGATTATGTAAGGAAAGCAGTTTGAGTAAATAAAGAATAGATTGGTTCCTCAGCAACTTCAACCTGTTATATGAACTTTTATTAGCCGAACAAATAATCATTAATTTTTTATCGCTTAGGTGCTTCCATATAAAAAAAGAGGGATAAAAATATAGCCCTTTGTCTCTATGTATATTAAACGATTTACTGAATAGATTTTTAATTTCTTGTGAATGATTTGGAACGCTAGGTAAACAAAAAAAAGCATCCAATACTCCGTGATTGAATATCAGATTCGCCTGATGATCATTACTTTTTATATTGCGTGAAACAATTTGTTACCATGAATATATAATCGGTCAGTCAAATTACACCATAACCCACACATGTCGCCATTGGATAAGGATGTTGTTTATAGTTTTATAATTGTTATCCAATATTACAGCTACCAGAGAAGATAGGAAAACAGCTGCTTCCATCTCAACCAGTACAAAATAAAGCGAATAAATATGTTTCTTCTGTTAAACCACCACAACGATGACGGCTACTGCTGAGAGACGTCACTATTCAGTGAGTATTTACTTACAACGTGTGGACAAGACACACACACACGCAGATATACATACTCACTTAAATAAGTTACACACTGTCTCTTATAGGTTGTTACGCCACTGATCATGATCTTATGAGACCGAAAGACTTACTTGGCCGGTTCCTTACTCTATTCTGTTGGACTTGATACATATTTGATGGGTTATTCTTCATGAAGTTGTTGTCTAGCCGGTTCGTCGTTAATTACAATAATTAACTCAGAGACATTTGTACGCAGAATATATAGTGCTTTATTCATTTCGTAAACATTTTTCGAGCGGAAAGATAGTAAAAGACAAACATTGGCTATTTAAAAAAAAAACTACATGCCAACACGTGCCTTCATCTCGTCTCCGAAGGAATTCTGTTTAGCTCCAAACATGCTAATTGATATTCCTGTTTTTGTCCCATGTGTCGTATTTGAACTATTGAACTCTTGACATCTGACCCCTTGTCTCGTGTTTCCAAGGCCACGTTAATATATAACGCATAAACATAGACCTATTACATGAAAAATTTCATATAAATTTTGACCTGCTTGATTCTGTCCTTGATATTGTTTACTTCGACGCTTTTGGAAATCAGATACTCACAGTAGGGACAACGTCAACGTTCCTAACTTCCATAGTGAAATCTGTCAGTCCACGTTATTCCGGTAACTCTCAGTTGTCATACTAGCCGAGGTTCCTCTTGGCCTCATTTTGGCAACCTAGGGTCTGTCCTGAACCATCATACTTTTCCTTGTCTGCATGAAGTATGGTCTCACTCGGTCCGAGATCTCCTCTCACAGGCATTACCTCAGGGATCAGTTTATTGTCGGTCTCCTGAGGCTCTCCTACCTATAAATGCTGACTGGCCGGTTCTCGATTATTTCTGTACCGTTTAAGAGTGCCCCTTTGAGGGACCTGGTTTTCATCCCCACTTTAAACTCACTTCATGTCTAACCTTTCTGCAGTGCGAAGCGGATAAATAGTGCTATTCACTTCATAACAACCACCACCCGTATACTTGTTCTAACTGCCTGCCTTTCTGTTCGGTCACATTAAAAATGTAGTTTTCTCAATAGAAAGAAGGAGCAGGCCTCATGTGCGAATTTAATAATTGTAACATTTAGTTTTAAAACTAATGTTTTTCATTTACATATCTGACATA
The DNA here is from genome assembly GCA_963556195.1 of Sepiola atlantica. Taxonomy (NCBI): domain Eukaryota; kingdom Metazoa; phylum Mollusca; class Cephalopoda; order Sepiida; family Sepiolidae; genus Sepiola; species Sepiola atlantica. The sequence continues at coordinate 36,097,418 of OY744531.1, forward strand.
TCTATTTCAGACCTTCTATTTCTCGCATCCAAACCTCAACTGTTTTTGTAAATTTATTTATTAGAAACTTATCTTATATTGATAGTCTCAGCTGGTTATCTAACACAACGACAGTACTAATACCAATGAAATATCACCCCGTCGTTGTCTCCAACTATTAGGAGATGGTTGCATTTATCTCCGTTCTATGACAGGGAAATGTGAACCACGGTCGGAAAGTGGGATTTGAAACCAGCACCCAAGAGGAAGAGCACTCTTGTCGGCATTCCCCAGTAGGAGCGCCTCAGGCGATTAACAATAAACTAATCCATTCTCAAAGGGTGAGAAGGCAAAGCCTGGGAACGGGGACTTTGTATCAAGAGATGGTGGTATATTGCCATGTTATACTAGAAGGATTACCCATCACCTATTTATCTACATCCCACAAAGTAGAATGTGACACAAGGTCGGAAGGTGGGAATTTTCACTCTAGAGGAAGAGTGAGGTGAATCTCAAAAAATTGCCTGGGCAGGGCGCCTCAGACAGTAAGCAATAAACTTACTCCTCCCCAAAGAGGGGAGGCAAAGCCTGGGAGGGGGTTAACCTCCCATAACTGCACAGGACAGTCAGAACAGATACTACACTTTGATCTTAGCCAAAAGACCAAGGAAGCATATCACGGCATGGATTCATAACACCAGCCTCTTTTATACCTAAAAGGATACGACAAATATACGTCAAAGCTATCATCGTTATAATAACAAGTAGTTGTATTTACCCGGCTTTGCTTAGAAGTGTTTTTACTAGCAATTTTTATTATTGCTTTTAAACTATGCCGTTTTTTTCCAAAATATTACTTTTTGCCCCAAACGAAGAAACGTTACATGCTCTTTTAAAGCAACATCCGTATGAAAATAAATCCGACCCAAAGTATTTTCTGTAAGAAATTAAATTGAATTACAGTTTATCGTTCTTACCAGCATGCTCACACGATCAAGTAAAAGAACTGACGAACCAGAGACAAATATTGATTTTGTATGGGGGTAAAAATCGAGAAAAAGACCGACTTTACTTTGTTATAGAAATGAATAATAATAACAATAACGCTTTTAATGATGAAAATAACGTTTGAAACTTAAATAAGACAAACCAACGAAAATAATATTTCAAACCTGAGCGTGACAGATAAAAATAATGCTATTTCAAACTTAAAAGCGACAGACCAGCGACCAATCTATTTTAAACTAACATGTAACTAACAAACAAAAATGCCATTTCAAACTTAAGCGTGACAGCTCAACAAAAATTATATTTGAAATTTAAGAATGACCGACCGACCGACCGACCGACCGACCGACCGACCGACGAAGCCTCTTATAGAAATGCAAGGATACCTCTCAAAAATAAAAAAGAGCTCGAATAATATTAATGTTCGAAGTCTAAAAATGTGTAGAATTTCATGCGGATGTTTCGATAATTCAAATGTCGTTCGAGAGTTTGATGCGGGCGTTTTGTTAATTTTAATTTCTGGATGTTATGAAATAAATATGAGATAATCTTACCTTCAAATGTAAGAACGCCCATCTGATCCAAAGTGGGTGTCGATCAGTATAATTTTTAGACAACACCTACATACTTTCCCACCCGGAAAACAAGAAGGATTATACGTTGAAAGAGTTATTAAAATGGGAACCGAAAGTTATCTACTATTTTACATAGATTATGTTCCGAAGAGAAATAGCTACAGACACACATGCGTGCATTGTTTAATTATATACAAAAACAAGAAAATACAAGAATATTAGCACTAATATTAATTGGGGAATCTTAAAATTAGTAATGTAATATAAATAGTAGAAACTTAATTATGCTTAGAGAATAAAATATAAAATCAAAACTTTGAAAACAAAATATGTATATCTAAATGCAGACACATGCACACTTAGCCATTTAAGCCTGGTTGCACTTAGCTGGCAACATTACCCTTCGCAATTAGAATAGAGTTCAGGTGATATAGTGATCGGATTTTGAACGTCAGCATCGAACACACTCGCAAAGTCTTGCCACACTGAAAAGCTGTGATATAGCGAAACAGATTTATGCGAATGATTATATATATATATATATATATATATATATATATTATTATTATTATTATTATTATTATTTAAAAAGCACCAACCAGCGCTAAACATCGACCGGACTAACGCCCCTTACAACTTGACGTGTTTTTCTGCCTCTACCGTAATTCGACCCCTCGGAGTTTATACCGTCGAAATGAGGAAGAAGAAGAAACAATCTATTAGACAGTCTCGCATGACAAAGTTGTTTTACAACGAAAGAAAAAAAAATTAAATTAATTATTTTATCATTTAAATTGCACCATGTGTAGATTTTTCAAAATTTCACTTGAATACATTTTCATGTGTGCTTCAAAGATGATGTCAATTTCCTTATTCAAAAAGCGTCAACCAGCGCTAAACATCGACCGGACTCCATTTATTCTAACAGTCCTTTAGAACTTAACGTGATTTTCTGCCCCTACCGTAATTCGACCAATCGGGGTTAATACCATCGAAATGAGATAGTAGAAGAAAAAAACTATAAAACAGTCTCACCTGACAAAGTTGTTTTGCAAAGAAAGCTTTCAAATTAAAATTGCACCATGTGTTGGTTTTTCAAAATTTCACCCCCCCCCCACACACACATATATATATATATATATATATATATATATATATATATATATATATATATATATATATATATATACCTGTTAATCCTCTTTTTTCCTCTACCACACTATAAATATCCAGGAAAAAAGTGCAATATATTATCCTTGATGTTTGTGTTATCCTTTGTCCTCTCTATCTCTTTTCTTTCTATTCGTCTTCTCCAATGTCATCTTCTAAATTTGAAATAAAAACATGAAATCTCCCTACCCTTTTATTCGTTTTTCCCTCTGTCTTCTCTTTTTCTTCTTCTTCCCCCATCTCTTCATATGTTTATCCATTTTTGTAAAATCCTCAAATAACATCCCTTTTGTATTTATAAAGATAAATCTTTTAACATTTCACCATACGAGGTCAGTTGATGGCTTGGTTTTGATGGAGTTAAATGCATTTTGAGGGAAAAGCAAATGAATGTTAAACGCATTTTAATTTTATCATTGGCATTGTTTATACACTGATGAAGACTCCTCATGAATATCGGTGATATTTTTTATATCATGAGAATATATGTTCTTGAAATGGGCAGAAACTTTTGTTACATACTACTGTAGAAAATAAATAACAAAATAAATTACTTGCATAAAATAGACTGTCAAAAAGCTCTAATGCAAAGTTCCGAATACATTCGTCGAACACTCTCGACTAGTCTTCTATTTGTTCCCGCTTCTAGGTACATATCGATCTTGATTTTCCTTAATTACGTGACAGTTTCCGTTGGCCGAGTGGATATGGCGACTGCTTGCACCGGGTTCACGCCTTCCGAAAGTGTTACTTCCCTGCACTGATGAGAGCGATAAGCTTGAAACGCTAGCGTCTGTAGGTATTAATAATTTGATATTTATAATAAATAGTATATATATATATCATCTTTCTAAAGTTATGTATTTTTATATATTATTATTCATATGATTCACTCCTAAAGTAATTAACCGATCATTATAGATTATTGAAAGACAGCTGCATAATGCGTAGTAATGTTGTATATATTTAGTTTAATTGAGTTTTATGCAAAAGGGAGTGAAAAGGAGCCCTTCGTGAAAATGTAAATAACTCCGATTTTTGTGAAATTTTAACAATAAGTATTAGACACTAAATATCTATATTTACCGCTCGAATTAAAAAAAAAGACAATTAGGCAGTTTATTCTTCACGATACATTAATGATCATTTTACTGACAGACTCGGTTTACTTTGTAATTCGACATTTTCGAAATGTGGATATTGTTATATCTTGACAGAAAAATGTGTTCCATAACAAGAAAAAAGTGTTCATTCACGAACGTTTGGAGAATTGTGTTTATACACTTAATATTTCGTTTGAACATTTGTCGCGTTTACTATTTCTTTCGTTCGTTCTTGCAACGAACCGATCAAATTATGACAAGTATCCAATGACACCGATGCCGACACTTCAGTAAAGATTCGCTTCAATTTTTCAATGATTGATACATAGTATTTTCTTAATCTGCTTCAGGATTCCCTATGATGTTTTAACATTAACATTACATCTGGGCTATTTGCAAGCAATTCATGACCATGCATCTTGTTCAATGAAAGAAAAATGTGTTTAGAAAACCTTTAAATTTAAAGAATCTCACTCTTTTTATTTTCAAAATAAGAATTTGACTTCTGACGTTTCGTAAAGTGAAAGAACTTGATCCGAAAACTTATCAACTTTAAAAACGAATCTTATACAATTTTATTTTCAAAATGCGAATTAGACCTGAGTTTTCGTAGTGCTTAAGATATGCCTGTTAGCATATCTACATTTTGTGCACACAAATATGCAACTGTGCATGTCCGCACGATATAATGCACGTGTGTGTTCGTGCATCGTATCGGTGCGTGAATATGCGTGAATATGCGGTGAAAACACACGTGGTGTCAGATAAATGGGGTCGAAAAGGTTCTATTGTTAAAGGAATATCGTGTCCGTCTTTTTAACTAAAGTAACACGCTTACACTTTTTCCAAAGTGCTTATTGCGTGTCCGTGCAAAACGACTTTTTAATATAGGATAAGTAAGAATAAGAAAGAAGAACGAAAAAGGGGATTACATTCATATTCATTATTGCTTTATTATCACGCCTTCAGGTGGACGGACACAATGGAAGCCATTCAACCAATCCCCATCCACTTCATGTCCTTTGCAAATAGAATGAAGAGATTCGATGGGGAAGGATAATGGGATGGCATGTGTAGAAATTGAAATGCACAATTATTTAGTGAGAAATAATTTACTTAACTTTAAATTTTTGTAGGTACAGAAATCTAACATGCAATCAAATAATATTAGCGAGATTGCTATTATCACAGAGAAAGAGGCAAGCGAAGCAAAACTAAAAAAAAGTACTCTCCGGCAATGCCAGATAGTTACAGCTGATATATATATATATATATATATATATATATATATATATATATATATATATATATATATATATGGTATTCTTTAAGTTATAAATGAAAAATGCACTAATCTAGAATACTTCCTAGCTTGAATAAGTATTTTTTTAAAGAAACTGTGCCGAATGTTATTGTTAGTGTAAAGAACATGGTACAAGGATAGAAAGGAAGAAATCACAAGGTATAATCAAATATCGACGTGTCAGATGCAATGCCACAACAGTCTAAATTTGAAAATCCTACTGACTTTTCTTTATATATATATATATATATATATATATATATATATATATATATATATATAGGAGTTGAACAAAATAATGGAAACATCTTGAAATTTTTAATAAAATTCAGCCTTGTAAAACTCCCGGTGAACAGTTTTTGATGATTGCTGAGCCCTGCTGTCATTTTGGGTTCCGTTGTTTTGTGCCCTTTCTTCGCAATCCTTACAAGGGCTCTACGATCTCTTTCAGACAGCTTTGGCTTTTTTCCAGAATTTTGTTTAGAAGAGGCTGTTATCTCATATTTGTCCTAGGATGTCATAACCTTAAAGGCAATTGTTCTCGATACGGCCATGATCTCAGCCACTTCCGTTACAGTAGTACCTGCCATACATGTACCAACAATCTGCCAGGTTTGGAAATTTGATAGATCTGTCACTTACATGTTTCTTACTAATATGCACTACCTGAAATAAAAAATAAATTAAACGAATTAATTTAGGAAAACAATAAACATAAATAAAAAAAATGATTTTTTTTCAATTTTTATAGGTTTTTAAAAATTTATGTAAAATTCAAGGTGCTTCCATTATTTTGCCCAACCGCTCTCTCTCTCTCTCTCTCTCTCTCTCTCTCTCTATATATATATATATATATATATATATATATATATATATATATATATATATATATATAAACAATAATCAAGTGTAAATATATTAATAAAACCAAGTTTTAAATAGCGAGTAGAGCATTTATAAAATTAAATAAACACTGTTACAGTCTAAAGAGACGTGAAATAGTCGAAACGCTGTTTGATTGGCGTAGACTATATATATATATATATATATATATATATATATATATATATATATATATATATATATATATAGTAAGCTTTGAAAATATATTTATGGCAATTAAACTACACAGAAACTCCCGCGTTTCATCCCCGGGGGGAATCTTCAGGCTAAAATGCATGGAGTTATTTTGGCTGTGTGTTTTTATATGCATGGCTAGCTAGTTAACCAATCAGATTCTTTGTTGTTCTCTCGGCCAATCGTTGGGCTTCCCGAGAACAAATGTCTTGTTGGTGTTTCTTCCTATATCCTGTTCTATTATTCTGTTTTCTATAGATTGGCCTATATCCGGTTTCCTTTGTTGTGTCAATATAATGGGTGAGTTTATTTTAACCCGTGGTACCTTGTATTTCTATTTCAGTTCATAAATATATATATATATATATATATATATATATATATAGTCGGTACCGCAGGTACGGTTGCACAAATGTAAAGTCCAATAATACATAGATGCAGAAAATAGATTGAAACATTTCTACAATGGTCTGTCTTGTCTTATTCAACAAATACCTTATTACCTTGTCACAATGATAGGTGGAGACTTTAATGCTAACCTGAGTAACAACGGCTTCGAACACGCATGTACCATTTCAACATACAAATAATCAACTAGTTTGGGATCCTTCACTACGACCCAAACATGCAACGCAAAACATGATGCATAGTTCTCCCAACCCTTACAGGAATTACTTTAACCCCCCCCCCCGGGGACGGTGCAATAGAGACAAATCTCTTTTGATGCTGTCACAATAACATCATGGCGGACAGTCACACGTCGAAGAGAACGAGAAATGAATCTGAAAAATCCCGACAAAATAAAGATTTTATCAGTAGACTAAAGTCGTTTTTTTAGTAGATTCCATTAGTTCGAAAGTGATTAATTCGATTTACACAGTCCTGATTGTCGGCTTTGATGTGGTACCGGCCGCCAACGCTCAAATAAACGAACATCTAATCGAGGCACATCTAATTGGACGCCTTGTGTGGACAAAAGGCATATTACAAAAGCTAACGTAGATGATTACCTCAAAACTCTCTGAGAATAGAGCCGATTAGGTTTAGAGGCCAACATAATTTGCCCCACCGTCGCATCCCAGAATACAATCTGATAAGATTGTCGTAGATACGTTAATTGATTTCAAGCGGCCGGGTAGACATTTATCAACAGTCCCCTGGGTAATGTATGCTGAGATCGATCTTGAAAATCAACATTCGTGCTGTCATCCAATATACTCAATAAACTGCCTATCTCGGTCTTATTATTTTACCAGTTGATAAACGAAATGTCAATTTATACTATTCAAAAGTCTGTTCGTGTTCTGTCTTGATACCCACGCTTGTTCATAACGAATTTTCTTTAGAAAATACAACCAATATATATATATATATATATATATATATATATATATATATATATATATATATATATATATATATATATTCGGAAGTTTTTTTAACCTTCAAAACTGGAAAAAAAACTTTTTCGTTGAAAGATTTTGTCTAGTAAGTCAATCAATCTACTGCAATCACTATATTAGTTAACTTCCAAGAATTTACTCTAATATAAATATATTTTTAGATATGTTTTTTATATAAGGGATCGTCAGTTGTTTACCATGGAAACTGTTTCGGGATATATATATATATATATATATATATAAATGAAGGAGAGTGGAAAGGAATTAGAGAAAGCAAAAGCCAAATCAAAATTCAAAAGTTCAAAGCAAGGTATAATCCGCAAAAAGGCAATTTATTCAAGTTAAATTTTCCTTAAGCCAGGCTTTTCAAAGATCAAAATCTTATCATCAGAGGAAGTCGCTGGGATAGATAAGTTGGCAATGGCCAAGATTTAAAATTTGAAAAAAAGAAATAAAATAAAAATTGTAGGGAAGGAAACGTAGGGCAAAACTGTGCCAGGGTGCAAGCAAATGTCCGATTGCCAAAAAGTCCGGTGTCGAAGAGTCCAGCAGAGAGGATACGATGTAGATAGGTAGGTCGTTAGAGGCACGAGAAGTAATGAGAGAAGTTTCAAAGTTAAACTCCAAGAAGCCACAACTTCAGGTACGGCGAAAATAGAAAATCCAGGAAGGGTAAAAAGTCCAATAAGAGGTACATATGATGATGCAGGCAAACGTCATTATACCTTGCTTTGAACTTTTGAATTTTGATTTGGCTTTTGCTTTCTCTAATTCCTTTCCACTCTCCTTCATTTCTACCTGCTCTATCCTCGATATTGAGCTGTATACTCTTCACAATAGGGTTTTACCTTTCCTAAAAGTTCGCTTTTAGTACACCTCTTTATATATATATATATATATATATATATATATATATATATATATATATATATATATATTTATGAAGAGTTCGAATGCAAAATGCGATAAATCCAATTCTTCAAATTGAGAAATTAGACTTTACAAAGACGAATATTTCAATTTCATAATTCAATATAATTTTATAATGTACAAGATTATTTGAATTATAGGCTAGAATATTACGCAAATATCACATTATTTTAAATAAATGTTCTGGAGTGTGTTAGGGTGATGAAATACAACACTTTACGTAGCGGTAATTGAACAATTTTCAAAATGGCGTTTATCGCGTTTTTCATTCGAACTTTCCACACACACACACACACACACACACACACACACACACACACACACACATACATATATATATATATATAGAGAGAGAGAGAGAGAGAGAGAAAGAGAGAGAGAGAGGGGGGGGAGGGATCAACGAAATGGAGGCAAAGTTATACTTTTAGAGCTCAGTAAATAGATCTAACTCACGTGACATCTCTTTTTGCCTGCAGAGCGCATTGTTACACTTACGGCCTCCAAAATACTAAGATGGTGTTTGGAGCGGGCCTTGTGTACGACGCAAATGCAAACATCGAAGTACGCATCACCACACACTTTGTTGTGTTACTCCAATCGTTGCTTTAGCATCGCACACAAGACCCGCTCCAAACACCATCTTAGTATTTTGGAGGTCGTAAGTGTACCTATGCGGAGGCCTTCGCTCTTCAGGCAAAAAGAGTTGTCACATAAGTTAGAGCTATACACAACAAAAACAAAATACAAAAAAACTTTGTCTCCGTTTCGTTAATATATTTTTCTATTCCACACTGTTTTACCTCGCAGAAATCGGTTTTCCCATCGTTTGTTGCAATTTGAGCGATATTCAATTGTTTCTTTTTTGTCCACTTTTCCCTTTTCATTTTTTCTAAAAGTAACTTCATGCAATTATTAATATATATATATATATATATATATATATATATATAATGTATGTGTGCGTGTGTGGGTGTATGTGTAAATGTGTCTGTCTACATTTATTTTTGTAGTCAAACTTCAGTGTTCAAACTCAATAGATATGAAGATATAGTTCCAAAGAATTTATAAATAGAAATTAGAAAACTAAATCGCATGGCGTCGATCTTGAATTGTGTACACTTGTGTTTGGGCATAAATCGATCTCAAAGAATTATTTCAAAAGACAGTTTCGATTATTTTAATATTTGTTCTGATAAATAATTGTCTAGACGATTCGGGCTTTGTTGATCCCAAAAGGCAACATAATTGTCTGGACTATTGACAAAACAGCTGTAAAAATGAACCTTTTTGCTGGATAATAAAAATATGATTGTTGGAATCAATTTTTCTATCATACATACACACATATATATATATATAAATATATATATATATATATATATATATATATATATATATATATATAATTCTTTAAGAATAAATATTCAATTATTATTCACATGCGTATACGTTTCATTCTTGCAGAATATTTAGCGTTGTGTTAACCGTTCAAACCGCTCGCACGTTGAACCCCGAACTCCATTTCGAGCGCCCTAGCCAATGAGGCCCATTCCAACTATTATACGACAAGTGGAGAAATAAGCCCTATTTATGTCAAATCATAGTCAGCGGTCTTAACCGTGTTGAATAAATGCGTAAACATGAACTTGCATTTTTAGCTTACATTAACCGACTTTTATTACTTCTAATTAAAGGGCCCGGTCGCAAAGGGGATTATAAATAATTAATGATCAATAAAAATGTAATTATTATCCACATACGTATGATTTTATCTTGCGGAATCTTCATACGTATGGAGATAACTGTATCCACATAAAATATTATAAGGAGATATAATTTTTATGTATCAGTTTTCAGTATTTACTTCAACAGTGCTCGATACGTAAGTAGAGCTAGGTAGTAAGCAATGAAAATATATATGGCAATCAAACTACACAGAGGCTCCCGTGTTTCATCCCCGGGGGGAATCGTCAGGCTAAATGCATGGAGTTATTTTTGTCAGGTGTTTTTATATACATGGCTTGCTAGTTAACCAATCAGATTCTTTGTTGTTCCCTCAGCCAATCGTTGGGCTTCCTGCGAACAAAGGCTTTGTTGGTGACGCTCCTATGTCAATCCTATTGTTTGTTAACAATGGAGTTTCCTATATCCTGTTTCCTTTGTTTTGTCAATACAGTAGGCGAATTTATTTTAACACGTGGTTTCTTGTATTTCTATTTTATGTTTTAAATTTTAACTTGTTTAGTTTTTTATTTATTTATTTATTTATTTATTTTTTTATTATTATTTTTTTTTAATTTATTATATATCATCTTAAGGTAAATTTATTTATGTGTAAACAGCTGTTTGCTATTTCGCTTCTAGAGTTTAATAGGTTTCGGGGATCTTTAAAATTTAGGATTTCATATTTTTCATTCAGGCATAATCTACACGGGTCGTCTAAGTTTCTACATGTATTGGCCTGTCTTACTATTTTCCATTCAATTATTGGTGAGTGTCCATTTTCTTTGAGCTCTCAATAATGGTTAGCTAGTGCTGTTTTAGTTCGACGTTCTTTGTTTTTAAATGTGCTTTTGTGGTCTTCGTAGTGTTATTTTGTGTATATTTTCCACTTTGTTTATTTTTGAAGAACAAAAATATAAACAATACTAATAGAAATAAACAACACACTAATAATAATCACCCGAATAGAAACGAAAAAGTTAGCAATGAAGAGAAAAGATGTAACTGCATAAATCGTAAACTTTGTCCACTACAAAATAAATTCCTAACTAAAAGTGTTGTATACCAAGCAACGATATTTGCCAACAAAAGACCAAATAACAAAAAATACTACGTGGGTATGACATCCCTAGACTTTAAGACCAGATACTATGACCACAAAAGCACTGCTATATTTACCCGGTGTTACCCGTTAGTAAAATAAAAATGAGAGCGCAAACTAATTTTGATGACTTTAATGTCGTAATCAAATTATTCTGTGAAATAGGATTTATTAAACTTTTTTAGTCCGTGACGTTTATCGACGAATTGTCAAGTACACATAATTGTGTGTCATTAATTTGGAGGCGAGATACACTTACACGATTTTAGTTGCATAATGAAATAAACAAATTTATTTATTTTCGAACAACGCAAAAAAGTGAACGCAGTATAATGGCACACGATAACTTCTCTTTAACCTTTTCTAGTGAGTAAGGAAAAATAGCTCGACTTTACCAGTATTCCTAACCGAAAAAAGTATTTTCCAATATGTATTTCTGGAAAATACTTCTTTCGTTTAGGTAAACTGCTAGAGTAGCGAAATAAAGTATATTCGTGCCAATAAAATAGTGGAACACGAATGGAACGATATGCTAGTCTGAATCAAGTATCTGATTCATTTATCCATTCATTCATTTCGTATGAATCATATGATTCTATTGTTGGAATTGGTTTCTGTTGTGAAGTAGTCCAACAGTAAAAGAAGAAGTCAAGTCGAGGTTGGGTTAAGATAACAAGTGTATTAACATAAAAGGTACGAAGGTAAGGAAACTGACTGGCACTCGGCTAGACAGTTACAATACTGTCCTTTTTCTCCTCGGTGATTGTCTACTCGCACTATTTATAGTGAGAACCGGTGTATTTTCTCTTCTGTTAGAACGGCCGGTGTAACAGTTGCCTCGTTATCTTTCTTGTTATAATTCTTTCTAGAAAGACATCAGGTACTTACAGGAGGAACCACGTGGAACAAACTGGATTCGAACCTGGCACATCCGGGGTTTAAGTCCATGGCGCTAATCACTTAGCAGCGTCACCTTCCAAGTATCTGATAAAATAACTTTATATGTTAGATGTATACTAAACTATCGATGACCCGTTATCACTACTAGTATTTGTTCCACTTTAACTGCATTCGAATTTCATAAACTGTGATATATATGTTAATTAATTATTCTTGGATAATTAAACATAATAGGTCCCTTTACTTCTATTATTTTGCTATCTAATTATCATACATGTTTCTCGAACACACTATGTAAATTAGCTGGAAAGAGGAAGTCACTAAGACATATTAGAGAGTGGTTAAATCAACATAGAGTGAGAGGGGCGAGAGAAATACATAGATAGCTAAGAGAGGGATGGGTGACTTTTTCAGTTAATTATGAATCACAGCTAATTAGAGCAATTCAAACAGAATATTCTCTAATCATTAATGAATCTCTAAACTGGGGTATACTTTAACATGTAGTATATGTTATTAAAATATATAGGAAAAAGCCTTAATACATTATCAAGACGATGTGCAAATAAACGATATTAGCCCGATAGAAGACTCGTGGAGCAGAATTAAAAGAAAATTGGCTAGTAGAAAATGTGTAAACAAATAGTTACTCTGCGATGCAGTAAAAAGTGGTAAAATATCACCCACAAGAAGCTGACAGACAGCATGCCCAAAACAAATGGCCTTGTTACGGAAGGTTCATGGGGAGGATATCTAGTGGTAGTTAAATGTTAATTTGCTAGTTTGTGTTTTTGTAAATATTCATTCAAAATACATACGAAATCAGGATTGATGGTTAAAAATACATACTTTTTAAACGAAAACAATTTTATTCAATTCTCATGTCGATAAATAATATTGTCAATACATGGTCTGATAGTAGATAACAATATATTATCAAGATGATGTGCAAATAAACGCTTTTCTTATCAAAAATGAATATCATGGAGAAAATGAGCTTTGTTATTGAAGACGACACCTTCTTCTGAAAATGGTTTCATTTTGTTGGATGAGTCGCAGGTTTCTCTTGTGAATAATGCTTCTGAACGGTGTCTATGGAGATGAAGATGAAGTGAGAGATTCAAGGTTGGTTGGATTAAAACAACTGTTAATCATGTAAATGGATAAATTATGGTTTGGGGTTCATTTTTATCATTTTGTATTGGGGTGTTAATTCTGTGTGATTAGAGCAGAAACACCAACGAATACAGCTGCAGTTTAAGAAAATGCTTAATCAAGACACATCAAAACTTGTTTTCTTTCCTGTTCCCGTGAAAATTTCTTGTTTCAATACGATAATGCCCCAGCTCGCACTGCAACATTAACACAAAGAGTTGTTGAATGATAATTATTTTCAGACAATGTTCTGGTCCGTACAAGGTCCTGATATTAACCCGATAGAAGACTCGTGGAGCAGAATTAAAAGAAAATTGGCTAGTAGAAAATGTGTAAACAAATAGTTACTCTGGGATGTAGTAAAAAGTGGTAAAATATCACCCACAAGTAAGAAGCTGACAGACAGCATGCCCAAAACAAATAGTCTTATTACGGAAGGTTTATGAGGAGGATATCTAGTGGTAGTTAAATGTTAATTTGCTAGTTTGTGTTTTTGTAAATATTCATTCAAAATACATACGAAATCAGGATTGATGGTTAAAAATAAATACTTTTTAAACGAAAACAATGTTATTCAATTCTCATGTCGATAAATAATATTTTCAATGTGATTTCCGAAATTTTCCAAGCATAATTATATGCGCTTTGCAATTTTTCAGTTGTACTCGATGGAATAGGTCTATCAGGGTCGTCTTCATTTAATTAATGCAAAATATGTTACTTGTACGGATGAAACCTCTCCTCTGCTAGGATTTTTTTGATGGATGACCTTGGAAAATCAAACCCTGTGGATGTTCGGCGAAGTGATTTCTTTGGGTTAGCCTTAAGCTTGGCCCTTTTCGTTTCGTCTGAAGTCATTTGTCACGCAGAATGGGGTTTGTTCAAGACACTGCCTGTTTCCTTAAACTTCGAGACCAATTTCCTGACAGCAGTTTAATAAATAGGTTTACAATAAGTGTGTTGAAGGTTAAATTCTTACACAATTATGCGATAAGACCATCCTTCTCGTCAACTTAAGAGTACCAACTCGATTCCTTCTTCTTTAGACAGCGCCGTTATTCGATCTGGAAAAAAATAGTAGAATTCTCCGTGAACCCAGACTTTATGGACACCCTGTATAGTCAAAATTAGCTAAGCTCAATGTGTTTGCCCGGGAGTATACTTATCTGAGTACTCTGGATAATGCAGTTTCAGAATGTATATGGTTATGAGGTGTCTATATCGATTTTCCAGTTATAAATACAATAGAATAAGGTTGTTCGGGGATAACACAAATCAGAACGGTATTATTGTTACCTCTTTGATCAAAATGATATATACTTATCGAAATACACTGGGTCATATATTTCCAGAATATGTGGTTATGGAAGTCCATCTCCAAAGCCCTGGCAAGAGTTCGGAAACAAACGGAATGGAACGACAATTTTATTATATAGATATGTTATTAACTCTTATTGAAGCCTAGCATGGCGACTCGGCGTTGTCCAGGACATTGACAACAAAATAGATAAGTTAAACAGTGTGTAACATTTTTCTTCTATAACTTCTCTCTCTACATCTCAATATTTCCCTTTCTATCTCTATCGTCATCTCCCCTTCCCCTTCCCTCTTCACCTCCCCTTTACCTACTCTCCCCTAATCCCAACCTCTCTCTTCCTTCTCCCCTGTGTGTGCATGGATATGTGTGCATATATGTATGTGCATGTATGTACAGCTGAGCATTATTTTACACGAATACACAGACACATTCACACACATACACAAGAAGGACGAAGACAGATCCAGATATACGTGGTAAGATGAGCAAAACACATACAAACACACACAACGACACACCTTTATACACACGTTGAAAGAAAAGTACAAATACACAAGCATACTCACACACACACAGGATAATAAATCGGTACAAAGAACAGACACACATGCATTTTACACAGAAGCAAAAGACGCCACTGAGAGATGAATACAATCATATAACTAATGAATTTACGAATATTCCTTAGAAAATATCTACTAATCCTATTCTCATAGCAGAAGAAAACGCCACCACCCCCTGATGAGGGTAGAACACTCGAAACATGTGTGGAATACAATGGAAAATAAGAGCAGCCTTTCATATATACATAATTTAGGTATGTGTATATGCAGGGCGTTACGGAGCCCTCCAAAAAGAAGCGCGCTCCAGGAGCACGCTCCTTTTTGCTGGAGCGAAGGAGAGGAGGGCTCATTTTATATTCAGCGGGAGTGGAGCGGGAGCAACTCCATTTGGGACTAAAGAGCGGTGGTTCTATCGCTCCGCGCTCCTCGCTCCAAAATTATTTGATTTTTTTTTCTTTTAAACATTAGTTTTTTATTCAGCAATAAAAAGGAAAAGAAAAGAAAGTCTCAGAGTTTACTCTGAGTTATTTTTTAAAATTATATCTGGTAAATGCATATGAGATAGGGAGAGATAGAGAGGGAGAGGGAGGGGGAGACAGGGAGAAATAAGGAGAACATTTGAAGTTCTCAGACTTTTACATCTATGTGTTAAATTTTTGATGGGACAGTTTTCTTAAGGCAGAAGACAAACAATTTTGCACCAAATGTCTTTAAATGTGCCAGTGAGTCTATAGATGTCTTGAAAACAGAACATTTTTACATTGACATGTTACATTTTTGATGGGACACTTTTCTTAAGGCAGAAGACAATTTGGGCAACAAATGTCGCCAGTGAGTCTATAGATGTATTTGAAGTTATTTTCTTACAGATTTGAACTTTCGTGTATGTATGAAAAGGATGTTTATTGTGATTGAATAAATAAGCCAATTTTTCTTTTATTTCGTGTTTTAAAATAAAGAATTTTAGGTTCAATTATACTATAGGGGCCGTTAGATTTTCTCGCCCATTTCGCTCGGTATTCACCCAAATGTTCGATAAAATCGGTTTTTGGGGTGAAATGGTACATTTTGTCTTGACAAAAAATTCTAATTTATTTTTGAGCATATGTCAAATTGAACTTTTATGCCAGATTTTTACCTGTCGTTTTTTCGGCGACATTTTTTGTTATTCTTAAATTCACGACTAGTATGTTTTAACCTTGTCATGCTTGCTTTTAAATTCGTTAAATTCCGTTAAAACTTGCTTTTGTAAATAGAATGTTCAAAGTTTTTTTTGTGTGTAATAAAATGTTAAAGCAGTAAAAATATCTTTAGTCCAAGGAAAAAATATATTTAGTCCAAGGAAAAAAACAATAAAAACCAACATGACCGCCAGCGATTAAAACCTTGAATTAAAGTTAGATTCTCAACACTTTCAAAAGTAAATGAGAATTTTATTTCAGGACCAAAAATACAATTAACACCAGCAATCAGTTTCATCCTAAATTTGGGCGAATACCAAGCGAAATGAGCGAGAGAAAACAGCGTTCCCTATTCTACAATTAAACCAATGTTTAAACTTCATTAAATTAAAGAAGATATATTGAATTTTGCCCGACCTAGGAAAACTTGCTCCAGTTAATTCTTTTTTTTGGTGGGGGGGGGGGGGAATTTGACCCGATATTTTTTCAACTCCCAAGGTCTAGGCTAGATATTTTGTATGAAATTTTAAGACATTAAATGGATCTCTGAATTGTTTATTGACAATTTATTGATATTTTGGGGGCAACTTATGAAAAATATTTTTTTTTTCAATCTTTAAAAAATAAACTTCATTGGGTTTTTTTTTTATGCCCCAAATTGTACTATAGAAAAAAATGGATAAATCGATTTGTTTGAAAGTACTTGCGCGTTTCTCTGTTATAAATAATAATATACATTATACAATATAGTTACGTTCGTAAAACAAACAAATATTAAACAACAACACGACAAGTAATGTTGCCCTGGCTGTCTCTCCTCTTCCAGAGAAATGTTTTCTTTAAAAAGAAAATAATCACTAATAATGTTTTTAAACTTTATTTACTTAAAAAAAATCTAAATTCCCTTCCAAAATAAATAGAAAAAATATCGGGTCAAATTTTCTTTTCCTGAAAAAATAGGTTGTTAATGTAATGAAAATTAAAATTGTTTTAAATTACTTCAGGGATTTTTCTATTTCTATTTTATACCTCAGGAAACGAAAATTTACGTATAATCCTATACTTCGTCCTACATGTTCTCCTATGAATCTTAAAATATTAGCGAGATTTTGTCAAATATTATCTTACGGTCTTACACTTAAAGTAACATCCCAACCCATATCGATGAGATCCTTTGACGCCCACCCCTATCCTTCGACCATTCATTGGCAGAATAGAACGTTTATGAAAAAAGGTACATTTTGCATTATGGAGCGCTGAAAAAGAGCCGCTCCTTTTTTATAGGAGTTGGAGCAGGAGCGGCTCTTTTTTGAAAATGGGGAGCGTGAGAGGAGCCAACTCCAATTTTGGGCGTTGGAGCAGGAGCGGGAGCAGCTCCAAAAGTAGTGGAGCGCGTAAAGCCCTGTGTATATGTTTATATATTTGTATGTACAAGATTCACCCCCGAAGCAGTTAACCGATTATTATGAATATTGGAACACGTCTGATGGATAAAACCGGTCGTAATGTCGGCTATATTTAGTTTAATTTAGGTTTATGAAACTAAAAGTATACTTTTAGTAGATAGAACCTATAGTGAAATGGTTTAAGCTTAATATACGAGATAGGAAAGAATAATAAACACATTTTTTTACCGAATATACCTTACATTGAACAATCGAAGTTGAAATAAATTTGTCATTCGTACATGTTTATCCCTCTTCTTTCATCTATCTTTATATATATATATATATATATATATATATATATATATATATATATAATATTTAATAAGTATCCACATATATTTGTGTACGTTTATTCCTTGCAAAATCGTCAGTGTGGAGATAACTGTTCAAACCGGCCGCACGATTTGAACCCCGGAACACGAGTCACCTTTAATTCAGTTCCGAGCGTTCTTACCAATGAGGCGAATTCCAACCGTTAGACCAATAGTAGAGAGATAAACCCTATTCATGCCAAATCAGGCGGACAAATATATTCAGCCGTTGTAACAGTGTTCAACAAATCGCATAGAAAGTAACGTGCATTGTAGATTAGACCGCTTATATTAAAGGGTCAGGTCGAAAGTGCGTTATAAATAAATATTTAATAATAAATATTTTATCATTATCTACACATGCATACGTTTTATTCTTGCGGAATCTAAAGTGTGCATATAACTAGTCAAACCGGGGGCACGATTCGAACCCCGGAACATAAGTCACCTTAAACTCAATTGCGAGCGCTCACACCATTGAGGACAATTCCAACCGTTAGAGGCCGAGTAGACAAATAAAGCCTACTTATGCCAAATCAGGAAGACAAACATAGTCAGGCGTCTTTACAGTGATCAACAAATCGCTTAGAAAAGAACTTGCAAAAAGTCTTTGGGAGATTTTCAACCGTAAAAGCTATACAAAAAAAAAAACTTTTTCGCTGGAAAACACCGTTTCTTGTAAGTAAATTAATCTCTTGCAATCACTGCAGTTTGCTTCAAAGAATTTACATTAGTCTTAATATTATTGTAGGGATCAATAGTTGTTT